>OY728133.1:1091712758-1092310258 GCA_963277665.1 Viscum album | reverse complement strand
CCCACTATGCTTTTCATTTCATTCATTATGAACATCCTCTAATTTCATTCTTGATTAGACCCACTAATAGCATGGATTCTCAACCTATGGATAGCCTATTGCATAGGCCCAACCTTTTGGAAGACTATCAATGGAATTTCATGTCAAGCCCTGTGTTTTGAACATGGTTGCAGTCATCCCTCATTTTTTTCAAAATTTAAGGCTAACTAAATTGGGATACTGTGTTTCGAACACAGTTAAAAGTTATCCTTCATTATCACATCATCCTTACATTGTACCAAATTTTGGGTATCGTAATTCAAACTCCCCCTCTCCGTTCTCTGTTCAGATTAATTTAGCACCCCTGGTGTTACTCCACTTGCACAAAAGATCACATTGGAAGAACGGAAAATTAACTTCTATGTGAACATCTTTCCCTAGTCAGGCCAACCTCTTTTATCCTGGAAGCCTGAATTGGTCATTTTAATCTCGGATGCCCAAAGTTTGTTTCTCAATCCCACAATCAAATGATGTAATGATATGGCCATCCCTTGTTTCTCACATTGGGAACGACCCATATGTTCTTATGGATTGAACGATGGGTATTTCAATGATGTGAGGAAAATGAATCAAATAAAACAGATATTGGAACTCTTTTATGTGACCAATATAAATGCAACGTCCCAGATCCAGTTTCTACACAGTGGGTGCCCCGAACCCGGTTGGTCAAGTTACCTCAAGCATATTTCCCAAAACTCCAGAGGATGTCGACTAGCAGTGAGGGTCTAGGAATGATAGTGGGGAAACAATGACCACATTTTTCTATTTCTAGTGCAATGAAACAAAATATGATCATACAAAAGCAGAAGTAGTAAACAACACCAAGATGAAATGGACAATGGTACATAAGTAAAAGATGACCAACAGTCATATATATGATGAAGCAATATGTCCGTAATTCTATGAAAGCAGCCAAAACAGGATACACTGCAATCTAAAACAATATATCACTAGGTACAAGTTAAACAATGAAAAACAAAATAGTGCAGCAGGAACTCAGCTGCATCACAATCCAAAGCTCGGTCCCATTCTCGTCTACTCTTCTGAAACAATCAAGTACCTATATATGGACTATTTCCCTTATCAAAATCTCAAACAATATGATCACATTGGGCCAAATACATATCAAAATAGGGTGTTGGAAATAAAACCCAGTAGGCAACCACCAAATCCCCATGATCAACTGTCAGTGAAAATGTGCAACAGATGTGTGCAATAATGAAATACAGTAAACTATAAAGTATTTGAAAGTAACGATTCCTACCAGTTATATAACAATTTTAATAATTAATTAACAATTACAAGCCTATTCCTTATCTTGGATATGTTTAATGTAAGAAATCGCCATAGTGAACATTTAATGAGAACATTATCCTCAAACATGCAAATCTTCACCCTAAGGGAAACTAAAATAAAACCCTCAGGTGATTTCTCTCGGGCATAAAAAATATATCCTTTAGGAGAAATAACCGTTGCCCTCATGCGAAACAAAACCTTTCCCTTTGGTTAAAAACACTGCCCTCAGTCATAAGAAACGTTTCCCTTAGGCTAAACAAACATTGTCCTTAGGCATAAGAAACATTTCCCTCGGGCTAATCAAACCCATTCCCTTACGCTAAACATAACCTTTCCCTCAGGTTAAACAGATGAAAAGTAGGTAACCAGGCTGATCCCTAAGCATAAGCATGAAATTTACATATTTTTTCACTCATGAAATATCAAAACATGATATAATCACGACATTCCCATGTGTATCCTGGCCACATGACTAAATAAGGAAACCGAACCCTCGGGGAGGACCTAGATCAAAGATGTGATCCCAAACTATAGTTTATACATAATCAATAGATTACCAATGCAATTCTAGGTATGTCAACAGTCTGGGCCTCTTCCATACGACACCCCAAAAATGGTAGTGTATCACAACGGTACCCAAAATCAACTTGACAGTTGAAAATAAACACTAGACCACCAACCTCGATCTCCTCTAATCGATATATTTGAACGACGCCTCCCAAATCATCTGAGAACGACATAGATATTGGATAAACATTTACCCATTAAAACTAAAAAATCACCCCTTATGAAAATAATTGGAGGGATAGGGTCATTAAGAGATAAGATGTCTCTGGCACGGTTCAATCGAGATAGAGGGCAAAGGAATCAGAGTCCTAGTGTGCAATCAGGATCTCCTCCATGTTCTAGCCTCCTCTCATGAGGCTCTCGGTGTGTTATATGCCTCCTCTAGTGAATGAGGAGGATACTGCCTATTTTTAATGAAAAATAACTACTAAATGGTATTTACTCTCAAGTACATGTCACATAATTTCCATTTTTTAACTGTTCATCTAGTGGCCACTTTCCTGACCTCACTGTTAATCTGCCGACTTGGTTAAACGACGTGTATTACTATGTACATGGCATGTACTATCGTTCCACTGGCGGCTAATCCCACCACCTTAATGTTCACCTACTTATTGATTACACATCGTGTATTACTCTACACATGTCGTGTAGTTAGTTTTTACATCGTTCATCGCCAACAAGCCTACATGCCCTATATTATCATCCCACACGTCCAAAGTACAAGACATTTGGAAAAAGTACATGGTTTGTAACCATAAATTTTTGGATTTTTTCACATATCCTTTGTTTTCTATATAACACATAAGGAAAAAAGGAAAATAAGAAACAAGTACTTCAAAAATAAGAATGGGGTTCTTACAAACTCCCCCTAAAAGCAATTCATCTTCGAACTTCTCTTCCAAGGGTGGGAAAGATAATGTTAAGATGAACTCTGGCCACTGAGCACGTACATCGGCCTCCTGCTCCCCGGTTTCATCCTACACTCGGCCATGCTTCCATAGTAGTCGTATGAGAGGAACTGACCGGACTTAGAGAACTTTCATGCTCCTATCAACAATATGAATTGAATGTTCCTCAAAGGATGAAATTACTTGAAATTCAAGATTCTCGGTTTGAAAAAGTGATATGGGACTGAGTGATAATGGTGCATCTATGATACATGGTAGACGTCTTGCATGGACTGGTACCTCTGTGGTGACCACAACCAATATGAAACTGGCCCGACTCTCTCCAAAATCTCAAACGGCCCCACATACCTCGGTGAAATCTAACCTTATATCCTTATCCTCTTGTGTCCCAATATAAGTGAAACATGCAAGAAACATTGGTCTCCTACCATGAACTCCAAGGGTCCTCTGAGACGATAAGAATATGATTTTTGACAAGACTATGCAGTAGCCTTCCACTTCTAAATCAACTGGACCTTCTCTAAATACTCCTGTAACAGATGTGGTCCCAGTAAATCTGCCTCACCAGCCTCCAACCAGCATAAGGGTGACCAACATGGCCCCTCATATAAGGCCTCAAGAGGCGAAATCTCAATATTTTATTGAAAAGTATTATTGTAGGAAAACTCGACTAGGGGCATGTGCTCCATAGAAGAACCCCCAATGTCCAGGGCGCATTCACGTAGCATGTCGTCTATCACCTGTATTGTACGCTCTAACTGGCCCTTAGTTTGAGGGTGGTATGCTGTGCTCAGAAGCACCAGTGTACCCAATTCCCTCTGAAAACTCTTCCACAAAAGAGACATAAAATGGGTGTCCCTACCTAAAATGATAGAATGTGGCACCCATCAAGACGTACTACCTCTCAGATATACAGCTTCCCGATATCGTTAACGTCGAAGGTCTCATTAACATGCAAAAATTGATCTACCATCATAAGTCAGTCCACAACAACCCAAATGACATCATTGCCTCGAGGTGACCTCGACAACCCGATCACAAATTCTATAGCGACATCATCCCATTTCTACTCTAAAATGGGTAGCTATTGTAATAGTTCATCTGGTATCTGATGCTCTGACTTCACCTTATGAAAGGTGGAACATCTCGTATCAAACCCAGTTAACTCTCGTTTTATACCCGGCCACCAATAATGACATCTCACGTCACTATAAATTTTCGTAACTCTAGGATGCACTTCCCAAGATGAAGCATGATATTCCTATATAAAATCCTCATGTATATCCCCTTGAAACCACAGTCATCCATTTATATGAAGTACCTCGTCATTGTCTATCGTCCAACCAGGATGAAGGTTCTCAATTGCCACCGACTCCTGTAGAACCTGGCCTTCTGAATCTAATAGTTGTATCATCCTTACTCTATCTAGGATTGTAGATGTCAATTATAAGGATAAATTATAGGCTCCCCCCTGACTATCGTACACCTCCTAATGAATCTCAGAGAACAATGCCCTGAGCTCCAACTCACTACTTGCCTCATGCACTGCCTGTAACTGAGTCCTCCAACTCTGTTCATTGGATATTGCACTACCCTTACTAGGTCTAGAGGCATGATCAATGTTGAAGGACTGAAAGTATTAAACCCACCTTCGCAGTCTCAAATTCAGGTCGCACTGGGTAATGATTTATTTTAGACATTTGTGGTCCGTAAACACCACAAAATGTTCTCCCAATTGATATTGGCTCTGACAACGTAACACATATACAACTGCTGCCAACTCAAGATCATGTGTAAGGTAATTCCTCTCATGTGGCCACAACTGTCGAGACCCATAGGCAACTACTCGATCACCCTACAACAACATAGCTCCCAGCCCAATACCTGATGCATCAGAGAAAACTGTATAGCTCTTCTCTTTCTCTGGAATTATTTGGACTGGTGCTGATGTCAACCCTCCCTTCACCTCCTGAATGGCTGTTTCAAATGATCCTGACGAAACGAATTTCACACCCTTCTCTGTCAAACCAGTCAACTACGCTGCTAAGCGTGAGAAGTCCTGTATACTGCCCCTGTAGTAATCATCCAACCCCAAGACACTCTGTATTTCAAACATGTTCTTAGGCTTCTCCCATGAATCTACTGCTTTAACGTTTTCTAGGTGTACCACAACTCCTTCCTCTAAGATAATATGACCCAAGATGTGAATCTGATCCATCCAAAAGTAGAACATTGATATCATAGCTTATAAATGACACTCTCCCAGTGTACTCAGTATGATCTATGATGGGTGTCATGGTCTTGTCGTTTTTGAGAGTACACCCTGATATCATCCAAGGAGACTACAACAAAATAATCTAGATAAGGGTGGAACACACGATTCATCAGAACCATGAAAACTGCTGGCGCATTTGGGAGTCCGAACGGAATGACTAAGTACTAGTACAAACCATTTCTGCTCTGAAAGGATGTATGTAGTACCTTCAATGGCCTAAAGTGAAAATGATGATATTTGGATCTGAAATCAAACTTCAAGAACACATGTTATCCCTGATGCTGATCAAAATGCCAATCAATTCATGGCATGGGATGTTGGTTCTTTTCCGTCAACTGCTTCAGATTCCGATAATCCATACAGAGTCTGAGGGTACCATCCTCCTTCTTCGAAAATAGGACATACGAACCCTAATGAGAAGTATTGGATAAGATGGAACCCTTTTACTGCAACTCCTCGAACTCCCACATGAGCTCCTGTAACTCTGTTGTAGCCATACTGTAAGGAGGAATGGACACTGGTGCCACTCCTAGAACAAGATCAATAGATAAATCCACCACTTGCTCTGGAGGAAGACCAAAAAAGTCGTCTAAGAAGACATTCCTGAAACAATTAACCACAGGAGGGTAATAATTCTAACAAGTTCCCAGGTCATTGAGATATAAACTTGCAATCTGGGCTATGAAGTCACCTCGCACTTGATGCTTGGGTCCAGATCAGCTCCCATGGACATCCCATACGCCCTTTTATAGAAACTCTCTTCCTTCTAGTGACATGAAACTCACCCTACGATGATATAAATCCACAGTGGCTTGAATGGGTACCAATCAGTCCATCCCAAGAATGACATCATATCTCGTTATCTCTAAGACGTAGAGGTCCCATAGAAAGTGACACCCACCAACCTCAAGGGGGAACTCCCTGCACTGTCGCACACCTGCCTTTCTAGTTTTCAATGGAGTTTGTAGCATCCTGATATCAGAGGAAGTAGAAACACAAATCCCAAGGATCTCTACAAGGGGCATAGATATAAATCTAAGTGTATCACAAGTATTGAAAAGTACCAAAGATAAAATAGAAGTAATTAAAATAGTACCCATGACAGTGGAAGGTCCAGGATCCTACTCATGTTGGGTCTGTTGAACTACATATGCCTGCCCAGTGCTACAACCCTATGACTCAGCCTGGCTACCCTGAGTTATCCCTCCCTACTGTCTCTGAGATCCTGGCGTCTGGATACCAGGGCCATGACCATCACCTTGTCTTGAACGCCCTGACGAAATCTGATTCCCTATTGTTTAGAAGCTACTGGACCTGCTCCTGCATGTGGAGTCTACATAGAACACCTCTCAATAGTCAGTGGTGGGAATGCCCTGAAAAAATGTAGAAGATGACATACCTTGACGTAAGCTCGGCACTCCACTAGGTCACATGGGCTCTGAGGTCTCTTGTGCCCTTTTTACCACACTGTTAACACTTCACCGGCCACCTAAAGACTTATTCCAGCTAGTACTACCACCGTGAGAAATCCATCTTCCTATCCCTCTTACCGGTCGAAATTGTAACAGAAACTAGTTCCGAAACACCCTGGAATGCACGACTTGCTTCCCATAGGTTCCGCTGAGTAATCAATACCTGGTTCACAATAGAATGCACTGTAGGAAACCGGGAAACATTCACTAGTGTGAAGATGTCATATCTAAGACCATAATTATAGCTCATATCGCTTAATGTCTCATCACCCACTAGAATAGGTGAAAAACGTAATAGATCAGTGAAGCAGGAAGAAGAATGCATCACTAACATGGCGCCCTGCTGCAAATTCATGGACTATCATGCTCGATCTATGCATAGAAACTCCAAAAATATATATTCATAGAATACTTCCTAAAAATCATCCCACGCTGTGTATATATGATGCATAGTCATGTTGGTAACATCCCACCATCTCTTTGTGGAATCACGCAGCATGTTAGTAGTGAGATTGACCCTCCTGCCTGGAGGCATCTCCAGATGCTCAATTATTATCTACATAGAACCAAGAAATGAATCCATAATTTGTGGTCCGCCATCTCCTGAAAACGTAGGAGGATGATACCTGCTGAAATATACGTGTCAGCTCTGCCATATATTAGGCAAATGGTGGTGCTCCCTAGAAGGTCTACATGAACCGAATGAAGCCTTCATGGAACTGTGCATTCGCGCCTCTGTCTGGAATAACGTTTGGCACTGCATCTGGCACTGCTAGAGGATCCATCTGTAGCCCATGGCCTACAATATCTGGAGTATAATCGTCTCCACTCTCTTGGAAAACAACTCGTGGTCGTCTCGGCGGCATGAATCTACAAGGTCAAACACACACCTTTGATCAAGATTAGTAAGGACTAAGAACTGGAAGCGTAAGAAGGGAACACAAGAAAGAAAGCATTCAAATTTTTACAAAACAATACTACACTAAGTATATAATAACTACACTACATGTTCCCTTAATTCATTTACATGGGCGTTTACTTCTTCAACAATTGGTCGTGTAACACCCCAAACACAAGGCGTGTTGTCCATACACACAGTGTGTACTTGATGTTTCTTCTCCTACTCGAGTCATAACACACGATTTAGCAACATGGATCTCTTTTGAATGTGACTACACATCGTGTATAAGTTCTACATGGAATTTACTAGAATGAGCATCACTGACCAGTGTTGTTCGTGACATGGCATTGTACATAGCTCAGGCTCCACAGAGTGTTCTAGATGGACACAATGTGTATTAGATGGGATAACACTGAACCGTGTTGTTAGTTACACTGTTGGATTCCCAGATTACACTACATGGCGTTTTCGAAAGTGACATGAAATGTTTAATTTAAGATTTATCCATCAGTGTTGTTCGTCACATGGAGGACACCCGGTCAACACGCCATGGGGTGTACAACTAATGCACGACATGTTCCCTCTAGAGATTTCCCAATCTCGTGTTCCTGCTTACACGATTTGTGACACAGTTAAAAACTACACGGCGTGTACATAAGTTACAAGGGGTGTACTTATTTTTTTTCATCGCTTCTAGAATATATGTATACATGGCATGTGTTCATAGAACCACATGTCGCGTTGTCTGGGTTTCTGGACAATAGACCTTAGAAACTACATTAGAGCCCATTTTCATTAAATATAAATTGTCTCTATGCCAAATTCTAATCCGTGGGGGCCCATACACCCTGCGAACAATTGTTTATCACTCGACCTTTCACATTGTAGAAAAAACGCAAGAAAAGGATGGATGATGACCTGCTAAATTCAAGACCATGAGAGCCCATACTTCTCACGAACCAATGTTTATCATCCATAAACCCAACCATAACATGTACCCATACCCAAAAAAGTGTAGTCATATCTATCAATGTACCTATCAAAAAATCATGAATTTTCTAGCACAACATCTATCACAACAACATGAAATTTCTAATGATCCTACATGGCATGGAAAATATGTATAACATGTGACTCTAGCATGTGCCTAAATGATGGATGAGTTGGAATATCCTCATCTCATCAGGTTGTAACTAAATAGAACCCAGGTATAAAAATATAAACATCACACCACATGTGCTATACACAATTGTGAAAATCAAATCAATGGTAATAATAATAAACAGAAAATCATAATTTAATTCGAGGCAATCTGGCCATTACCTGTACTCGGGGTATCTACTCCCATGCACAGATTATTACCGATTACCTTAAAAATATATCTCTATAGGTTGTCTCCAAATAAAAAAATAACTCAGAAAAAAATAAAATTTCTCTAATATCACTTTGTAACGCCTCGGATCCGGTTTCCACACAGCGGGTTCCCCGAAACCGGTTGGTCAAATGACCTCAAGCACATTTCCCCAAATTCCATAGGCTACCGACTAGAATCGAGGGCCTAGGACTGATTGTGGGGAACCTATGCCCTCATTTGTCGAATTGCAGCATAGTGGAACAAAATATGAACATACAAAAGCAGAAGTAGTAAAAAAACCAAGCATACGTGGACAACGATAAAGAAGTAAAATATGTCCAAAAGTCATATATATGATGATGAAATATGTACCTAATTATAACAATGAAACCAAAATAGGATACACTTCAATCTAAAACAATACAGCACAAGGTACAAGTACAAAAATGAAAAACAAAACAGTGCAGCAGGAACTGAGCAGCGTTATAAGCCTAAGCTCGGTCCCATGCTCTCCTACTCCTCTAACATAATCAAGTAGTTTTATATGGAATCTTTCCCTTATCAACACCTGCATCAATATAATCTGTTTGGGCACAAGACATGACCCAAACATGGGGTGAGAAATAAATCCCATTAGGCAACCACCAAAGGCCCATGCCCAACTATCAGTGAAAATGTGCAACAACAGTGTGCAATAATGAAATGCAGTAAAATAGGAAGTACACAAAAGTAGACATTCCTACAAGTTATATTTCCATTTTAATAATTATTTAACAATTCCAAGCATGTACTTTAATTTGGTAGGTACAACATAATAAATCACCATAGTTAAAATTTAATGAACACATTTTCCTCAAAAATGGAGAATGATATTGGTTGATTCATTAACAAAAAAAAAACATAATTATATGATATACACTGGTTTTTTCATTAATAATTTCTGAATATCATTTTAATGAGAAGGGAGAAGAAATAAATTACAACATGTAGATTAAAACTATACTTCATCCTTAGAAAATGCGATTTTCTGAACACATTAAAACCATTAATATTCGTGTTCTAAACTAAATAATTACCATTGAATTTTTGAATGTTTTTTTGTCATTTATGATTACTAATCTTCTTATTGGGATGTTTAATTACTTAATATTCACTTTAAAAAATACAAAGGATTCTATTAATATTAACCTATAATAAAAGTTACCAATTTAAAACTTTTTGTCTCATCGATCGATGTATGGATTTATTTATTCGAAATTAAAATCATATAACATGATGATCATACATTAAAAATAAAATAAAATAAATATAGTGAACACTTTTTTTTATAAAATTTCTATTTTTTGAAAATATTTCGTACACTAAACTCATGTTTAAAAAGCATTTCAAAAATGATAAATAATCTATTTTAAATATAAAGAAAATAATTAAATCCAAAATTTAATAAATGTGTAAATTTAAATAATAAATACTTTAAATGAAAATAATTTTTTTATAAAAAAATTAGTATTCATTATTCAATGAAATATCAATATTTATTCAAAATTCTGAAAATTCATCTTAAAATAAGATGGACATAGCAATTTCAAAATGATGTTTCGAATTTAAATTACAAAATTTGAAAACAAATAATTTATGAAAACATAAAATATATTAAAACATAAATTTTGTATCAAATAAAGATAATATTGTATTACTAATAAAAAACTATTATATTTTCATAATCCATATATCAATATAAAATATAACTAATGAATATATCATAATTTTTGATATAAAAATTATTAGTTTTTCCACATCCTTTCCCATTGTTTGAAATTATTTCCTTAAAATTTTATTTAGTTACTAATTTTTTTGAGTTAACCTTTCCTCATTGGATTTTCATACTCCCATGTTACATCCTTAAATATATTGTTTTTAAAAATACCATAAACTCATGAAATAACATATTATACAACACATTCTATATATTTTAACGAATTGAATAATCTATTATTTAATATATAGTATTAATTCTTACTAAACTATATTAGGTATTAAAACATGATATAAATTTTCAACATACTATCTTATTATCAATATTTGAAATAAGGTTTTTTTCCATGGAAAAAATATATGTCCAAGCCATTAAATTTTCAAATGATCCAATTTCAATAGCATTTCATATGGTACAATGAAATGTGCACTTATCTTCCCATTTCCACCAAAATGTATTATATATTTCCATAGAGATTCTTTAAAAAACATGATCACCAACCTCGACATAGATACATTTACATTGATTATTATAAAAACATTTATGTCTTCTCTAGTATATCCATATATGTTACTAAATTACCTTCATCTTCTCAATCATTTCCTCAAAAATTATAATCCCATAAATGTATATTCAACTAATTCATCGAAATAATAGAAAGTATAACATCTCTTTTCTCTGTAATGAAATAATAGTATAACACTATACACTAGAAACCGGCCGCGGGACCCCACGGTAGGTCAGCCGTTCTGCTGCCGCGGGACCCCACAGTCCCGCCCTCCTACTCCGGCACCGGCAGCCAGAAACCGGCCGCTGCTCCCTGCTCTGTCGCGGCCTATGGTCGTGGCCTTGGTCCGTCCAGCAAGGCACGACGGCGCCGCGCCCCTCCGCCACGACCCTTCTCCAGCTGCGGTGCCTTTTTGGTTCTCCAACGTAGCGCGGCGGCGCAACGGTTTAGATCATATTCAATGGCGCGGCGTGACAGCGATGCGCTTCTCCGCTATTCCTTTAATATTTCTCGCGCGGTGCTTCGACACCGCGCCACCTTACACGTGCCGTAAGAAAATCAAACCAACAAGGGGGAGGAGGGTCGGCCATGTTCATACTGTCTGAGCCCCTCCCGTTATTGCGTTATCAAGGGGCTCAAATTGAAATGGAGAATGGTGAAGAAAGTAATCACAAAAAAACAAATAAAATAAACCCCTACCTCGAGCGTAGTCGTCAAATGAGGTTGTCGCAGAAAGGGACGTCACAGAATTGATCGTCATGGATGAAGGCAGATCGTCGTGTTGCGTTGAAAAGATTCGTCAGTGTCGCGTCGTTGATCTCCGAGGATCCGAAATTCATTTTGACCTTCATCAGAGGTTGGCGTTCTTCGCGTTCTTCATTGAGGAAGAAGAACTTCAAGAACTTGAGCAAATTCTCCCCAGCCTCACACAACCCCACAAATCTAATAAAATAAGAGTTTGTCTTATTTTATTTCTCAAGCCATGGGTTTTGAAATTCAAAAATGAAACAATCAACGAACAGAATTAATTGCAACGTTCTAACCGCCCAAATTAATAGAGATGTTTCATAAAAAGAAAAACGCAAGGGTTGACTTCTACTTAATAGGTGTGCGGGTGCGTTACCTTAAATAAAGAGGGGGGGAGGTGAAGATAAGAAATGGTGGGGCTCATGTGAGCCCCACCTCAGAAATATCCTACCCAGTGGGTAGGATATTGTGCGTCCCAAAACAATTACTTAGCATAGGTTAAACAACTTCAAGTAAAATAAAAATTGGTCGCACCATATTTATTTTATTCCTTTACTGAACCCAAAAATTTAAAAACCACACCCGAGCAAATGCAACACCGGAAAAAGTGTTTCTATGCAATTATCGGCGCTGCGATTCCATCTGTGCCCTCAGAATTCATTTTAGAGCAACATTTCAAAAGTTAGAAAACCCCACTCATTCGTTCACTAAACTTACCCGAGCTGAACTTCGGAAAATGATTCCAGGCACACTGGGCCTCAGAATCAGGTGCCGTCAGAAACTGTGTTGTTGTATAAACCCAAAGAAAATTAAGAAAAAAAATTCCCTTTAATTATATGAGTCTTTACATTACTCCCACCTTAGGGATTTACATCCCTGTTAAGATAAATCAAATAATAGGTAAACAAATGTGGGACCTGAGCATGAATCTGAGCCTCCCGCTCCCAAGTGCTCTCCTGGAGGTTCTTGTGCTAAAATCTGATGCACACTAGAGGAATCGACAGTCCACGTAGGACCTGCTCTTGTCGATCCTCAATCTCCACCATGACCTCCACAAAATTCACCCCATCATCAATGTCCAGCTCCCCATGGTCAATGATATGCATCGGGTCGTGCACGTATCTCCTCAGCTGAGATACGTGGAAGACGTTGTTCACCCGGTGCAACTAAGGCAGTAGAGCCAGGAGATAAGCCACCTCGCCAATCCTATTGAGGACCTGGAATGGTTTGATGAAATGCAGAGACAACTTTCAACCTCAGCCAAATCTCCGTAAACCACGTCGTGGTGAGACCCACAAGAAGACGTGGTCCCCATCTTTGAACTCCAGTGGCATCCGCCTCCTGTCAGCATAAAACTTCGGTTGGCTCTGAGCTATCCTCATCCGCTCCTGTATGACCTGGACCTTCTCCGTCATTGCCTGGACCATCTCTGGTCCCATAAGTGCTGACTCCCCAGGGACTGTCCAGCACAGTGGTGATCTGCATGGTTGGTCGTGGAACGCCTCGTATGGTGCCATCCCGATGGTGGAGTGGTAGCTGTTGTTGTACGTGAACTCCACCAAGGGTAGGTGGCCGCCCCAGCTTTGACCAAAGTCGAGGATTCATGCATGGATCATGTCCTCAAGAGTTTTAATGGTCTTTTCCGTCCGACCATTCGTATGGGGGTGAAAGGCAGTGCTCAGACGTAGCTTCGTCTCAAATGCCTCCTACAACCCCTTCCGAAGCCGGGAATTAAAACAAGCATCTCGATCGGAGACAGTAGATGATGGAACACTGTGAAGACGTACTATCTCCTGAACGTAGAGGTGTCCCAAGCTCTCCACTGAGCCCTGCTCTCTCATGGGTAAGAAGTGATTCGACTTGGTCAGTCTGTCAACAATCACCGAAATGGAGTCGTGACCTCTGAAAGTGCGTGGAATTCCCGTCATGAAGTCCATAGACATGTCGTCCCACATCCACTTCGGAACCTCCAAGGGTTGTACCAAACCTATTGGTACCTGGTGCTCTGCATTCACCTGCTAGCAGGTGAGGAATCAAGAAACGAACTCTGCCACATCCTTCTCCATGCCCGACCACCAGTGCTATCGTCTGAGATCCTGGTACATCTTCGCCACTCCAAGATGTACCGACAAAGGGGATGTGTGAAACTCTATCAGCACCTCCTCTCATAAAGCAACTGGTACCAAGGTACGCCCTTTGAAAAGGACTTAATTCTCTCCTCCTAAGGAGAAAACATCAGGTGCCTGTCCTGAGAATATATTTGTGCACACCGCGTATCACAGTCGGCGTCCCCACACTGTGCCTCTCTGACCTACTGCAGCAGTGGAGGGGTGAGTGTGAGTGACTGATTAAAGGCTGCTCCATCACTATCCACGAAGGATATCTGCAAAGCGGCTAGCTGCTCTGTCTCCTCCCCAAGTAGCTGAATTCCCATCCTCCTACTAAGATCATCGGCTACTGTGTTCCCCTTCCCAGGAGTATAGACTATCTCAAAGTCATAGTCCTGGAGGAACTCGAGACATCGCCACTGTCTCATGATCAGGTCCTTCTATGAGAAGATGTACCTGAGACTCTGATGGTCGGAATATACTGTAAAGCGCTCGCCCATCAGATAGTGTCGCCACATCATCAGAGCGAAGACCACTACTGCTAACTTCTGGTCATGGGTAGCGTAGTTTTTCTCATTCTACCTCAACTTTCGTGATCCATAGGAGATCACGGCCCGCTCCTGCATTAGGACACATCTGAGTCCGGTCCCAGATGCATCTCAGTAAACTACGTACCCAACTACCTCCTCTGGTAGCCTCAAGATAGGCGCGCTGGTCAATCTCTGTCTCAGCTCCTGGAAGCTCTGCTGACAACTTTCTGACCACACAAAGGGTTTCCCCTTCTTCATCAATGATGAGAGTGGTGATTCAACTCTGTATAATCCTGGAACAAATCTCTAATAGCACCCAGCTAGTCCCGCGAAACTTCACACCTCCGTCACTCTCTCGGGTGGCTCCCAAGATAGCACTGCCTTAATATTTGCAGGATCCAGTGCTACTACCACCTTAGAGATGATGTGTCACAAGAAGTGGACCTCACGTATGTAGAACTGAAACTTAGAGAGATTTCCATAAAGCTGGTGCTCTCAGAGTGTGTCTAGTACAACCCACAAGTGGTAGGTGTGCTCCTCATTTGTGTTCGAGTATATAAAAATTTCATCAATAAAGACCACGAAAAATCGATCGTGTTACGGCTGAAAGATCCTGTTCATGAGGCCCATGAACACTGCTGGAGAATTGTTACGCCGAATGGCATCACCAAGAACTCATAGTGGCCATACCGACATCTAAAGGTCATCTTCTGCACATCCTCGTCCCAAACTCTGAGCTAATGATAGCCTGACCTATGGTCTATCTTTGAGAACCACCGTTCTCCCTTGAGCTGATCGAAGAGGTCATAAATCCTCAGTAGCCGATAATTCTTCCTCACTGTCACCTGATTCAGACGACGATAGTCAACACAAAGTCAGAAGCTCCCGTCCGCCTTCTTGGAGACCAATATCGGGGAAGCCCAGGGTGAAACACTTGGTTGGATGAATCCCTTTCCCTACAAGTCCTCCAACTGTACCCGTAGATCTCATAGATCAGAGGGGTCCATCCGATATGCTGGGGTGGATATCAGGGTTTTCACGGGGTACAAATCAATATAAAAGTCTGCCTCTCTGCGAGGAGGTTGTCCTCGACGTCGTCGGGGAAAACGTCCGCATACCGATCCACCACTGCAGGAAAACCAGGACTCCACACGTCAACTACTCCTAGGATGAGGCTAGCCAACTGATGAGTGATAGGTTGTCCTCTCCTCTGCGAGAGTCCATCCTGTGCTGCGAAGTCTCCCTTCTCACCGGTGAAGGTGAAATTTCCCCCGTCTGTGCGTACACAACGCACCTTGCGCCTAATACATTCAATCTGATCATGGACTGTAGATAACCAATCCATGACCATGATGATGTCATAAGGCCTCGACGCCGCTACAAGAAGTTTCCAGCCGAAGCTCTCGTCTCCTAGAGTAACCTCAAACTGTCGGCACCAGTGCGTAATCGACGAGTCTGCTCTCGTAAGAGTCTCTAGACCTATGGATCGAGCCAATGACTCTGTCGGAATCTCCGATCTCCGAACAAGGGCAGCGGCTATGAAATATTGACTCAATCCTGTGTCTATAAGAACTGCAGCAAGGGTGGAATAGACACTGATAGTACCTCAAATCATCTCGGGCGCGCCGTGGTCATAGGCCTCCGCTGTCTGAAGCTTTACTCGTCTCTGCCCGGCAGCTCCCTGTGGTCGGGGTGGGCCTCCTTGTGGTGGTGGTGATGGTAGAGCCTCAAAGCGTCGTCTACCACCTGCTGCTCGGCCAGCTCCTCTGCCTCGTCCTCATGCTCCCTGCGGTCCCCCACAGTCGACCCTATGTCTCTGCCTGGGTGGTCCCTCATCCGTCTGCTGCTCCTCCGTATGGCGGGTCGGGTAGTCACGAGCCATGTGGCCCTACCCACCGCATGCGTAGCACTATCTGCCTCTCGAAAGACTGGCTTTGCACTAAGTGCCCCGCACCTCTGAGCCAGTGTCCTGAGGTCATCTGCCTGAGTGTCTGGTTTGCCTGGACCCATGTGTCATCCATCGACTACCAGCTGCAGAAGACTTTTCTACGTGCTGCCCTGTGGTAGGTCTCACCGCTGGTGTAGACTCGGCAAGAAAGCTCTCGATGAGAAGGGATCACTCCAGTACCCCTGCCTGTGTCAGAATGCTGTGGGAGATCAGTGATGCCCTAATCTCCTACCTCAATCCCTACTCGAAGGACCGGGCCTGGAAGAATGGGTCCCATACCATGTCAGTCGAATAGCTCAAGAGATCTATAAATCTCACCGAGTACTGGGTGAACGTCAATCTACCTTGCCGCAGGTGTAGAAGCTCCTGGATGCGCACCACATGGAGGGTGGCTGGGACGAACTCTCAGTGGAAGAGGCTCTCAAAGTCTGTCCAGAGGAGAGATGCCTCGTCATGCACCTGGAGCATCAAGCTCTACCATCTTCCTGCTGTCGTGTGAAGGAGGCTCACTGAGAGGATCACCATGAGGTCAGTTGTTGTCCTTAATAACCTGAAAACTCATACAACTTCCTCTAGCCAATCCTTGGCTACCTGAGGGTCCATCTCCCTGCGGAACCTGGGCGGTCGCTGATGCTAAAAAACGTGCAGTGCACTAAGGCGTCGTGCGTCGTCAGCGGCTGGGGCTGGTAGCATCGGTGGCTCGACGGGTAGAGGTACCGCAGGTGCCTCTGCTGTCAAAGGGCCCTGTACCGAGGCCTCGTCGCTCGGTGGGTTTTTGTCCCGCACAACGCTCAGAACCTTTGCTGGCTGCCATCGTGGGGCCATCCTAAAAAGAGACAGGTGCACCACGGTCAGAACAGTATACATGGTCAGTTGACAAAAAGTAATCACAATGAAAATTTGAAACACACATGCAATCAATGTTTTCATGAATTAAGTCGGAAATCAGAAGTAAGGATCCTGGTGTACGGATACGTCGGTAGCCGCACAAACACTAGACTCCCTGGACTGATAACCATACCGAATACCCTTAACACTATTGCTTCACATATAAGAAAGTTCAGAGTCCAATGTTCTGAGTTAGAACTGAACTCCTCTGATACTAATTTGTCACGACCCGTCCTCGGGGCCCATGCCGTGACTACCACATGCTCGCCTTTCATAGGCCAGGGGCTGGTGACCAGCACCAAGGCGTATTTCCCGGTAAAAAGGGAAGGAATTGACTTTGAAAAGTAATCAAACACCACAGAGCAGGAAAGAAAAAGTAAGCACTATGTAAAAACTGTGTTCAATAGTAACTGGGGAAAAGTAAGTGGGCCAGAATACAAACCCAAATTGAAATTAAAGTACAACTGAAAAAGGGAGTACAACAAATGAAAAGTATAGTCATAGCCTCGAGCTATCCACTGGAAGTCCCACCTGAAGGGTGTGTACATATAGCCTCCACAGCTCCTCGGGTCCAGCCGTTCGCTCCGAGTACGCCCCGCCCAGTGGTCCACCTCTGGGTACCGACCTGCTCCTCGTACCTCAACAACGATCAGCGCTGTCCGTTGTTTGCAACCAACACAACATAGTGCGGGCATAGCCCGTACAGGGGTGAGTATAAGCTACTCATTAGGGACCCCGAGACCCTCGAAGGTCTCCCAGAATCCACAAAGGATAATCCACAAAGGAAAGATACAATCACGAAGTAACATCCAGCACTACTTAGGTATATGACCATACATATACCTAAGTCATCAAATCTCGTTCGGCTCCAACATCCGAGCACAAGTACAACCCAATCTACACAAGAAATCACAACCCGATCCACACATGAACGTATAACGTAATCCACACATGATATCAAGTCAATCTTATCAAAGATAAGGATTGAAAGTCATGATTAATCTCAAACAGGTATACTTCTTCATAAGACGATAGAGATGATCAGATGTAGCCACTGATTCATCTAAGCCGTCGGACCCACACATGATCGATAGGTACTAACCCCTGCAAATACCCACAATGGATCAATAGGTAACTAAACCCCGCAATGACCCACACAGGATCGGTCCCACATAGGATCTGTAGGCACTGGCCCACACAGGACCGCTGAGCGCTGACCGACAAAGGAAAGATACAATCACGAAGTAAAATCCGACACTACATAGGTATATGCCCATACATATACCTAAGTCATCAATTCTTGTTCATCTCCAACAACCGAGCTCAAGTACAACCCAGTACACATAGGAAATCACAACCCGATCCACAAAGGAAATCATAACGTAATCCACACATGATATCAAGTCAATCTTATCGAAGATAAGGATTGAAAGTCAAGATTTATCTCACACAGGTATACTTCTTCGTAAGAAGATAGAGATGATCAGATATAGCCACTGATTCATCTATTCCATCAGACCCACACATGATCGATATGTACTAACTCCTACAATGACCCACAATGGATCGATAGGTAACTCACCACCACAATGACCCACACAGGTTCGGACCCACACAGGATCTGTAGGCACTGGCCATCATAGGACCGCTGAGCGCTGACCCACACAGGATCTCACCCACAGAGGATCGGTAGCACTGATCCATGTAGGATCGCTGAGTGCTGTAGTCGTCGTCGTCGAATCCACGGAAAAATTCTGTGCAGACGTCATTGTCGTCGTAGTCGCAGCCATCTCTAGGGTTCCCGCACACAGCAAGCTCGTTCGGGAGGGTCCGCTCCACGAGCCGCAGGGCTGATACATCAACTGACACGAAGTCTGGACTTGATGTATCAAAAAGTTCTGTATCGTCAATATGAACTCAACGACACAGACGACGCGTCAATCGGACGCCCGGTATGAGAGTTCTGGCTTTTTCGTCTCAGGGGCCTGGTTGGTTTTTAAGTCAAAACCAACCCGACCGTACTCCAGATGCATCCAATCCACTAGAGGAGTAATCCAAAAGGTTCGTCTCACTAATAAGAATCCATCAAAGTCGACGACACGTCAATCAGATGTCTGAAGCCCATGTTATAAGCATTTCTTCTCCGAGGGCCCGGTTGGTTTCATGTACGAACCAACCCGGCCGAACCCAATGTTCTCTGAAACCATGAGTGTAATATACCGAAATGACCGACTAGATCCAAGGATAGCATCGTAGCTGACGGTGCGTCAATAGTAGGTCCGCAGCCCATGTTATGAGCCAAAGACCGTGAGTGGTCCGGTATTAGGGGGTTCAGGCACCACCAGACCCGGCCCGGTACCCCCTGGGTCAGCCCGAACCGGGTCGAACCAACCTAGGTCCGGGTCCGGCCCATTAGGGCATGGCCCAGCTCGGTGGGCGTGGTCGGGCCCCGCCGGTGTGGCCCGACTCGGCCGGGCAGCTCAGCCAGGCGGCTCGTCCGTAACGGCCGACTGATGGGGTGGGGGGGCTGCCGCCCGCGTTGTGAAACTGCGGCCCCCATGAGGGGGGCCGCTCCTGCTGGACAGCCGGGGGTTACGACCCCCGACACTTCTCAGAATTCGGCCGGTCGGGCCGACCGGGCTTGCTGCTGCCGCGTGACCCCACAGTCCCACCCTCCTGCTCTACATCCAGTGGCCTGAAACCGGCTGCCCCTCCCTGCTCCGCCGCGGCCTATGGACGAGGCTTTGGTCCGTCCGGCATGGTGCGGCGGCACCGCGCCCCTCCGCCACGACCCTGCTCTGGCCGCAATGCCATTGTGGTTCTCCAGCACGGCAGGACGGTGCCGTGGTTTAGTTCGTCTTCAACGGCGCTGCGCTTTTCCTCCCATCCTTTAGTATTTCCCGCGCAGTGCTTCGGCACCGCGCTGCCTTACACGGGCCACAACAAAATCAAACCAACAAGGGGGAGGAGGGCCGGCCGTGTTTTTGCGGTCTGACCTCCTCCCATTATTGCGATATCGGGCAGCTCAAATTGAAATGAAGAATGTCGATGGAAGTAATCACGAACAAACAAATAAAATAAGCCCCTACCTCGAGCGTAGTGGTCGAACGAGGTTGTCACGGAAAGGGACATCGCAGATTTGATCGTCCCGAAATCAGGCAGATCGTCGCGTCGCGGAGAACAGATTCATCAGTGTCACGTCGTCGAACTATGAGGATCCGACGTTCTTGTCGACCTTCGTCAGAGGTCGACATTCTTCGCGTTCTTCGCGTTCTTCGTCGAGGAAGAAGAACTTCAAGAACTTGAGAAAATTGTCTCCAGCCTCACACAACCCCACAACTCTAATAAAATAAGAGTTTATCTTATTTTATTTATCAAGCCAAGCGTTTTGAAATTCAAAAACAAAACAATCAATTAAATGAATTAATTGCAATGTTCTAACCACCCAAATTAATAGAGGCGTTTCATAAACAGAAAAACGCAAGGGTTGACTTCCACTTAATAAGGGTGCAGGTGCGTTACCTTAAATAAGGAGGGGGGTGAAGAAAGGAAATGGTGGGGCTCTCTTGGGACCCACCTCAAAAATATCCTACCTAGTGGCTAGGATATTGTGGGTCCCACTACAATTACTTATCTTAGGTTAAACAACTTCAAGTAAAATAAAAATTGGTGGCACCATTTTTATTTTATTCCTTTACTTAAACCAAAAATTTAAATACCACACCCGAGCAAACGCAACTTCAGAAAACGTGTTCCTAAGCAATTACTGGCGCTGCGATTCCAATGGTGCCATTGGAATTCGATTCCGAGCACCGGTTCAAATGATAGAAAAACCCGCTCGTTCGTTCACTAAACATATCCAAGCTAAACATCAGAAAATGATTCCGGGCACATTGGGCCTCGAAATCAGGTTCCTTCAGAAACTGCGTTCTTGTATAAACCCAAAAAAAGTTAAGGAAAAAATTTACCTTGAATTGTATGGGTCTTTACACTTATCATTCCCAACATTTCTTTATTTAATCACATTTAGCATGGGATTGATCCACATCCCACATTCATTTAATAATTCATTATTTTTTTCATTTGGTGTTGAACTCCATGTCGAACACACCAATTCTCATCTGGTGTCTATCACCATGTCTAGAACCCCAAATATCCTCTGTTGTAGATGTCCATGTCTACCACCCCAAAACCCTCTTCTGAAGATCTTCGTGTCTAACCCATTAAATATATGCACATAGATAACTATTGGGGATGAATTTTATGTCTTTCTACAACATTATGTATTCGTTTAGAACACCATTTCTAGGACCCACATTCTCAATCATTAACATCATTTGATAACTATTATAGAGTTTCTTCATTCTCAAGTCCCCACTTCTCCAATAGTCTAGAATGTCGGGTCCTGCAACCCGTTATCATTCATTAATTAATTAAAAAATTATTAAATTGAAGACAAATAATTATTTATTAAAATATAATCCACATTAATTCTCTTACTAATCCAAAGATTAGTGAAACAACTAAAAAAAAAATTTACCCGATAATTAACTATGTCCACAAATGTATTAATTAATCAATCAATTCCATAATATATTTAAAAATATATTATTACACATTTAATTCTCCAAAATTAATTATCCCATCAAAATATCACCTCTTTATAATTAATATCACATTTAATCATCTTGAACAATCCTTAGGGACCATAATTAATCCACCATTAATTATCTCAATATAGCCAATTTTATGTCTCATCCTTTGTACCTCGATGAATTATCTATATTACTACCGCATGAACATAACTACATCACATATAATTATACCATTCTAAATCTCATCATTCCATTATTAAATTACACAATTAATTATCCAAATCATTACTACAAAAGGACATAATTAATTCTCAATTAATTACCAAAACATAACCTGCCCAACACACTTAATTACAACGTTACTCATGTGCCACATCATATAAAGGTTACAAATAACAAATCACATAACAACAAGCTAAATGAACATATTATCCTAAACATTATGTTTTTAGATTGATGGTAAGACACATCCATTGGAGGGGTTCTATTAGATTAATGAGTTTCTTAATTCTAAAAAATCATTTCATACCAATAAATCATTAATTTTTCATTTACAGTCAAAATTATCAACACAAATAAATATATAATGCTTCATTTTATTAATTAAGGAAAGAAGAGTACCCTACTTCAACGAATTGGTTGATCTAATGATTTATAAAGTAATCATTAATATGATCTCGTAAACACACTATCACAATAATGCACACAAATACTTTTAATTGGTAAAAACACAATACACTGATGACATTCTCCCACTATTTATACCGAGAGGAGCAACACACATAATATTAATTAATCATAACTCAAACACACAATCATAATATGATTCAAGGTGTTGTAAACCATCTATCTGTTTTATAAACATACCCAAAAATGATAGCAGTGATCCAAATCAAGCCGAATAGATTCACCTTTGGTGGAGGTACTAAGATTATATATCAATTGGTCTAATGAAATCATCTACACCACCTACAATTCTAAGAAATAGTGAAAATGAATCTATCATGGATTGTAGGGTTTTGGCATAATGGAGACCAGTAAATGGAGACATGAGATGGCCAATGTGAAAAATGAAACAAGCATAGATGTACTTACCTCAACGAGACTGACAACATCCATAAAGGAACCACTATGATCTGACATGCGTAGAGGGATCCCAGAGATTAGGGTGGTGAACCACCCATGGGTTCTATACCATGGGTCAATCATGCATCATGTAATAGGTGGGAGAGGTTCACCAATATCTTCTATTCTCCCTCAAATAAATATTTAATACTCTAAAATAAATTTGAGAATTAAGATAACTTTAATGAAAATTATAATAGTCATCATATTAATATTATCACCCATTAATATTACACATCTACGAAAAATCTCAACTCCCCAATTACACATCATATAATTAAATTTTATATCCGATGAATTTTATTAAAAAAACTCTCCAACTATTCATTATTTAATTAAATACTATCACCATAACATAATTAAATTAATTTTTTTCTTTTTAACACCCCTTAATTAAATTCCCTTACACACAATTCCATAAAATGGATTATACATACTCCATGTCATCCTCATTTAATTACATTTTCTCACTTAATTTAATAAAATAAATCCCTTGTTTCAAATCAAATACATTAATTCTTATCAACCATGAATTTGATTAACTAAAAACCCCATTTTTATAATAATTATCTAAATACCTTTTAACTTGTATTAAATTAAACATAAAACACAATTTAACAACATTTATTTAAACACCCTTCGACCTTGAATTTATGTTAATAAAATAACTTATAACCGAATGTTGGTTAAATAACATGGTTTGGCTCAAACGATCTTGAATTTTGTGCACCAACTGTGAGAAACCTTCTTCATAAGGAACTTTTATTGCATGTTTCGTTCTGAATGGTTTTCCAAACCATGAAAAGACTATGTGTGCATGTCTATCTCCAAGAATTAAGCAGCATAGTTTCCAGTAGTTGGCCATAATGAGTAAATGTCCACATGACAACTGTGGGCTCCATGAAGTTCCAACAAAACTCTTCTTTTCCTGGTCTGATGCTCTTGAATCACAATCTTCAATCTGGGAAATAGGTAGTTTCATTACCCAAGCATGATGTCAACACATTCAAATGATCCAAACTCATGATAATTCATCCCATGGATTGGTTTTATGACCGAACCATCCAAAAACAAAAAGATCAAAAAACACATGTATTTTATACCAATTCCAAAACATGGGACATTACAATATACCCACCTTAAATAATTATCATTCCAGTAATTAAAAATGAAGTACTACATTATTAACTAACCCAACAATGTCATAACGTCTCCTTTGAAAGATCACATTGTGTTTCTTAACACCAACCACACCTTTAACCAATAATCCATTCAAATAGTTAATGTCTTTAAAATATCGAGACATTGCTCAAAATCAAACCCAAAAATAAAAATGACACATATCCAAGCCCACACAACTAGATACATACTACCTCAATCAACTCATAAGACACACACTCATTGGATCTTTCCACTAATGGTCTTAACATTTAATTTTAAACTCCAAAAACATAAATTATTACTTGAAATACATTTCCAACCCAAGAAACCACACTCAACATTAAATCTGTGATTTTATTTAAAAATATTCCATCATCAACAACATGTATTAAATATTCCTCACCCGAATTCTGGTGACTACTCAAAGAAAATCCATCTCAGGGATATTTTAAAAAATAAATTTCTCATAATTAACAAAAGAGTAACCCAATGTGAAACACATATCACATATATCCCAGATAACCTACACATATAAAGACTAACAGATATTCAAACATTACCAAGGTGAAAGACTGACGTTACATCTATGGCTCCTAGATGTGGTCAATATAGCATAAATTCTTGTGTCATTCAGAATACCAAAATAAGAATTAACACATGTAAACAAAAGACCAGTCGAACTATCTTTATTTGACTCTTTACATAAATATGCATCTTCTCTAACTGATACATCAGGAACCAAACCTCAATTACCGTATCACCCAAGGCATCCCTGTTCATTCAATGTTTCTTTATAAAATTCTTTCAAACACCTATTTGTTTGAATCTACCAACCTTATGAGTATCCATGTCATCGATGAAAAGATCATTAACTATCTATTTAACTCATTCAGAAATACATTAAAACTAGGTGTGATGTTCCACAAACTAAAATTACCATGTCAACATCTCACAAGAACGTTGTACATAAAATAATCTCCATGTAAAAACAATCATGTCCAAAGAGTCTTCTTGAGTAGTGGGATAATATGACTATGACGATCCAAAAACTCTACTCCATAGTAAACCCAATGACATCTTTTACAACTGACCCTGTATGAGGCTTGTCTAACCACCTAAAGTGGTTTTATTACTAAAACTTGATTTTGTAATCTAAAAAATTATTTTATACCAATAAACCATTCATTCAGCATTTACAGTCAATCTTATCAACATCAATAATTAAAATTATTCTATGATTTATTAATTAACCATATATTAGTGTCGGACTCCTTAGGTATTAATCATGTTTTAATGATCACAAATCACATTAATGATCACAAATCGTATTCAACCTAGTTAACTCTTAAAATATATCCAATCATGAGTATTTATGATTCATGTTCTCTCATGATTTAAAATGGTTTATCTCAATCTATTTCATGAATATCATTGTTTAAGTATGAATACAATTGTTTGCCTATGTATAAGACATTGTATACTAGACAGCGCAAGCAAGACACCGTATGCCAGACACCATAATACAGACATCGTAAACCAGACACTGTAATCCAAACACTGTGAATCCAAATACTTTAAGCCCCACACCGTCAACAAGACACCGTGAAGAAAGACACCATAAACAATACAATGTGAACAAGAAATCGTGAACAAGACACCGTGAAGCAAGACATCGTGAACAAGACACTGTGACACTCACACACCGTGACACTGAGACACCATGAAACTCAGACTCCGTGAAACTCAGACACCATGTGAAGGAGAAACTATCTTCATAACATATTGTAACACCATTTCTTAAACTATTTTATCATCGTTCAATTTAATTTTTAACGGTCATATTTGATGCCTTTAATGCACTGAGATAATTAATGTTTCATTGTAGACATTGTACGAGGTACGAGGTGAGAAGCACATGGAACCTATCTGCTAAATCTCATGCATTCACTGATAAAGAGTGATGAGTGCCCAAGAACAAGTGAGCGCGATACTGAATGAAAAAAAAGCCTATGAGAACGATTGTGAAGAACATATTGCAATATTTTCAAAGAAAGCATTGTCTCATGCAGGCAATCCGACTCTGCTGAGGAACATACAATGTAAATTTTAGGAGATCCAGAGAACATCATCACATTATCAACACTCGTGAAGAACCCTTGTTCAATCGCGACACTCTGTTTATCAAGACAAAACCAAATAAGGACTCAGAAGCATTTTTGTTTTATCAAAATAGTCCAGAGATTGACATAAAATCACTAGATCATTATAATATCATATATACTCTCTCTTAGTGATTCTATTACCTACTTTTTGAGAAGTGTGTGTACTATGTATATTCCATACACACACTGACTCATGTGCTAAACTGGAGGATTTATAAATCCTTACACCAAACTCTATATACTTTTGTTTACCCACGACAACTGTGGAAGAGGTCCCTATGTGGCCTGGTTATTTTTTTTAACCCATTGAAACTATGGAAGAGATCCATGTGTCACATGGAAAGTCTATGTACTATTATTAACCTTGATCTAAGGTGTGGATCAATGTTTAATTATATAAACTACTTAGTGATAAGTGATCACCAAGTGGAGTGGATTAGGTCTCAGCTTGAGACTAAACCAATCATTTCATATCCGCTATGCTGTTTCAATTTAGTCTTATATGCTTTACTGCTTTATTGCATAATCCAGAAAACAATAATTTCACTTTGATAGTTAGTCTTGGAATGAAGTTATAAATGATTTGTCTTAGTAGGATAACTACAAAATTAATATTAATAATACAAATTATGATTCTGGAGAATTAATCAATCTTCTAAGAAGTTGTTTAAAAATTCATACTCTTATAATAGTATAACCATGATTAACTTGGATGTATCTATTTATTGGGAATCCATATCTTTTGAAAATAATATTATTTTAACAAATTTTTTTATTGTTACTCAATTCACCCCTCCCTTATTTATTAAACTACTCCGAACGAGATTTAGTATCTGAGGGTGTTTTATTAGGAATCTGTGTCATCTTACTCAACTGTGATTATGGTTGTTCTTTAAATATTAGTAAATTTTTGTTAATTCTAAATTTATAGCACTTTTAATGTAATACGTTAGTATGGATAATAGATTGTAAGGTTCTACAACCAATAAACCAACATTCTTTAATGGAACCAACTATGCTCAATGGAAAATTAAAATGAAAATGCATCTATAGAGTATGAGTTTTGAAAAAAATTCAGCCATTATAGATGAATACAAAATTTCTGTGACTACTATAATTACATGGGATGAACCTACCAAACATTCTTACAATAATAATTACAAATCCATGAATGCTTTGAGCTGTTCCTTAGGTGATGAAGAATTTAATAGGATTTATTCTTGTAAAACATCCCATGAAATTAAGGATAACATGTCTGTCTCACATGAAGGCACATCTAGTCTAAAGGAAATGAGACATAATACTTTTAATATAAAATATTATAATTTTATAGTGAAACTTGATGAGCCTATTTCTTACATGTATCTCAGGGTCAATGAGTTTGTCAACACAATGATTTCTCTTGGAGGAGACTTCACTGCCAAAGAAAAGATCATGAGAATCCTTAGATGTCTACCAGACTAATGGAGGGGATCCTCTGTCTCTATTAGATAATCATGAGAAATCATCAATCTGCTAGTAAAATAACTCATTAGGAACCTGATGATGTATGAGGAAGAGCTGAATGTACACAATGAAGAGGAGGATGAACCAAAGAGGAAATCCGTAACACTCAATACCACCTTCTAGAAGCACAAAGCCAAAGGGAAACTGGAATCTTCTGTAGAAAGTTCCACCACTGAACAATAATCACCTAATAGTGATGAAGAGATGGCTAATTTGGCCAGAAGATTCAAACAATATTACAAAAATAAGAACTTTTTCAATTACCCTAAATTCAAGGGCAAGTATGATCTAAAAGGAAACTGGAAAAAGGACTGTAAGAGAAGTGTCAAAACTGATGAAATTGTATTATAAGAATATATTATCAAAATACATATAAAGTATAACTTTATAATGCTCATGTATAAGAGGAAATATGAGGACAAAGATAATAAGTACAAAAAGGAAATGAAGGAAACCTGGAGTGCCTCTGACGATATTACAAGCGACTCAGAGACATCACATGATGAACAGGCTAACAAATCCAATATGTGTTTTATGACAAACACCTCTAAGGTAACACTGGACTCTTATGTACATAATTCATACTATTCTGAAGAGGAAATTGACTCAAAAAATATGAGTAATGAAGAAATTTTTTACTATAGTAACATTATTGTCGAGACATGCAATGAATTAAAAGATAAATATAAATCATTGAAGAAATAACATACTATCAATACAAATGTTAAATCTGAAAAAACTACTGAAAAGGAGAAAAAATTTCAACTACTCAAAGAAAATAATGATTTAAAAAGGTCTAATGAGAAACTATAATGTGACTTAGAAAAGATTACAAATGAAAAATATACCATTACCCAAATGCTAGGAAAACAAAATTTCCCCAAATATAATACTGGCATTGGTTATCAACCTGGTAAAAGAAACCTTTGTAGAACAAATTTTGTTTAAATGTATAGGACATATAGATTTGTTCCCAGTTCTAGACACAACTCAACTAGCTCAAGTCATGATACATATTCTACTGTTTCGAGTATTTTTGGACCAAATACTATTTATTTTTCAAATACTGTACATAATTATTTTAGGAAGCCTATGGGACAGAAATGGGTTCCTAAAGAACTTATTACTAATGTTAATGGACCCAAACAAGTATGGGTAACAAAATCTTTCTTTGCTTGATAATCTTATAGGAAAGGTGCTTAAAGAGATCCTGCAAAAATAAATGGTACATGGACAGTGGATGTTCAACGCACATGAAAGGATACTACTCATGAATCAAGAACCTGATAAATGTAGATGGAGGACATGTCACATATTGTGACAATTCCAAAGGGAAAATCATTGTCATAGGCCAGATTGGTAACTCAGATTCGATTTTAATTTCTAACGTACTATTTGTTAATGGCTTAAAATATAATCTTCTTAGTATCTCACAATTATGTAATGATGGATATCATGTTAAATTTGTAAATTATTCAGGTAATGTATTTAAATCTAAATATGAATTAGTATTTTCTGCATCAAGGAATGAGAACATTTATTATGTAAATTTAGATTCCTGATCTTCTCAAAATGTTTAATGCTTAAGTGTATTTCATAAATAATCTCATCTCTAGCATATAAGACTAGGACACTGAAATGTCCACTCCATTAGAAAGCTAACGAGAAATGGCCTAGTTAAATACTTAACCAAACATGAGTTTCCAAATGACAAAGTAAATAATCATTGTCATAAGGGAAAACAACAAAACATATATTTCAAAACAAAGAAAGATGTTTTTACTTCTCAACCTCTCGAATTGGTTCAAATGGATTTTTTTGGACCATTAGGAGTTTCTAGTTTAAATGGGAAGCACTATGTTTATGTTCTAGTAGATGATTTCTCTACATATACCTGGACATTCTTCATGGATCACAAAAGTGAAGCCTGCTCTTATTTTACTAAGTATGCCAGGTTTGTAGAAAATCATAGTGGACATAAAATTAAATCATTAACTATTGATCATGGTCATGAGTTTGAAAATCAAGAGATTGGATCCCTTTTCTCACATAATGGAGATAGTCACAATTTTTATGCCCCTAGAACACCTCAACAGAATGATGTTGTAGAAAGTAGAAATAGAACCCTGATAAAATTGCTTGAAAAATGCTTAGTTAATATGACATACCTATTTACATTGGGGATGATGCTGTTAATACAACACACTACATAATCAATAGAGTATTGATTAGACCAATTCTCAAAAAGACCCCATATGAACTCTAGAACAATAGGATGCCAAAGGTTAATTACGTTAGATTTTTTGGTTGAAAAGTATTTATTATCAACAGTAAGGATAATCTTGACAAATTTACATCCAAAAGTGATGAAGGAATTTTCCAAGGTTACTAAATATTAAATAATGCTTATAGAGTATTCAATAAGAGATCTAAATGTGTGGAAGAATCTGTTCATCTCATGGTTGATGAAACAAATCCACATGATCCTAGAACCATCCTAGAAAATTAGGGGTATGATGTATCAAATTTGAACATCAACTGAAAATCATTAAATTCCTCTATGAAAGAATCTGTGAAAATATCCAATTCTAGAAATTCCCTACAATCAAGTCATAATGACCATGAATCTGTTGATGAACTTGAAATAACTGGTCCCCCTTTGTCTAGAAAGGTTAGAAAACTTAAAAACCATCCCTTAGATGGTGTTGTAGGGGACATTGAGAAAGGAACACAAACGAGAGTATCTCTTAGAAACCAAGCTGAACATCAAGGATTCTTTTCACAACTTGAACCTAAAAACATTGATGATTCCATCAACGATGACTTTTGGGTAATGGATATACAAGAATAACATAATCAGTTTTAAAGAAACAATGTTTGGAAACTTGTTGAATGACCCAAGGACACATTCATCATAGGATCTAAATGGGTGTTTAGAAATATGGTAGATGAAGCTAGAAATATAGTTTGGAATAAGGCTAGATTAGTTGCACAATGCTATAGTCAAGAAGAAGGATTGACTATGAGGAGACCTTTTCTCCAGTATCCAGACTTGAAGCCATCCGAATCCTATTTGCATTTTCTCCACATCTGAATTTCAAACAATATCAAATGGATGTTAAGATTGCATTCTTAAATGGGTGTATAGATGAGGAGCTATTTGTTGAAAAAACCACTAGATTTACAAAAACCCATTTTCCCAATCATATTTTCAAACTATCAAAATATTTATATGGTTTAAAGCAAGCTACAAGAGCATGGAATGACGGATTGAGCACCTTTCCCATTTACAAAAGTTTTAAAACATGAATAGCTGATCCTACCCTCTTTTAAAACGAATTTCTAATGATGTTTTAGTTTTTCAAATATATGTAGATGATATTATTTTTGGATCTTCAAAAAATTCATTATGTATTGATTTTTCTAAAATGTTTCAAAACGAATTTGAAATGAGATTAATGGGAGAAATAAAAATCATTCCTGGATTTTAAATCTTTCAAAATATCGATGGAGTTGTTTTGAATCAATGTAAATACACTATAGATCTTCTAAATTATTTTGGATTAGATAGCACTAAAAGTAGTTACACTCCCTTGAGTACCATCTATAAGTTTGATTTTGATGAAGATGGAAAATCTTTTGATCAAACCCTTTATAGAGGAATGATTAGAAGTTTACTCTACTTAACTGCTAGTCATCCGGACATTATGTTTAGTTTGTGTATGTGTTCTCGTTTTCAAGAAAATCCTAAAGAATCTCATTTCAATGTTGTAAAGTGAATTTTCAAATACCTCAAGCAAATACCCAATCTATGACTCATATATCCTAATAGACAATAATTTGAACTAGTTAGTTATGTTGGTGCTAACTTCAGTGGCTATAAGTTAGATAGAAAGAGAACATATGGAACATGTCACCTTTTAGGCGAGTCACTAGTATCATGTTCTAGTAAGAAACAAAATTCTATTGCATTATCTACTGCAGACGTTGAATACATAGCTACTGGTAGTTGTTGTGCACAAATTTTTGTTGATGAAACACACATTACTAGATTATGGATATCAATTCAAACATGTACCCAAAAATTATGACAACACAAGTGCTATTAAAATCTCAAAGAATATTCTTTCACATTCTAGAACAAAACATATTTATTTAAGACATCAATTTTTGAGAGATCATTATCAAAAAGGTGATGTCACCTGGGAATTAATTGGTACTAAATATCAACATCCTAATATATTAACTAAACCATTAAATACTGAGATAATAGACTAAATCATACATTATCATGGCATGGTAAATCTCAAATGGATATCTTTCTTGTCTAACTGTTCAACATTTTACTGTGTTTTATTTTACCGTTTCATGATTATAGTTTCTTAGTTATTGTCTTTCATGTTTATAGGCTCATAGTGAACACTTTATACTTATGGTCTGACATTTACTGTCTCACCGTAACACACACTGATAATTTCACTTACTGTCTCACCGTGACGACCACTCACTATCTCACCGTGAGAACCACTTACTATCTCACCGTAACAACCATTACCAGTATCACCGTGAAAATTCGTTATGGTTATCTTTAAACCCCCATTGCGTTAATTATTATTTCACCTCTTTTACATTCCCGCGTTTTTATTTTTGTGACGATTGGCATTCCTAAATGATAAAACAAAAAGTTTCACTTGGTTCTTCACTCAGACTTTCTCTCGTTTTGAACCATGTCAAACTTGTCACTCTCTCTCTCTATCATGATCCTCCAGTGGATGCCAAGAATGAAACGTCTGTCATCATCTACACCTGTGAAGTGCAGCACGATGTAAATGAAGATTTCACCTAAGATGACACCCGAAGGACCTTTAAATATGAATCTGGTAAATTGATGTGTTGTACCTGAGAAATAAATTTTCCCCGAATGGATTCTGTCTAGAAAATCTCTGGTCTTGAATGTGTTAAAATAACAAGGCTGGTTAGAGTGGATCTCATGGTAGAATAGACCCATCTATCCTAGGTTAATGGCTCAGTTCTACCAGTACGTGCAGTTCTCCTTTGATTCTGGTTAATGTTATATTGGGAGGAGCTGGATTAATGGCCAAAGATGCTCCTTCTCTTCAAGGTTATGGGCTTCAGGCCTTAGGGTACCTAATGATGGTATATGCGAGGATTATCAGAGAGGACCTCCTCCTTAAACAGATTTATTTGATCTTGAATATGTTCTGAAAACCCTAACTAGAAATGGCACCAAGAGAAGGGCCATCGCTGCTGAACTAGATGGAGAAACAAGGATTCTTTTTATGTTTGTTCAAAATATGGTTAATCCAAGAAAATGTGACTCTACTATGTTAAAGTGTGAAGATTTGTTTTTGATTCATACTAAGAAAAATGGACACAAGTTCAACCTATGACAGAACATCATTCACTATATGTGTTAGTTGATCAATTTTACATACAAGTCCACTTCTCTGTTCTACTCTCGGCTGATATCAGTCATGCTTTTTGAAAAAATTGTGGTTAGACCTAATAAAGAAGTGCATATGTACTGTGAATACTATCTCTCTTGAATGAAGATAATCTGGAATTCTTGGAAAAAGGAATGGGTAGAACATAATGATAAGGTTTATGAGAGGTTTAATCATGTGGATTATCACTCAAGGATGAAATAAATTTCTGATCCTAGTTTGGAACCAGATGATCTTGCTGAGTATTCAGAAGAAGAGGAAGAAGAGGCTGACGTACCACATAGGGAAGCACTTATTACTGAGGAACAAAGGACTATTGTTCCTCATTCTATTATTGAAGAAGAAGTTCCTACCCCTAGTGGAGATATCAGTATGGAAATCTAACATGAAGCTGAAATAGATTAAGTGGTGATAGAATTTGTGCAGCAAGACATGGTAGAGACTATAGTAGAAAGAACTCCCTATTGTGCAAGAAGCAAATATAGAAGAGCTCCCTGTGGAACAATGTCTTCCTGAAATCATACCCTCGGTTTAAGAATGGATTGAGATGGCCTTTCAGCTAGCTGGACAAGAAATTAATAAGGAACATAGAGCTGAAAATGTGGATTTAGATCAAGCTATTGAGCCTCCTAGGCCTGAGAAGGAGGCACCTGTTGAGGGGGAGAAAACCCCAAATCAGGATTCTGATGAAGCATCACATCAAACTGAGTCATGTCCTGTGGAAACTCAGTGCAGATTTCCTAGTTTTTATGATTTGAGTGAGTCTCAGCAAGTTACTGCAACTGGGCTTGATCATTCTTCCCTGTTTTAGTTGAAATCATTCTTACACTTTTCACCTTAACCTGAACCTGAACCTGTCCCTGTACCAATTCCTACACATGAGCCTTTATCTGAACAACCATCCATTGTCATTAAGGATGATTTGAAGGATTTTGGAGATACTCTTTTATCTGGAGTTGAGAAACTTTTGATCTCCCAACCTCGTCATGTGACAAATTTGATTGAGATAGATACCTCACTACTTTTGAAAAAGATCATTTGAAAAATCCAACCTAAGATGCTCCATGAGATTAAAGAAATATGGGTTGAAAATATGTTGCTCGGTAATGAAGTCACAACCCTGAGAAGCTTGGTTGAAGACATGCATAAATAGCTGCATTCGAGATCAGAGCCTGCTACTACTCCGCTAGCACCCACTGTTTCTCAAATCTCTCAAGATGTTGTGTCTCATATTCAGCCTTATCTGGAATCCTTCGATGAAAAGATTAAGGAAAGGCACAAAAATATTTTGAAGGACATGAGAGATCTTGTGGTGAAACTTAATAAACTCAATTATGAGTACACTGGTTTGGCTTCAAAATGTACTGAATTAGCTCAAATATCTGACAACAACCGTCAAATCTTCTAATACCTCTGGTCATTATTTTACACATTTTTTGGACAATACTTTACTCAGATATTTAGTCAATGTAGAGATTAATAATGCTTTCAGTGGCTTTAATGAGGATTATTTCTCTGAAGTTGTCAAGAATACTGATAGAGTTCTTGAACTTGTACAAATTCAATACTAGATTGAAAATGATTCCCAAAAAGAGATTTATAAGAAAGAATATTTCTATTTCAACCTAATTTTCTCCAAGACTGATATGACCAACCACTTCAAATACCGTGTAGATTATTTTCTAATTCTTCCTGTGACTCAAGCCTTCAAAAACCAAGTCTAGAATCTAACCGATTTCACCAGATTGATGGACAGGTTTATGGAAAACAAATATGACGTTGAAAAAACCATGAAGTATGGTAGAGATATTATTGTAGACTTCATCAAATTCCTGAGACCTTATCTTCTTGTATAGAGTACAATAATTGGTGCTCCAGCGGCTGTACCTCTTAGACCTGGGCTTCCTACCATCACCTCAGCCTTAGCCTCAACTACCATGTCTGTTGTCCAATCTCTCAGTCAGATCAGGGCTGTGATTCTTGATCAGCAACTACTTAGATATTCTACTTCTAATAACTTGGCTACCTTAATCATTCAAGGACTCCCTTTACCCTCTTTATCTACAAAGTCTCTTCCTTCTTCTACATCAACCACTACCCCGACAGATTCCTCTTCTCGGCTGCTAAAGGCAAAGAGAAGGCCAGTCCCGGAAAAAGACCAGGTGTTACTCCTTTTTGATGGGAATTTCATTTTTTTTATTTCTATTTATTTTGTACTCAATTATGTTTACTCATAATGGAATTTTCACTGCTTTCCCTCTTTAATTTTAACTTTTTGATAATACCAAAAGGGGGAGAAGTTTCTAAATGTTTTTTTCTCTATAGTTGAATCTAATTTAAACTTTAATTGTACATGATTTGTGAACATAAAAAAGGGAATATTGTGGGACTCATCAGGTATTAATCATGTTTTAATGATCACAAATCTCATTAATGATCACAAATCTTATTAAATCTTGTTAGCTCCTAAATTATATCCAATCAGCAGTATTTATGTTTCATGTTCTCTAATGCTTTATAATAGTTAATCTCAATCCATTTCATGCATATCATAGTTTATGTCTGAATACAGTTGTTTGCCTAAGTATAAGACACTGTAAGCTAGCCATCGTAAGTATGATAGTGTAAGAGAGACACCACAAGCCAGACACCGTAATCCAGACACCATAAACCAGACAACGTAATCCAGAGACTGTAAGCCAGACACCGTGAAGCCAGACACCGTATGCTAGACACTGTGAACAAGACACCGTGAAGCAAGACACGATGGAAAATACACCGTGAACAAGACACTGTGAAGCAAGACAACGTGAATAGGAAACTGTGACCCTCAGACACTGTGACACTCCAAAACCGTGACACTCAAACACTGTGACACATAGAAATTGTGACACTCAGACACCATGTGAAGGAGACACCATGTTTATAACATACTACGACACCTTTTATTAAACTATTTTTCCATCATTAAATTTCATTTTTGACGGTCATATTTGATTCCTTTAGTGCACTAACATAATTAATGATTCCTTGTAGACATAGTACGAGGTACAAGATGTGAAGAACATGGAACCTGTCGGCTAAAACACATGCATTCAAATATAAAGTGTGAAGAGTGCCCAAGAGAAAGGGAGCGTGATACTGAACGGAAAAAAATGCCTATGTGCGTGACCACGAAGAACATATTGCAATATTTTCAAAGAAAGTATTGTCTCATTCTTGTAATCAGACTCTGCTGAAGAATATACATTAATACTAGAGTTCCATAAAACATCATCCCATTATCAACACTCATGAAGAACACAAGCTGAATCGCGACACTCTGATTTTCAAGACAAAAACTAGAGAAGGACATAGAAGCATTTCTGTTTTATCAAAGGATTCCAGAGCTGCACTTCAAATCACTAGAGAAATCAAAGCTCATATCTACTCTCTCTGAGTGATTCTTTTACTTAATTTTTGAGCAGTGTGTGTACTCTGTATATTCCATACACACACTGACTCATGTTCTAAACTGGAGGATTTCTAAATTCTTAAACCAAAATCAGTTTAATTTTTTTACCCAAGACAACTATGGAAGAGGTCCCTGTGTGGCCTGGTTATTATTTTTGTTTACCCACAAAAATAGTGGAAGAGGTCCCTGTTTGACCTTAGAAGTCTATGTACTGTTGTTAACCCCGATCTAGGGTGTGGACCAAAGTTTATTTATATAAACTGCTTGGTGGTAGATGAGCACCAAGTGGAGTGTATTAGGTCTTAACTTGAGACTAAACCACTTGTTTCATATCCACTATGTTGTTTCAGTTTAGTCTTCTCTGTTTTACTGATTTATTGAATAATCCAGAAAACACTAATTTCACATTGATAGTTATTCTTTTATAGAAGATATAACTGATTTGTCTTAGTAGGATAACTTCAAAAGTAATATTAACAAAACAAATTAATATTACTGAGAATTAATCAATCTTCTAAGAAGATGATTAAAATGTAAAACTATTTTAATAGTATAACCTTTATTAACTAGGTTGTATCTACTTTTTGGGAAACCATATATTTTGAAAATAATATTCTTTTAACATAAATTTATATAGTAACTCAATTCAGCCCTCCCATATTGAGTAAACTACTCCGACCAATAATGAGGACCCAAACTCAAAGAATCAATTGAGAAAATGCTTTAAGACATATATCATCATCTCCTCATATATACAACATACACAATAATGTTCACTCTTACTTATAATTGTTCCCAACACCCTACAATGATAATTTGTACCCACAATTAGCACAAAGAGGGAAAACACAACTACAATTAATTATCCACAACTCAAACACACCATAAACATCAAATTCAAGTGTTAAGAAACCAAATACCGGGTTTATAACCATAACCAAAAATGATAGAGGTGAACCAAAAAATCATAATTTTTTATCCTTCTGTAGTGGTCATCCGAATATGGACCAATGGGTCCTAAAACATTATCTAAACCACCTAGAATCATATGAAATGAAAAAAATGATTCAATCTAAGACCATAGTTTTTAGTCATAACAGAGACCAACTGATGGAGAGATGAGACGACCAATGTGATGAACAAAACATGCAGATAAGGACGTAACATGACAAAATGGAAACATTCAGTGAAGGAATCATTGTGATCTGATGCACAGAGAGGGAGCTAAGAGAGGTGGGTGTTGCACCACCCATGGGTGCTACACCATGGGTGAATCACACCTCATGTAAGAGGAGGGAGTGGTATCACACACCCTTTTATTCTACCAAAAATATTAAATTAAAATCCCTAAACTAAATATAACAATTAATATAGAATTAATGATTATAATAATAGTAGTAGTACTATTATTATCACCCAATAATATTAAAAAACATATAAAACACCCAAATCCCTAATTACTCTTTAATTAATTAAATTATTCCCCAACGAATTTAATTTAACAAATTCTCCAATTAATCCTTATATAATTAAATTCTATCACCATTATTTAATTTAATTATTTCCCCATTCAATTTGATTTAATTAAATTTTCTTTATCACGAATTAATTTATATGATTATTCATCATCCATCTCATCTCATTTAATTATGTTTTATATGTTGAATTAATAGTATAAATACCCTATTACATATAAATTATATAAATTTATTTCAACCTTGAATTTAATTAACTAAACCCCACATTTCACAATAATTAATAATATCCTTTTTTCATTTGGATTTAATTAATATAAAAACCCCATTTAAGATCAGTTAAATAACCCCACATGTACATAGAATTTATTAAAAAAAATAATATGTATCCCAAAACATGGTAAGCTGCACGGTTTGGAACACACGATTCGGAAAACGATGCATCAACCATGCGTAAACTTCTTCCTTGGGTACCCACATCACGTAGTATATTTTTCATGCTTTTAACAGATATTTTACCAACTATGTGCTCTCTACTGTTCAATAAAAAATCATCTTTTCCAAGTCCAATGTTCTTAAATGCCAATCATCTATCTGGGAACCTCCTGAAACCATTACCCACGGAAAATATAAACATGTTTAAATTATAAATACATGCAAAACATCATCCTATGTATTGGTTTTTTTAATTCCCCATCCAAAAAACAATAACATTCAAAAACATTTATGTATTAACGGAATTCAAAAACACAATACATTACAAACAACCTGACATTCTATTTTTATTTTCTCTAAATTCATCTATGATAACTAGAATGAAAGACATCAAAAATGGATATCATAGCTCTTCATCAACTGGTCATCACAGCCCTTTCACCCTTATTAAATGACTTTCAACATTGAATGAAGAAAACATGATATTCTGACTACACAAAATGAAAATTATAAATTGTTTAAATAGAATAATCAATTCTAATAATGACAAATATATAATATAGAAATACCAAAAACTAATTTAAAATTCTCTATTATAGTAGTACATAGTTGAAAAATTAATCCATTACTATTCTAACCTCCAATGGGTTCCAAGATATGCATGTCATATTGAATTATTCCTTCAAAATGCCCAAATAATTCACAATCCACACAAAAATAGATGAATTTTTTGTAACTGGAAATTATAAAATTAAAATGATCAGAGATTAAGTTTACAATGTCCTATAAAATGTCAAAGGTATAATTTTAATTTATTGAAGATCCATATCAAAAAAATTAATATATCATTTTTTTTCTATAAATGTGTTTTCCCATACGACTACATCCTAAGATAATCTAAACTAATTATAGAATGGGTCTATGAAGGAAAGGACTGCTAACATGTAAATGACTATGTATCCATTCCTAAAGGGACCGCTGAAATCATTGTATGATTAAATAATTTAAATATTAATTAATTAGTTTTGAACTTTTAGTAATACATGATTTTTCAAGAAATACCCCTTCAGATTTAGTTTTTATGTTAGAAAACATCATTATTTTTCAGGTGGTCCAATAAATCACACAAAAAGATTCCAACTAGTGTGTCCCCATGTGTTTTAGAATATATCCTAAGTGTATCACAACAATTTTAGTGTTTATAACATAGAGTATTGAATACTATTTCGATCCATTTATCTAATAATTTGAGATTAAATTTCTTCTAGAGTGCGTGGAATTCCCCAAACTTGGAGGATTTCCAAAAAATATATCTTTTATCCCATTTTTACTCAGTCAACATCACTATATATGAATCCTGATTAATATTTACTACCCTTAATAATATTTTTATTCAATATCCTTGCTATTATCTTCATACATATACATTGGTAACATCACCAAAATGGTATCTATAACACCCTTGAATGGATGAATCTTATTAGTACTCTTCTATAATAATAGAATTTTATTCATACATCCCCTATAAAGGAAAAAAGTATTTTTTTCATTTTCAATTTTAACAAAAAATATAGACATTATTTTAAGAGGAGATCAACATTAGAAAAAAAATGTGATTCACTTTCCCAATCCATTGGAAAATTTTGATCAATATACAGAACATTAGGAACGGCATTTTCAGTTCCTTCTTCACCCATTATTCATGGGTGGAGAATTGATGATATAATTATAAATTGAAAATGGAAAAATTGTAGACCAAAAGAGAAAATTAGTATGATAAAAACCAATAGAATGTTTCACCACTCAACCAATATTTTAATACATATCCTTTATTTTCATGGGGAACATATATAAATAATCAATATATCATATTTCTTTAATGAAATTATTATAAGGCCCAAACATTAAACATTACTTAATCATGAGTTATTTCAAGAATAAACATTGAGGATCTTTTCAGTTTTAGATTTTTAGATAATTAGATCATAAATCATGCATTACATTCCACATTAAAACAAGGTGGTCACATCTAAGACACTATTAATTTTTTTCATCAAAGGAAACATATTTAAAATAAAACATGGATTCATTATTAAAACATCCTTGACACTATCATCACATTATGTACCTTTTCCTTGACCTGTGAAAAACATTTAACAAATTGGGGATGAGCATAAAAATCATTGTAAAGGTTATAAAATAAGGAAAGAAAACATTAGATCATCAATATTTACATAACATAATCTTTTTAACATACCTCATGATATCATTAGATTTGAGAAATACACATATAAATCATAAATTAAAAAATGTAACTTAAGTCATACATGACTTACATACATTGTAGCTTTCACATTTACATAGGGAGTCACATTTAGAATACTCATCAATGTATATTCACCAAATCACTTAGGAGAATTATAAAGGTTTACCTCCGTCACTTTACCCAATGCATTGGTGAGATATATCGAGCTCACCCGCCCTATGATTATCATAGAACCACCCCTATACGTAACAATGGCCAAGAACGACAACATAATCATTACACATATCTTATGTATAAAGGAAGGATAAGGTTCCTAAATTGCAATAACAATATAACATTTTAAGATATTGAAATAATAAATCCATTATAAAAACCATTTTAAATATCAAAACATGAAAAAAGAGTATATGGTATTTATTTTCCTTTTAAAAACATTACGGCTTGTTAAGGAATCCAAACATCAAATAATACTCGTGGAGGCAGAAAATTTCGTTGTCACCGCTTATGTAAAAAAAGAAACATTCCGTTTTGTCTTTTTGTAATACGCTTCGTTGAGAAAATATTCTCTTTGAATGTAATGAGAAGTCAAAAGGGTTTTATAAACCATATAAAAGATATTCATGTATAAATCAATGGATGCCTCAATGAATGGCGATTGAGTTGAAGTCCCTTATAAATTTGATCTCCTTAGATTAAAGTAAAATCAATGACATAATTATGTGTGAAAAAAATAAATACACCCAATATAATTGGATATTACGTGAAAAACAATCTTAGGTCATTCACACATATTCATAGCACGACATAATCAATAAGTAGAGGTATATCCCAAATAATTGAAATTGGATTAAGAAGTTCCCTTACAAAAATTCGGTAGCCTAACGGTGTCACATCCAATTTCAGAAAACGAGTTGATGAGAGAAAAAAGGTCATCTCATAACATGGACATAAAATTTAAAACAGTATGGATATATAAGAACATATCCCAACATAATATGATGTGAATTAAATGAATTAACAAAAAGAACCCTTTTAAAAAGAAGAGGGTGAAAGGATCCCTTACCGATTTGGTAACCTACGAAACATGCACCCCGTGAAAGAAGGACCATATGTTTTTGATGTAAACAACCATAAATGGTTTTATATTACTGAAAGAGTATAATAATTGGAAATAATACACCGCTTATAGGAGATAGTGTAAAATATAGCATGAATCTCACGGGAATAAAAATTGAGATAAAAAGCCCTTACCTTGTTGTAATCAATCAAGTCGTATGACCAAAAGATAATTAGAACCAAAAGAATCACAGAATAACATGAATATAAATAGAATCATGACAATATATATCAAATGGCAGTACAAAATACACCACATGAAATAAATAATGGGAAAACAATGGAAATATCACGGAATTAAAAGTGAGATAAGAAATCTCCTTACGACGATTCGGCAGTCCAATGAATCCACTTAAAACATTCAAAAATGGATTAATGAAATAAAATAGGGTCTCTCATCATATGAACATAAAAATTCCAGTAATATTAATATAAAATAACATCCCCCAGCCTAGTAAAAAGGATCTTAAAATAATTGACATAAAATACAGTACTTAAAAAAGAAAGAGAGAGGTAGAATCCCTTACCTCAATTCTGACATGTTCTCCTTCGTTCGTTATATTCATGAATAATAAACATAGGTCAATTTATAATTCCATATTTATGCCCTTTAACGTTTATTATTAAATTCAAATCACATATTATCATGTTATAATAATTAGTTAATTATGTGACTTCATATCATACATTTTGTCGATGTTCGGTACATGACTCAAAAATGAATTTGTTTTAAAAGAATTGTCCATGTAGTTATACGTACATCATCTCCAGAATGGTATTAATGATTTAAATATCATATATATCTATTATATATTAATTTTATACTATTTAATAAAATTTGGAGATAAAAAAATGAAATGCACCGTTCATGGAGACGGTAGGTCGTACGTACGCATGGACACTACTTTCATTTATTTTTCATATTAATAGAATTAAAACTAAATGAGTGTTATAATTATAATTACAGTATAATATATATTTTATATAGGTCTCAAAAGTTCCTTGATTACATTATTATTAAATTTTATGTTTGGCATGAATGAGTAAAATCACTTGAGGGGGCGGTAGTCTGCACTTCTTCATGTAAAATTATCGCATTTTCACAACATGAAAAGAATAAAGGTATGTTTTACATATAAAATAAATAAGTATATAGGGGACATAAATATAATATATATCATATATAAATATAGTTCTATCATAATGGACACCATGAAAGGTGTTAAAAGATGATTGAACAATCATCGTTTCATGAGGTAGTAATTCGCCACCAACAAAAACAGTATGTTCTTTAACCGTTAGGTGGAGGTGTGTGTAAGTCTAGGTAAAATCCATATCATAAAAACATTCTAGTATATTGAGTATAATGGTGTTATTATTGGATCAAATAATAAGAAGATATTGGTGAGTTAAGAAGAAAAATAAAAGAAAAAACTCGAGAGAAGTCATTACCTATAAATCGTGCAACTCTTTATTATTTGTGCCCAAGGCTTCCTCGGGAAGACTTCTGCCCAAAATGAGGCTTTTTAGAGTAAGATAGGTATGTGGAGAGATAATATTAGTATAGTTTGGATGAGCGAGATGATTGAGAGGTGTGAGTAATGGGGTAGAGGTAGGGGCCTTTTATAAGAAGGGGGATGGCCACTTTTGAACTTTCATGAAATGTTTCTTTATTATAAATTGGTATTTTTATTTTAAATGTCCCAAAATAAAATATTTTCAGTATAATGGGATAAGGGTTTTATGTACACCCATAAAATACGTTTTAGACAAGTGTGAGTATTTTATTTTTCCATAACATTCACTTTTATTTAAATCATTCATTAATGAGGTCATCATTGCATCATCATTGTGTCATAAATAAATATATTTATTTGATGTCTGAAAATTATAAAACAAATACCATATTGTAGGAAATATTTTTATATTTCCAATGAATATTTATAGTGAAAGATATTATTTATTTTAAAAAAATTGTTTTACTTAGGTGATACATACTTTTTTTATATTTTCCTTTCTTTAAAAAAATATTAAAGGTCACTATCACACTATAGTGATTCCATGGGGTCCCAAATTTTTTCACAAGGCGTCCCATGGTCGTCATTGACTCAAAAAATAGTATTAAGACACATGGATGGGTAATTTTATTTTATTATGATATTCTATTATTACCCTTAACTACCTGATTACTCATTAATCATGATAATTAAAGATAATTGTTGTCATTACTATTAATAATGTCCAAAAACAAATGATTCTTAATTAAATAATTTCAAAATTTTTATTCCAAATATGGAATCTATTTTACCAAATTCCAAATGCAGAAATTTGAGTAACTAATTTAAAAAATAATTCATGTTTTCAAAACCAAAGACGGGTATTTAAGAAGTAAAATTTATCCAAAGATTGACTTGTTTTAAAATCCAATTGAAAAGTTAAAATACTTAAAATGACCAAAATAGTATTAAGTGATAAAATAATAATTCAATTACACCTTAAAACCAATTAAAATTACTATATAACTATATAAATAAATTGGATGAAATGAGAGTTTTGAATTAAAATGCTATATTTTACAATATTCATTAAAAAATGATCAATAACAGAAAAATTCCAAAAAACACCATAAAATATATTCGATATTCCAAATTAAAAAATGATTTCAATTTTACAAAATTAATAACATTGGATTTTAATTAATAAATTATATTGTTAATTCTCACTGTCAAGACAAATAGCATGTTTTTAAGAAACAATATCTATCAAAATATTGGCACTTATTTATGTCCATTTTTAATGTGAAATTATTTTTAATGACCTCGATTGGATTAAATGGTAAAATTATGTATTAAGTAAACTTTAAAACTAATTAAAAAGATAATCTATCCATAAAAAATAATTAGATTAAAATGTGGTTTCGAATTAAAATACAACATTTTTAATTATTAAAAAAAATGGACTTTATCAGAAAAATAATAAAAATTTACACAAAGTAAAATTTGATGTTTTGATTCTAAAGAATAATATTATTTTGTCAAATATAACATATAAAAGTGAATAAAGTATATTAAAAAGAGTTTTCCATCAAAAGGCGGTTAATCGACCTTTTAAAGAATATAAAAATATTTAAGCTTAAAATTTGATTCATTCGCATTTTAAGCATCTAATATTAATGGGATAAATGTAACGATATTTGACAAACATATATAATTATTTTGTAGTTAGTTTGGTTCATTCCCGCCATTACAATGGCTAGGCATTAACTCCATTTAAAATAATAATATTATATTATTATTGTGCAACGTAAGATTTCAAAGAAACTCGATGTTTGTGTATTGGGTACGCCACTGAACATAGAATCCCCTTTAAAGTAATATTAATATTTTATTCACAAATTTTAACAAATATGAAAATTTAATATTATTTATATTCCTGGATGATACATCCTTCCCCCATTTTGGGAATTGTGTCCTCAAAATTCTAAAATTATGCTCGAAAACCTCATTGAAAGCCCCACATCAGAAAATGAGTAAATTAAAATATCACTTTAAAAGATAAAAAGAAAACTAAAATGGTCACCAACGACAACAGATACTAGGATTCCATGAAAACATGGATATGGAAGGGAAAACTAAGGGTCAAGTTCTGATGGATAGTGATAAAAAACATTTTTAAGAGAAAGTTAACCACCAGAAAATCACAAACATGTGATGGGTTAAAAGGAATTTCATTACTCAGTATGAAACGTTAACAGAAAACGTTTATAATTTAAGTTACTTTTCATTGAGGAATTTGTTTATGGGCTGAACTAAAAAATAATGAAACCTAATTACTTGTCATGTGGACTTTTATCTCTTACTAGATTTCTAACAGAAACTCATATTTTCTCTAAAAGATGGGTATTTAGGATGACTTGATCGCATAAGAGTGATATATTCATCTTCTGGAGAATCACCTAAAACATAAAAGATGAACTATATATTTCCCATGTCTTTACCAAAACCAAAATGGTTAGTACATGATCATATAATCCCCAAAAAGGGTAATCTTTTACAAAAAGAAAAACTACTCTTAATCACAAAAATTTGTCCGACAAAACCTAAAGTTCATAAAAGTCCATTCAATAAACAGCTATCTATAAAATTCTGCAATGTAATCCAAACTAATATTGAAACCCAAATCTTCAAAGGATTCAATCACATAGTCTTCCAAGATAAATGATAAAATTTATCTACAGATAACATCTGTTACTCTTAAAGTCTCAAATGGAAAAGTAATTATCCTAATCACATAGCCTAGCTGATAGGTTAATAATTTAAAAATATAACCTAATATCAACATATTATTGAATCATAAAATCATATAACTAAAAATAAGTAGCCATACTAACCAGGGACTACACGTAGTCCAGTGGTAGGCAATAAATACCAGTTGCACATTGGTTGTGGGTTCGATTCCCACAGCTTCATCCAAGGTGAAGGGTTATCACACGGTCTGCGTGTTGTCCTTTTTCAAAAACTAAATAATTTTATATCATTCCCAAAAATATGTAAATTCATCAAAAAATACCATAACATAATTTAACCTAAAGTTTATCTCATTCCTTTCATTTTCCATCATAACATATAGTAACCCATAAATACCTCAAAAGTAGGTATCATATAAACCCTAATGGTTACATTTATTATTATTACCTTAACCTCTACATCAAGTTGGTTCTCTCGTACATGATCCATTAGAGAACATACCAATGTTAAACTGGATAATCATGACTCATGATAGTAGATTTCGAATAACCAAGAGATTTCTCATTGAATCCCACATTTCATCCAGTCTCTTAATCAGAGAACCACCATAGATTCCTTCAACACCATTGTCACATTGGTTCCTACTACATCCATCAATTTTCTAAAAAAATGTCAGTGTGGGTATATCAAAAAAATCATCATGTACTAATGAGGAAGACAAACTCTAAGATATACTTTTCCACGTTATCTATAACTCATTACAACTTTAAAAAATAAAAATGACTCCACCTAATATTATAACCATTGTGGTTGTAGAATACTTGTCACTTATTCTTAACCAACACTCTAACCTCTAATGTTATCTAAACCTACCATTGATACAAACTATAAGGCCAAAGCCTTAAACATTAATTAATAATGAGTTATTTCAAGAATACATATTTACAATCTTTTCAGGATTATAGTTTCAGAGAATTAGATCATAAATCATGAATTACATTCGACATTTAAACAAGGTGGTTACATCGACAATTGTATTCATTTTTTTCATCAATGGAAACATATTTAAAATAAAACATGGATTATTTCTTTAAAAATCCTCGAAACTTTCATCACATCATATACCTTTTACATGACCAGTGAAAAACATTTCAATAACATGGGATGACATTAATAGCTCAGTTAGATTTATAAAACAAGGAATGAAATCATTACATCATAAATATTTACATAACATATGCTTTTTAACATACCTTATGAAATCATTAGTATTGTGAAATGCACATAGAAATCATAAAACATAAAGGTAACTTAATTCATTCCTAAAATACTTACATTGTAGCTATCACAGATACATAGGGAGTCACATTTGGAATACCGATCATAGTATATTCCCTAAATATCTTAGGAGAAACATTAAAATTTACCTCTGTCATGTTACCCAATTCATTGTAGAGATATCTCGGGCTCACCCGCAATAGGATTATCACGGATCCACCTATATACATAACAATGTCCATGAACCATAACATAATCATAACACATTACTTATGCATAATAGAAGGATAACATTCCCACATTGCAATAACAATATACTATTTTATGATATTGAAATAATAAATCCATTCTAAAAACCATTTTCCATACCAAAATACGTAAAAAGAGTATATGGTATTTATTTTCAATTGAAAAACATTATGGCTTGGTAAGGAAGATTAATATCAAATAATAATCGTGGCGGCAGAAAAGGTCATTGTCACTGCATACGTAAAAAAAGAAACATTCCTTTTTGTCATTTAGTAAAACGCTTAATAGGGAAAATATTCCCTTTGAATGCAATGAAAATTAAAAATGGTTTTATACATAGTATAAAGGAATATCGTGCATAAATCAAAGGATGCCTCAATGAAAGGATATTGAGATGACGTCTCTTATAAAGACGGTATCCTTAGATTAAGGATAAATCAATGACATAATTATGTGGGAAAAAAATAAATACAAAAAATATAATTGGATATTAAGTTTAAATCAATAATATGTCATTCACACATATTCATAGCATGAGATAATGAATAAGTATACGTTTAACCCAAATAATTGAATTTTGATTAAGAATGTCCCTTACAAAAATTCGGTAGCCTAACTGCATCACATCAATTTTCAGAAGATGAGTTAATTAGAAAAAATGTTTATCTCATCCCTTGTACATTTGATTTACAGAAATAAGGATATATAAGAACATATCCCAATAGAAGAAGATCTGAATTAAAAGACATAACAAAAATAATCCTTTTAAAAAGAAGAGGATGAATGGTTTCCTTACTAATTTGGTAACCTACGAAACACACACCCCATGAAAGAAGGACAATACAATGTTGTGTAAACACGAATAAATCGATGTATATTAATCAAAGAGTATAATAATGGTCTATACATACACCACTCAAAAGAGATAGTGGGAAATATATCAGGAATCTCACGTGAATAAAAAGTAAGATAAAAACCCCTTAACTCACTGTAATCAATCAAGTCGTATGACTAGAAGATAATAACAACCAAATGAATCAAATAATACCATGAATAAAAATTGAATTAAGATAATATATATCAAATGGAAGTACAAAATATGCCACATGCAATAAATATTTGGAGAACAATGGAAATCTAAAGAAATTAAAAGTGAGATAAGAAATCTCCATACGAAGATTCGACAGCCTAACGACGCCACATAAAACATCAAAAAATGGATTGATGAGAAAAAATATGGTATATAATCATATGAACATAAAATTTAAAGTAATAGTAAAATAAAAGATCATCCCCAACATAGAAAAGTTGAGCTTAAAAGAAGTGACATAAAAGAGAGTACTTAAAAAGAAATAGAGAGGTAGGATCCCTTACCTCAAGTCTGACATGTTCTCGTTTATTCTTTATATTCCTGACTAAGAAACATAAGTCAATTTATAATTTAATAAGGATATAAAATAAATTTTATAATTAAATTAATATCACATATTCTCATGTAATTATAATTAGTTAATTATGTGAGTTCATGTCATTCCTTTTGTCGATGTTCGGTACATGAGTCAAAAATGAATTTGTTTGAAAAGAATTTTCCATGTAGTTATTTGTAAATCATCTAAAAAATAGTTTTAAGGATTTAAATATCATATATATCAATTATATATTCATTTTATACTATTCCATATCATTTTTAGATATAAAATGAAATGCACCGTTCATGGAAACGGTAGTCTGTACGTACGCATTAACGGTACTTTCATTTCTTTGTCATATTAATGGAATTAAATCTAAATGAGAGAGATATATATTATAATTACAGTATAATATATATGTTATATTGGTCTCATAAGTTTATTAATTGAATTCTTTATAAATTCCATGTTTGGCATGAATGAGTCACATCACATGATGGGGAGGTAGTCCACACTTCCTCATTTGAAATTATCGCATTTGTACAACATGAAAAGCATAAAGGTATGTTTTAAATATAAAATAAAGAAGAAAATAGAGGACATAAATATATTATATATCATATTTAAATATAGTGTGATCAGAATGGCCATATGAAAGGTGTTAAAAGAAGATTCAACAATCATCGTTTCGTGAGGTAGTAATTCACCACCCATAGAAACAGTATATTCTTTAAGCATTAGACGGATGTGTGTCTATGTGTAGGTAGAATCCTTATCATAAAAGCACCATAGTATATTTAGGATACATGTGTTATTATGGGATCAAATAATAATAAGATAATGGTGAGTTAAAAAGGAAAATAAATGAAAGAAACTCGAGAGAAGACATTACCTCTAAATCGGGTAACTCTTTTTGATTTGAGCCAAAGGCTTACTTGGAAAGACATCTGAAAAAAGTGAGGCATCTAGGAGTTATAGAGGGATGTGGAGAGATAATATGAGCATAGGTAGGATTAGATAAGGGATTGAGAGGTGTGGGTAAGGGGGTAGAGGTGGGGGCCTTTTATAAGACGGAAGCTGGTCACTTTTGGAGTGTCTTGAAATGATCCTTTATTACAAAATAATTTTCATATTTTTAAGGTCCCACAATGATATATTTTGATGATTAGGTGATAGGTATTCTAAATACACCCATAAAATATGTTTTAGAAAAGTGTATGTCTTACATTTTACCTTATCTTTTCATTTTATTTGTATCGCTCATTAATGAGTTAATCACTGCATCACCATGGTGTCATAAATTAATTAATTTATTTGATGGATATAAATGATAAAAAAAGTACCCTAATGTAGGAAATATTTTTTTATTTCCAATTAATATTTATAGTCAAAGATATAATTTATATAAACAAAAGTAAGTTTTTTTTACTTAGGTGATACATACATTGGTTATATTTTCTTTCTTAAAAAAATTGATAAAAGGTCACTATCACAGTAATGTGATTCCATGGGGTCCCAAAGATGGCACAAGGCATCCCATGGTCGGACATGAGTCAAAAAATAGCATTAAGACACATGGATGGGTAATTTTATATTATTATGATATTATTTTATTACCCTTAACTACCCGATTACTAATTAATCATGATAATTAAATATAATTGTCTTTGTTACTATTCCTAATGTAAAAAAACAAACGTGTATTAATTACAAAATTTGGAACATCTGATTCCTAATTTGAAATCCATTTTACCAAATTCCAAACGCAAAAATTTCAATAATTAATTTAAAAAATAATTCTCGTTGTCAATACCATCGAAAGGGTTTTTAAGAAGTAATGTTTATCAAAATATTGAATTCTTTTTACATACAATTGAAAATTTAAATTACATAAAATGAACAAAATTGTATTAATTGATAAAAAAATAATTCAATTAATCCATAAAACCAATTTAAATGAAATCTAACTATATAAATAAATTGGTTGAAAAGACAAATATGAATTAAAATGCTGTATTTTTCACTATTCATTAAAAATGAACATTATCAGAAAAATACCAAAAAATCACCCTAATCTATATTTTATATTAAAAATTCAATAATTATGTCCATTATACCAAATTAAATACACAGATGATTCATTAATAAATTATATAGTTAATTCCTACTATCAAAACAAATAGTGTGTTTTTAAGAAACAATATCTATGAAAAGAATGACACTTGTTTATGTCCCTTTTCAAATTAAAATTAATTATAATGACCTCCATTAGATTAAATGGTAAAAATATATATTAATTAAAACATAAAAACTATATAATCTCGTCTTTTTATCACATAAACTTTCATTACAATTTTCAAAACCGAGGATCTTTAAGGTTTAGTGCTTGGAAACGAGGAACTTTAAACATGAAAACATAAAACGTTCTTCTAAAACACTTGAAAGGCTTCTCCTCATGTTAATCCTAGGTTAATTACTGCATCACATAACCTGGGTACATACATCAAAAGAAAGGGTGAGCAAAAATCCCAGTAAGGGAAACAAGAGAAACATTTTACATGTGAACTTGAGATACTTCAATAAGGTCATGAAAAGAACTTTAAGGCATGAGAATGAAATCATGAGGAATATCACAATAAAAATAACATTTTAATAACTTGAAGATGTGGATACATCATTTAACATAGAAAATCATGAACATATCACCAAGGTCCATCCCCAAGGTATCATTTGAAAATTACCAAGGTTATTCACCAAGGTATCGTGAAAATTGTAATCTCTAGTGGTTACGTCATTACCCAATGCATTGGAGTGCTATCAGGGCGCACCCTTAAATTTTCCTTTATTATCATGTGATCCACATATATAATCATCAAACATTTCATAAATAACCCATATAGAATAAAATAAATGGGTTTCATTTCATAATCATAACGTTTTAAAAAGTGCTTTAAAGACATGATCTTTACGTCACTTTAAACCCACGGAAGGGGAGAGCAGGTTTCATGTATGTAAATCCCAGAATTAAAAATAGAACATTTTTTATATATGTGAATAACCCTGTAGAAATAAGAGCATTGAGTATTCACTTAATAACATGAAGTAATTTTGAGAAAAAGAGAGAGGGATTTTGAGACGAAAATTCTGCAGCACAACGGCTACGTTACAGGGGTTTAGAAAACATTGAAAAGAGAGGGGACATGGGCCAAACAATCATAAATGACCCATAAAACAGTATAGGGATAGAATATAAGGGATTTAATAACATGGTAATGAAATTTAAAAATATACCATATGAAATGAAGAACATGAAAGGAAGACAAAAATAATATTTCTCTTATGTAAATTCGGCAACCTAACAGCGTTACATAAACTTCAACCAAAAATGAATTGATGATGTCAAATAGGGTATATCATCATATGAACATAAAAGATCAGTATGATAGATATAGAGATCATACCGCAACATAATAAAAATGAATTTTCAAGACATGACATGGAATTAGAACTTTGAAAAGGAGAAGGGTGAAAGAATCCCTTAAAAATTCGGCAGCCTAACGGCGTCACTTAAACTTCAACAAAAAATGAATTGATGAGATAAAATAGGGTATCTCATCATATGAACATAAGAGTCCATTATGTTAGATATAGAGATCATACCCCAACATAACAAAAAGGAACTTGAAAGAATTGACATGAAAGTAAAACTTAAAAACGAGAAGGGTGAAGAACCACTTAAAAATTCGGCAGCCTAACGGCGCCACTTGAAACATCAAAATACTGAAATGAATAGATCAAATGGGGTCTCTAATCATATGATCATAAAAGATCAGTATGATAAATTTAGATATCATAACCCAACATAATAAAAAGGAACTTGAAATACTTTACATGATAATAGATATTGAAAAAAAGATAAGGGAGAAAGAATCTGTTACAAAAATTTTGGCAGCCTAACGACGCCACTTAAAACTTATTAAAACGAAATAATTAGAGTAAGAGGGGATCTCTCATTATGTGAACATGAAAAAGGGCAGTAATAGGAGTATAAAAGAACACCCTTTAACATAAGAACATGGAGAATAAAAGAAATTACATAAAAGAGATTTCTTGAAAAGAAAGAGAGAGATCATATCCCTTACCTTAAAACATAACTCTTAAAACTCAAAGGTTGGGACCATGAGGGCTTGGGGGCACCATGGGAGGACTCCTTGGGAGGTAATGAGACCAGAACATCGTTGGGGGAGAGTGGGGAGTCGAATGGATGAGAGGATGTCTTGGTATTTATAGGGAAGGTGAGGGGACAAGACATTAATGGAAAAGGGACACCTCATTAGTGGTTTTGGAAAAACCATGGGCTTTCCCAAGGTATTTTCCCATGTTATTGGCCACTTGGGACGCCTCATACCTTATCTTAATATTCATAAGTCGAAAATATTGATTACAAACTTAATACGTCATTTAATGATGTCATTAAACACTCGTAACTTAAAAACGGTAATTTCATTATTTATCGAAAATTCAACTTTCTCAGAATAATCCCAAAATTTCACATTAACCAAATATCAATTCTATGATTTAAAAAATAAACTCCATTTTATAAAAATAATTTTCTAAATATTTTTAATTTATTTTTTAAATAAATACACTATTCACCGAAAATTAATTTTTTCAGAAAAAACCCCAAAAATTACCATAACATAATATCGGTGCTCTGAGTTCAAAAATGAAATCCATTTTATAAAAATAATTTTTTTAAATATTTTTAATTTAATTTTTAATTAAAAAACACTATTCACTCGAAAAAACTAATACTTGAATAAAAATTTATGAAATTGTTATTTAACCATTTTATTGAATCACATTACTTAATCAAGGTGCCTAGATTATATTAATACTTTCCTTATGTGAGATTACTAATCCATTTGGACACATTACTAATCCTAATCATAAAATCACTATTCATAATTTACTATTCATCAAAAATAATGTTGATCTTATTAGACTCTAAATTTCATACTGAACATAATTGTAGAAGACCATTTTTTAAAAATCATTACACATTTTTAATTATTCAAGGTTTACATAAACATTTTTAAAATATCCTTTTTATAAAATTAATCAAAAATATGCATACTATATTTTTCCGGTCATTTAAAAATTCATAAACATCATCATCAGAAGAAATCCCAATTTTTATTTAAAACAAAGGATTACACAAGGCAGTTATGGTCTCCTTACATAGCCCCTTATCACACCAGCATAGGACCAAAGTGTAAGGTGTGCTAATGTGAGAGAATCTGAGGGAGGATCGGCTAACATCGCACAAGTAGTAATTTCAATTAGTTTGAACTTCTCGCAAAGGCGATTCCATTCTAGCTTCACACGATGAAGTTCAGCTTGGGTTTGGTCCAGAGCAAAGCCCAGTGGTGCTACCTCCTTCCCATGTTCTGTTAGATGGGCTTCGATCGGTCCAAGACTACTGGGTGAGGCCATCGAATCTTCTTTCTATAATAATTAACCAAGATTACTTGTATTTAGAGACAATAATCAAAACGTTTAGTTTCCAGCGGTCATATTGACCAATGGTCATATAACCGTCTAAACCCAAGGGTCTCATTTTAATTATAATCATGTTATTAAATGAATCAATTTTTTTAGTATAAAAATAAAATAAAATAACACATAAAATTAGGAAACAAGATTTATTCAAAATTTCGGGTTGTTACATTCTTCCCCCCTTATAAAATTGCATCCTCGCAATTTTTAAAATTGTGTTTTGAAATTTCATTGAATGGCCCACATCGGAAAAGGAGTAAGTAAAATTATTACTTTAAAAAGAAAGAAAGGGAAGTACAAAGGTCACCCGAGTTAACCCACACTTGGATTCCATGTAGGAAAAAATGGACATGGAAGAAAACAAAGGGTCAAGTTCTGGGGGAGAGTGATAGAGAACATGATTAGAAGAAAGCTAACCATAAGAAAATCACAAACTTATGATGTGTGTAAACGGTCTTTGATTACCTAGTAGGAAACGTAAACCAACAACGTTTTTGTTTTACGTTCCTTTTCATAATTTTGAGGAATTCATTTACAACATAAAACAAAAACATAAGAGAATATACCTATCTTCATGTAGAGTTTCATCCTTTAATAAGTTTCTACCAAAATCTAATCTTTTCTCCAAACTATGAGCATTCAAAACTACTTGGTCTCATCAAAACACAAGAATCATCTTCATAATTCACAAAAGATTAACTATCTATTTATTCTATCATTAAACATTATCCCAAAAATAGAAAGGGTAAGGTAAATACCTCTTCAAAAAGAAAGAATCCCATAAGAATGTAAACTAATTTTAAATCTTCAAAGTTCCATGGTACTACCCATAGTTCATCATTGACCATTCCATAAATAACAGTCACTATGATTCCTCAAAATAAACCAAGCTAATATTGAAACCCAAATACAAGAAGTATTTGATAACATAGTCTTCCAAAATAAACTTCATTGTTCATCTCCAAACAACATCAACGACTCCTAACATCTTATAACAAAAGTAGCTAACCTAAACATATTTTACCCAGGATAGGTTAATCATTTCTATAAGTAACCTAAATTACTATAAGTCCACCTTAAATTCATCGATTCATCAAAATATAAGTCAACCTTACCCCTCAATGAAAATACCATAGTAATCTATTTATCTCGATCATATAGGGTCCCCAAAATAGTGAACGTCTTCCAAAATAATAATCATATTTTAATCCCCTAATCATCCCTGTCATATTAATACGACAATCATCTCATTTCCTATCACATTGGTTGTTGGGACAAGTTCTTCCATTTCCCGCAATTTACTAAGAAAAGAAACCATAATTAGGGGATTAAATACTTAACCAATAATCATGAAAAGGAACCGAAAGCATATAAGGATAACTTGTAGAAGAAAAGTATACCCTAACTTGTGATCCCCTCGATTCCCATCTAGGTTATCCATGATCATATATTCTTATTAGAATCTTTATTTTATTTTATCTTTGTTCCTTTATCAATGGTTCATACTAAGCTTATGAATTTACCAAAGCATATCCCCCGGAGGTGTCGTAACCAAGAGTGCAGCAAGGCCCGTTGTCATTTACCAGTTCCCATTCGAGTCTAGCTCAAAGCGGTGTTTTCGGGTTTTACCCCTATGTACATCTATTCTAGAGCCACCTCTACCTGCTCGTATCCAGACAAGGATGTATTTTCTTGGCAACCCCTTACTCAATACTCACCAAAATACCAGGAAGATTTCCTATTTTTTAACTTTTCTATAGGCTTCTTCCTAAAGTTTTCATATCCTAATTTCCACAAATAACTAAACCATCATTTGATACCAACTATAGCATCCCTTCTTTTTTATCACATAAACATTCATTACATTTTACAAAATCGAGGATCTTTATGGTTTAGTATCTTGGAATCCAGGAACATTAAACATGAAAACATAAAACATTCTTCTAAAACACTTGAAAGGCTTCTCCTCATGTTCATACTAGGTTCATTACTGCATCACATAACTTGGGGAAATACATCAAATGAAATGGTGAGCAAAAATCCCAGTAAGGGAAACAAGAGAAACATTTTACATGTGAACTTGAGATACTTCAATAAGGTCATGAAAAGAACATTAAGGCATGAGAATGAAATCATGAGGCATATCATATTAAAAATAACATTTTCATAACTTGAAGATGTGGCTACATCATTTAACTTAGACAACCATGAACATATCACCAAGGTCCATCGCCAAGGTGTCATTTGAAAATTACCAAGGTTATTCTCCAAGGTATCGTGAAAATTGTAATCTCTAGTGGTTACATCATTACCCAATGCATTAGAGCACTATCAGGGCGCACCCTTAAATTTTCCTTTATTATCATGTCATCCAGATATATCATCATCAATAATTTCATAAATAACCCATATAGAATAAAATAAATGGGCTTCATTTCATAATCATAACATTTTAAAAACTGCTTTAAAGACATGATCTTTACGTCACTTTAACCCCACTGAAGGGGAGAGCGGGTTTCATGTATGTAAATCCCAGAATTAAAAATAGAAATTTTTTTATATATGTGAATAACCCTTAGAAATAAGATCTTTGATTATTCACTTAATAACATGAAGTAATTTTGAGAAAAAGAGAGAGACATTTTGAGACGAAAATTCTGCAGCACAACGGCTACATTACAGGGTTTTAGAAAACGTTGAAAAGAGAGGGGACATGGGTCAAAAAATCATAATTGACCCATAGAACAGTAGAGGGACAGAATATAAGGGATTTAAGAACATGGTAATGAAATTTGAAAATATACCATATGAAATGAAGAACATGAAAAGAAGACAAAAATAAGATTTCTCTTATGAAAATTAGGCAGCCTAACAGCGTTACATAAACTTCAACCAAAAATGAATTGATGATGTCAAATAGGGTCTCTCATCATATGAAAATAAAAGATCAGTATCCTAGATATAGAGATCATACCCCAAAATAATAAAAAAGGAACTTGCAAGACTTGATACGGAATTAGAACATTGAAAAGGAGAAGGGTGAAAGAATCCCTTAAAAATTCGGTAGCCTAACAGCGTCACTTAAACTTCAACAAAAAATGAATTGATGAGATCAAATAGGGACTCTAATCATATAAACATAAGAGTCCATTATGATAGATATAGAGATAATACCCCAACATAAAAAAAAGTAATTTGAACGAATTGACATGAAAGTAGAACTACAAAACGAGAAGGGTGAAAAACCACTTAAAAATTCGGCAGCCTAACGGTGCCACTTAAAAATTCAAAATACTGAATTGAAGAGATCAAATGTGGTCTCTCATCATATGATCCTAAAATATTAGTTGGATAAATTTAGTGATCATACCCCAACATAATAAAAAGGAAATTGAAATACTTTACATGATAATAGATCTTGAAAAAATGAGAAGGGAGAAAGAATCTGTTACAAAAATTTCGGCAGCCTAATGGCGCCACTTAAAACATCATAAAACGAAATAATGAGAGTAAGATGGATCTCTCATTATGTGAACATGAAAAAGGGATGTAATAGGAGTATAAAAGAACACCCTTTAACATAATAACATGGAGCATAAAAGAAATTACATAAAAGAGATTTCTTGAAAAGATAGAGAGAGATCAGATCCCTTACCTTAAAACGTAACACTTAAAACTCATTGGTTGGGACCTTGAATCTTGGAGGCACCTTGGGAGGAATCCTTGGGAGGTAATGAGACCAGAACTTCGTTGCGGGAGAGTGGGGAGTCTAATTGATGAGAGGATGGCTTGGTATTTATATGGAAAGTGAGGGGACAAGGCATTAATGGCTAAGGGACTCCTCATTAGTGGTTTTGGAAAAACCATGGGCTTGCCCATGGTATTGGACACTTGGGACACCTCATACCTTATCTTACTATTCATAAGTCGAAAATATTTATTACAAACTTAATACATCATTTAATGATGTCATTAAACACTCGTAACATAAAAACGGTATTTTCACTATTCATTGAAAATTCAACTTTCTCAGAATAATCCCAAAATATCACCTTAGCCAAATATCAATGCTCTGATTTCAAAAATGAACTCCATTTTATAAAAATAGTTTTCTAAATATTTTTAATTTAATTTTTAAATAAATACACTATTCACCAAATGTTCATTTTTTCAGAAAAAACCCCAAAAATTACCATAAAATAATATCGGTGCTCTTAGTTAAAAAATGAAATCCATTTTATAAAAATAATATTTTTAAATATTTTTAATTTAATTTTTAATTAAAAAACACTATTCACTCGAAAAAACTAATACTTGATTAATAATTTATGAAACTGTTATTTAACCATTTTATTGAATCACATTACTTAATCAAGGTGCCTAGATTATATTAATACTTTATTTAAGTGAGATTACTAGTCCATTTGGACACATTACTAATCCTAATCATAAATCACTATTCATAATTTACTATTCATCAAAAATCAAGTTGATCTTATTAGACTCTAAATTTCCTACTGAACATAATTGTAGAAGACCATTTTTTGAAAATCATTACACATTTTTAAGTATTTAAGGTTTACATAAACATTTTTAAAATATCCTTTTTCTAAAATTCATCAAAAATATGCATACTATATTTATCCGGTCATTTAAAAATTCAGAAACATCATCATAAGAAGAAATCCCAATTTTTATTTAAAACAAAGGATTACACAAGGTAGTTAAGGTATCCTTACATAGCCCCTTATCACACCAGCATATGACCTAAGTGTAAGGTGTGCTAAGGTGAGAGAATCTGAGGGAGGCTCGGCTAACATCGCACGAGTAGTAATTTCTATCAGTTTGAACTTCTCGAAAAGGAGATTCTGTTCTAGCTTCACACGATGACGTTCGACATGGGTTTGGTCCAGAGCAAAGCCCAGTGGTGCTACCTCTTTCCAAAGTTCTGTTAGATAGGCTTCTATCGGTCCAAGACTACTGGGTGAGGCCATCGAATCATCTTTCAATAATAATTAACCAAGATTACTTGTATTTAGAGACAATAATCAAAACGTTTAGTTTCCAGCGGTCATATTGACCAATGGTCATATAACCGTCTAAACCCAACGGTCTCAGTTTAATTATAACCATGTTATCAAATGAAACATTTTTGTTGAGTATAAAAATAAAATAAAATAACACATAAAATTTGGGAGCAAGATTTATTCAAAATTTCGGGTCGTTACAAAAACAATTAAAATAATAATATAACCCTCGAAATAAATTACATTAAAAGGATGTCTTGTATTAAAATATAACATTTTTCACTATTCATAAATAATGAATTTATCGAAAAGTAAAAAAAATTAACCAATGTAAATTTTGATGTCCCGATTCTAAAGAAGGATTATATTTAGTCAAATATAACATATAAAAGTGAAAAAAGTAGATTAAAAAGGTTTTTCCTTCAAAAGGCGGTTAATGAACCTTTAAAAGAATATTAGAATATTTAATTTTAAAATTGGATTCATTCGCATTTTGAGCCTCTAACATTTATTGGATAAATGTAAAAATATTTTACAAAAATATATAATAATTTTTTAGCTAGTTCTATTCATTTACCACCATTACAATGGCTAGGCGTTAACTACAGTTTAAAATAATATTATTATATTATTAGTGTGGAACGTAAGATTTAAATGAAAATAGTTGTTTGCGTATTGTGTACGCAATCAAACATAGTTTCCCATTGAAAGTAATATTAATATTTTATTCACAAATATTAATAAATATTAAAATTTCATATTCTTTATTTAATTGGGATGTTACATCCTCCCCCCTTTTGGGAATTATGTCCTCGCAATTTTTAAATTGGGCTCGGAAACTTCACTAAAATCCCCACATCTTAAAAGGAGTAAATTAAACTATCACTTTACAAGATAGAAAGAAAAGTAAACCGGTCACCCGAGACAACAGATAATAGGATTCCAAGAAAACATGGATATGGAAGAGAAAACAAAGGGTCATGTTCTGATGGAATGTGATACAAAACATATTTATGAGAAATTTAACCACCAAAAAATCAAAAAATTGTGATGTGTTAAACGGTTTTTGTTTCCCCTGTATGAAAAGTTAATAGAAAAAGTATTTGGTTTAAGTAACTTTTCATTGAGGAATTTATTTAAGGGATTAACTAAATCATATGTAAACCTACTTACTTGTCATTTATAATTTCATCTCTTACTATATATTTTAACAGAAACTCATATTTTCTCCAAAAGATGATTATTTAGGATGACTTGTTGATATTAATAGTGATATAATCATCTTATTGAGAATCATATAATCCAGAAAAGATGAACTATATATTTCAGAAGTCTTTACCAAAACCAAAATGGTTAGTACAAGATCAGATAATCTCCAAAAAAGGATAATCTTTTACAAAAAGAAAAACTACTCTTAATCTCCAAAATTTGTCCAACAAAACATAAAGTTCATCAAAGACCATTCAACAAATAGATATCCATGAAATTCTTCAATGTAATCCAAATTAAGAATAAAACCCAAATCATCAAAGGATTTAATAACAATGTCTTCCAAGATAAATCTTAACATTTATCTCTAAATAACCTCAGTTACTCTTAAAGTCTCAAATTGAAAAGTAATTAGCCAAATAACATATCCTTTCTGATAGGTTATTCATTTCCATAGATAACCAAAAATCAACTTATTCTTGATTCATAAAATCATATAACTAAATATAATTAGTCATACTAGCTAGGGACTTCACATGGTCTAGTGGTAGGGGATAAATACCAGTTGCACTTTGGTTGTGGGTTCGATTCACACAGATTCGTCCGACGCGATGGGTGGTCACATAGTTTCTGTGTTATCCTTTTTCAAAAACTATATAGTATTATAACATTCCGAAAAATATATAAATTCATAAAAAATAACAATAACATAATTTAACCTCATGTTTATCTCATCCTTTCATTTTCCATCATAACATATAGTAACCCATAATGACCTCAAATGTAAGGATCATATAAACCCTAATGGTTACCTTTATAATTATTTCATTAACATCCACCTGGTTTTGGTACTCTCGTACATTATAAATTAGAGAACTCACCACGATTCAAGTGGGTAATCATGACTCCTTATAGTTGGTTTTTAATAACCACGGGAGATTCTTTGAATCCCCCAATTCATTCAGTCTCTTAATCAGATAACCACCATAGTTTCCTTCAAACCCATTGTCACTTTGGTGCCTGCTAGATCCATCCATTTACTAAAACCAAAAAATGAAAGTGTGAGTATATCAACAAAATCATCATGTACTAATGAGGATGATAAACACTAATAAATACATAACCATGTTATCTCAAACTCATTTCAACTTTCCGAAATAACAATGACTCCATCTATTATACTAACCATTGTGGTTGTACACAACATGTCACTTATTATTAAACAACACTCTCAACTCTAAAGTTATCTAAACTGACCGTTGATACAAACTATATGGCCACAGATTTAAAAATTACCTAATCTTGAGTTATTTCAAGAATACAAATTGAGGATATTTTCAGGTTTAGAGTTTTAGAGAATAAGATAATAAATCATGCATTACATTCCACATTTAAACAAGGTGTTTACATCGAATACAATATTCATTTTTTTCATCAAAGGAAACATATTTAAAATAAAACATGGATTATTTTTTGAAGCTTTCTCGACACTATCATCACATCATGTACCTTTTCCTTGACCTGTGAAATAGATTTCAATAACACGGGATGATAATAAAAATCTCAGTAAGGGTTATAAAACAAGGAATGAAATCATTAGATTATCAATATATACATAACATAAGCCTTTTAGCATACCACATTCAATCATAAGATTTGTGAAATACACATAGAAATCATAAATTATAAAGGTAACGTAATTCATACATAACATACTTACACTGTAGCTATCACAGCTTCATAAAGAGTCACATTTAGAATACCCATCACAGTATATTCCCTAAATCTCTTAGGAGAAATATTAACGTTTACCTCCATCATGTTACCCAATGGATTGGAGATCAATCTCGTGCTCACCCGCCCTATGTTTATCACAGAACCACCCGTATATGTAACAATGTCCACGAACCATAATATAATCATAACACATAACATAAGCATAAAATAAAGATAACATTCCCACATTGCAATAAAAATATAAAATTTTATGATAGTGAAATAATAAATTCATTCTAAAAACCATTTTCAATACAAAAATACGTAAAAAGAGTATATGGTATTTATTTTCCTATTAAAAACTTTATGGCTTATTATGGGGAAAAATATCAAATAATACTCACGGTGGTAGAAAAGGTCATTTTCATCGCATACATAAAAAAATGAATCATTCCTATTTGATGTTTAGTAAAACATTTCGTCGAGAAAACATTCCCTTTGAATGCAATAAAAATTAAAAAGGGTTTTATACACCGTATAAAAGAAAGATGTGCATAAATCAAAGGATGCCTCAATGAAAAAAGAATGAGACAAAGTCCCTTATAAAGATGATATCCTTGGATTAAAATAAATCAATGACATAATTATGTGTGACAAAAATAAATACACCCAATATAATTAGATATTATGTTTAAATCAATCATAGGTTATTCACAAGTATTCATAGCATGATATAATCAATAAGTAGAGGTTTAACCCAATGAATTGAAATTGGATTAATATGTTCCCTTACAAAAATTCTGTAGCCTAACGGCGTCACATCAAATTTCAGAAAATGAGTTGAAGAGAAAAAAGGGTATATCATAACATGGACATAATATTTATAGTAATAAGGATACATAAGAACATATCCCAACATATGAATATTTGAATTAAAAGACAAAACAAAAATAATCTTTTAAAAAGAAGAGTGTGAAAGGATTCCTTACCGATTTGGAAACCAACTAAAACTAAATATACATGCCATGAAAGAAGGACCATAAATTGTTGATGTATACATTCATAAATGGATGTATATTACTCAATGAGACGAATAATGGGTAGTATATACACCACTCAAAATAGATATTGTCAAATATAGCATGAATCTCACGTGAATAAAAAGTGAGATAAAACCCTTTACCTCGTTGTAATCAATCCAGTCGTATGAACAAAAGATAATAAGAACAAAATGAATCATAGAATACCATGAATATAAATAGAATAATGATAATATATATCAAATGGATGTACAGAATACACCACTTGCAATAAATATTTGGTGAACATTGGAAATTTCACGGAATTAAAATTGAGATAAGAAATATCCTTATGAAGATTCGGTAGCCTAACGCCACATAAAACTTCCAAAAATTGATTGATGAGATAATATAGGGTCTCTAATCATATGAACATAAAAATTAAAGTAATAGGAATATCAAAGATCTGCCCCCAACATAGGAAATATGATCTTAAAAGAAGTGACATAAAACGGAGTACTTAAAATGAAATAGAGAGGACGGATCCCTTACATCAAGTTTGACTTCTTCTCGTTCGTTATTTATATTCCTGAATAATTAACATAGGTCAATTTATAATTTCATAAGGACCTACTTTAATGTTTATTATTCAATTCAATTCACATATTATCATGTTATAATAATTATTTAATTATGTGAGTTCATATCATATGTTTTGTCGTTGTTCGGTACATGAGTCAAAAATGAATTTGTTTGAAAAGAATTGTCCATGTAGTTATAAGTAACTAATCTCCAGGATAGTATTAATTATTTAAAAATCATATATATCAATTATATATTAATTTTATACTATTCCATAAAATTTGGAGATAAAAAATGAAATGCACCATTCATGGAGACGGTAGTTCGTACGTACAGATGAACGCAACTTTCATTTTTTTGTCATACTAATGGAATTAAAACTAAATTAGTGATACATATATTATAATTACAGTATAATACATATGATATATTGGTCTGATAAGTTCATTAATTACATTCTTTATGAATTCCATTGTTTGTCATGAACGATTAACATCATTTGAGGGGGCGGAAGTCCATACTTCTCATATGAAATTATTTGTATTTTCACAATATGAAAAGCATAAAAGAATGTTTTAAATATAACATACATAATAATAGAGAGGAAATAAATATACTATATATCATATTTAACTATAGTTCTATCATATTGGGCAACATGAAATGTGTTAAAAGAATATTATACAATCATCGTTTCATGAAGCAGTAATTCCCCACCCACAAAAAGAGTATGTTCTTTAACCATTAGACAGAGGTGTGTTTAAGTGTAGGAAGAATACATATCATAAAAACATCCTCATATATTGACGATAATTTTGTTGTTATGGAATCAAATAATAAGAATATATTGGTGAGTTAAAAAGGAAAATGAATTAAAGAAACTCGAGAGAAGACATTACCTCTAGATCGGGTAACTCTTTTTGATTTGAGCCAAAGGCTTCCTTGAAAAGACATATGCCCAAAGTGAGGATTTTGTAAAAGTAATAGAGGGATGTGTATTTGGATAAGTGAGTTAGTTTTAATGAAATAAGTGGAAACCCAAAATTCGAACAAATAATGATATTTTAAGAGTGTTTTAAAAATTTTGAATGCCACTATTGCATACTTCCCCAAGATATGTAGTATTCCCTAATCTCAATAATTTATTAAGACATTAAATAGTCTTGGATATAATGTCTTTTACCCATGAAACTACCGAAACTCTTATAAATTCAACAAATTTCAGGAAAAAAACTCTTAAAATCTAAAACATCTTATATATAACATTTTTATATATCATGAAATTCCATTTATATAATATTTAAGTTTGATGATACAAAAACTATGGATATCTAAATAAATTCATAATGTTATTTAATTAATTTTTCATGTAAAATTTTTTGTATTATGTTTCAGTTCCCTGAGAAATTATAGAAATTTTTTGATTGATAATTCTATATAATTTATTTAATCATATATATTGATAATTTTTAATAAAAATATAAATATTTGGTAGTGTAGTTTTGGGTGATCTCACAAATCACAACACTTTCTATTTAAACTAATGAAATCTTAATTCTAAAATTTCATTCATATAATTCATTTTATTGTTTATGTGATTATTATATTATAAATATTATTATATAATATAATTATTAAATGATTTATTTTTTTTATTCAATGAAAATCAATATATTAATAACAGAAAATAAATAATGTAACTTTCCATAAAAATACATGAACACTACACATTCTATTAAATTTAAAATGAATGGATCATTTTATTTATTAGGGAGAAAATAATAATATACCCAATTAATGTATATAAATGACATTTTAAAATTACAACATTCATATAAATGGAGATATAATGATTCCCTAACATTAAAGTAGTTTTGAAGACAACATTTATTAATGAGGAGAATATCAATTCGAATCATGGATAAAATCACTATGAAACACTATTGGACATGTCATCATAAAACTCTCATAAAATATTGACCATAAATAAAGTAGTACAAAAAAACCCCACAACAATTTTGATATATGACCTCACAAAAATTCATCGAAGCGAGAGGTGGCTAACAGTGAAATGAGGATATTAAATCACGATCCATCTAGAAAAAACACCATATGGTTCAACTATTTTATATCTATGAAGGGGTTCCATTACATCACAAGAAGGGACACAAGAAAATAAATTGTTTAGATAATGATTAAAAATATTGTGAATGAGAGTGGAAAACCACAAGTAATATGAAATCTATATAATTCACCTAATGATTTTGACAAAACCCTTTTTTTATTTTGGTTTTCAATGAACTATTTAAAATTTTAAAATTAATTGGGGATATATCCACAAATACATGGTTTAATTTCCTATTTTTTTAAATTCTATATGGTAGGAATATTTTCATGGATAAAACTTAAAATCCTTTTTTATCATAACCATAAGACATAACAAGAAAAATAAAACCTTAAAAGATGGAATAATGGTTTATTTATAACTACAATAGGCATTTCACCATTTTATATTTGATAGTGAAACTCCCACAAACGTGGACACAAAAAAAGTATACACATTAGGAGAACCACAAAAATTAAAAAAATAAACTCCAAAATAATATTTATAGACTCCAACATCTCCCAAACCTATAACAAGTTTTATAGTGAAAACAGGAAATACTAACACACCTATAAGAGGAAGAGATCCAAAATTTCACATCGACTACAATTACATGAAAAGTAAAATGAATTATAAATATTTTGTTTCATTTATAATCAATAACCCAATTTTTCACCTATTTGTCACATCTAATCATCCAATCAGACCTCCAAAATCTAAAAAAAATATAAACCCCATTAATTTAATTTCCCAAAACATATTAAAAATTATAAAACTATTGTAAATAAGTTTAAATTCCAGGTTGTTTTCTAGAATTGAAATTATTTTTTAATTTGTGTCGCAAATATATGATAGATAAGAATATAATTATATGAACTTATCAAAATAAATAATTTGATTTTATAATTTCAATAAAATAAATATAATCATATACTCTTAAAGATATCATTTATTCATAGACACACTTTTATAAAAACATTATCATTATATATTAAGGATTTCATGAAAATATTTCAAAAAATTGAAATATTATAATTTTATTCATTATTTTATTTTAGTGTATGAATATAGGTGATCATATGATTTCATTCACAATCGAAAATGTCATGATGTCCTTATATTCGAAGAATATATTATTATTCAAAGATGAAATTATGTTATTTTTCAGAATAAATAACTAAAATGGTTATTTTAATATTACTATATTATTTTACATCTAATACCATAAATGTTTTGATATCATATAAATAAAATAATATGACAATTAATTGGACCATTGAATTCAATTATCAGTTATTTATTTTGCCTATGTTTTTTTATTTATTTAACCTTCAATCAATTTAGAGATTTTAATTGTATGACCTTCAATTATATAAACTACATCAATATGATCTCCATTATTTTAACATAATATTATTATAATGTTGGGTTTCTTTATATGTAATTCTGTTGATCATATTGTGTTCATATATAATATATGAAATGATAATACATGGATGTTTATTGAATTCTCATCATGTGATGAATTATATTTCGTCTATGATCATTAATTATTTATGATTCTCAATTTTCCAATAGAATCGTTTTAATTATAATATAATGATAATGGGTTTAATATAGAAATTATTTTATATGTATAAATTAATTTATATTTATCATTAAATATATTTTATATTATTTGCAGTTTTGATCTTGTATTAAGAAAAATATTTATATTCTATTCGTTCCATTGATTAAATTTATATAAGAGTTTATCAATGTAATAGAGGATACTAGATGAACATGATATGATTGAAGGGGATTTTATAGGAGAAGTGGAATATGAAGATATGTTATCATCATATAAAAGAATATCAATTTTCATGGTATATTCCGAAAAAATATCTTCTGTAAAATCTTATATCCAGAGTCAACGTTTAGGATTATTATAAATTTTATCTTTTAATAATACCATGACTTTTAATATATGATTTCTTTAATAATAAAATACTAACTGAAATAATATATGTAAAATTTATTCTTAATTTTGATATAAACATTAATCTTACTAGAATAACTCACTCAATCCATGTGGTAAATAATTTCATGGTATATTTATGAATATAATTATTATAATCATTATCATTCATTGAGATATTGAGTTAGTAATAATAATTTCTCCAATAAAATTTAACTAAATTCAATATAAAATATCAATAGGGGTATTGTAAAAATATTCCATAGTAAACTATTTAAAAATAACTTTGTAAAATGATAAGTCCATATTCATTTGATTTTCAAAATTTTCGGACTACATTATGAGAACCAAATAATTATACCAAATTATTAATTATGTATATTTGCCCACACAGAAAACAACATATTATATGTATTAACAAATTAAAACTCGCATTATTAAATCTCTCTTATGATGAAACATTTATTAGTATGATATGTAAAAATATAATGTAGATTATGAATAAAATTATATGCATTTACTTACTGAAAATTCAATAAAATAAAAAATGTTTGTAATAATTAATAGGTCCTTCTACTAATATGATAAATTGGAAAATTGAAATAAATTGTATAAAACTCATGAATGTTTGGAATTGAAGTATTCATTTAGTTATGCATTGGAAAACACGTTCAACTAATCATAAGACACAATATCTTATTTAGAATAACATAATGAGAATTTTCTTTAATGATGTAATGATGCATTAAAATAGAAAACCCAAAAAATTGATATTACTAATTATAAATTCCATAAAAAATAAGTGGAATTCCATCATAAAAATTATTCTTGATTAAAATAAATTATGGTAATGCATTTTTTATAAACCTAATAGTTTTTTCAACATTGAAATTCCAAATTATTAATCATTAACACCATATTATTTTTTCATTGGTAATATTATATTTTTGTATCAACTGTATATACATTTCGGAATAGATAATAATTAAAATATAACTATTATGCAGGGATAAGAAAAAAATAATTTTTGAAAAAAATTAATACTACTTTTTAACCAAATACTATATATATATTTCACTAATAAAAAATCGTTACAACATTATATTTTATATATTTTACTAAATAAAAACAAAATTATAAACTTGTTTAACTACATAATCCATGTATCCAACATATCATCAATTATTATCAATGAATACGATAAAAATTGATATAATTCAAACATCATTCTAAATATATATATATATATATATATATATAATTTTCAGAATTATAAATCCCATTACAAAATATTAAACTATATATAATAAAAAAATTAATTAATAAATAAATGAAAAATTAAAATACATATTGATTATTATATTAATTAAAGAAAAACATTATTATTCTAGTAAATATTTTTATATCATTTAAAATTTCATAAATGTGTTTTGTATATTCTATATATTCCAATCATAATAAATGATATTAAATATATTATTTATATATAATTGAATCAAATTAATCAATTAATATATACATTGGTATAAGAATATTTAATGGATAATGATTAGATTTCCTCCTAAGTGCCACAATAATTAATTATTTCATAAAATTAAATTTTCAATATATTTGGATTATATATGTGTCAAAATAATTATGCAAATCATAAATTATTCACAATTATCTAGTAAATTTATGTTTATCAAGAGCCTCCTCAAACAATTATAATGAAGTATTACACAATTAGTTTGTTTTTGATAGTATATGAAAATAAAAAATGATGAATTAGTCTCTCCATTGAAGATCACTTTAATCCCCACCCATTTGGATTCCCATGATTAAAATGATCCATATATTACATTATATCAGGATTTAGATAATACATATCAAAATTAGTTATGTGAGATGATGTTTTGGACATTCATTGTATTTTATTGATTGAAAATAGCCCAATTTTAATTCAATTCAAGTGTAAATAATGATTTTTTATAGGATAATTGAAAATAGAACATATATATAAATTGGAAATAAATATGGTGAATACTTTTATTTTAATATATTTATATAAATTTTGATTCCATGATGAGATATCATACTGATTTTAAATTTAGAAAAATACTACATTATGGAAAAATGAAAATTAAATTGTTCTTGTTGTTGAAAATTTACAATGTGTGGATGTAAATATATCATCCTTGATCACTAAAATACAAATAAGTATTAACCACATTCTTAACATCAATTTGGAACCAAGAGATACATGTTATTTATGATGATATTTCTTTCAACGAATCACGAGAACTGATCATCTTCACTTTCCCACCATATATCATCCCATTATCATGGTAGGTATTTCTACCATTGGGGACTTTAGCTGATTGTGAATAATCCCAATTATTTCCTATGAAACAATAAAGTATATATATGAATGAAAATGTTTCATTTTATCACAACACTATTATTAAGAATACATACCATGAAACAAAATTTGCAACATTGTATCATGGGTAGCACATTTATTTTGTCCCTCATTGTAAACATTCTTACTGCTAGGTTTCTCAACTCATCCATTCAACCATCAACACACCATAATACTCCAATTCACATAATAAATAAGAATAAATTCTTAATGATAATCATGTGTCTTGGTTCTATTTCTGATGAATCCCGAAACACTAAAATTCCACCACCTTGGGGAAAACACAGTGAACCTATATTTTTGGTTCCGACATAAGATACAACAAACAAATTTTGATATTTGTTGTATTGAATCTAGATTAATATTATATTAAAGGACGTAATCATATTCAATATGATATACAGACTACCGAAGGTTGATATCCAAACAAAATCTCCATGAGTTATGATTCTGTACCATCACTTCCTCTAATATATCATAGTAATTCCACCACACTGTGACAGAAAATGATACCTTCTGACACAAGATCCACATGTTAAAGGATCATGATCCAAATAAAATATTATTAAAATAGAGAAGCATCATCCAACTAGAATTCTACTTAATTCGACGATTTTTATGATCAACCTACATAATCAAATATAAACACCCAAATATGAATGATTCATAGATTATATAAGAATGAAAAATGTGAGACCATCATGAAAAGATGGGTAGTATAATTTTTATGAGATAGTTTTTATTTTTTATCCAATGATCGATCAACTGAGTTTTAGATAATGGAAATGTATGACATCTGGCGAGGTAAAAAAATAGATATTTTAATCAATTAAAGAAAACATCCATTTATTAAATTAAAACATAAGAAGGACACAAACTATTATATGATGAACTATATTCATCAACCATTAAATTTGAAAATGGAATTGATCAACGGGAGAATCTTGAAGCATTACTATTTTAATCGAAAACCTTCAAATTGGATCCATGTCAACCTTTTTTAAGAGAGTAATCATGCTCCAAGATTATTATTTTTAATTCAGTTATAAAACATGTTTTTATCACATATAGAAAAGTGTGATATCCCATCCATCATCTGAAAATTTAATTCAGGGAAATAGAATAACTTATCATGGGAGTAAACTAATATTGAATTTCCATATAATATAATTTTAATTATTATAAAATTCTAATGATGAAAAATTAGTCCATTTTTTCTTTAACAATAAAGAGTACCCTCATTTTCACTTTTTGATGAATTATATTCATTCAATGAATTGATTCCTCTGTAGAATATATTGGTTTTAATCATTAGTGTTTCTTTCTGGTTATTGATTTTAATTTCCTCAAATTATTATCAGTATTTCACACATAAGGCATATGGATTAAATTCTTTATAAGTGATGGTAAGTAGTGTTGTAATTCAAGGGTGTATAGTGGTATCCAATTTTTATGAAATTATATGGTAAGAAAAATAATTATTAATTTATTTCTCTACATGAACCAAAACAACCTAAAAATAGTAATCATTGGGATTCATTTAATGAGAGGATAAATAGTGACCTATTGAATAATGATTTAGTTGAAAAAAAGTGAAAATTATCATAGGATAGAAAAATTCATCATAAATTTATATTAAATCATTATAGTTTCCCTAACATTATTTTTCTAATCAAACCAAAAAACTAGATTCCAAAAAACCCACAACACTATCTTAATGAGATAAAATTTGAGTCCCACATTTCTTATATTGTTTTTAGGTACAATAAATATTTATAGAGTGAATCTTGAATGGTGTTCATAAACATATCATTTAAACTAAATAGGTGAGTGTTTTGCATAAATTTTACTTCAATGCGTCTTCAAATAACTATATCCAATTCATCGAACCTCACTAGTTGAGACACCGAAATGATAAGAACTATGTGTGAATGAACTAAAACTCTAATTTACCAAAAAAATAGGAAATTTAATTTTACATTATTTAGTGGCCAATTTTACCTCCATAGTTCATTCATCCATAAGGATTGCCATAGTATATGATATAATGGGATTCCATATATATCATGTTAATTGGAATTTTAGAGAAATATATACAATAAATTTCAACATTAACAATAGATTATTACGATTGAGTTTCCTAAAATATTATTAAATCAAATACATATGGATAAGAATACTATTTATGTTTCATTTACGAGTAGTTAAATAAAACATTGGGAAATTAAATTATTTTATATATGTTTTCAATGGAATCAGAAATAGATGACACACTATGGGTCAAATTAACTGAATAGATAATACCTTCCCTCTTGAAGGGGAATCCAAAGAGTATATCTACAATATGAAACCTTGAGACGTGACCTCATGAAATGAGTTATATAATACATTTATTTAGATATTATTTACTTCTTCAAGGAGATCTAAATAATGATAGGGAAATTATAGAGAAAAATATGAAACTATATAAAATATTTTTGAGTTCTAGTAGATATTTAAGAATCTATCCACATCCTTCTCACAATAGTTATATTGATATAATCACTTATTCGTGTTCTTATAAAAAGGATTATTGGATAAATAATGGTACATAATTTATTCTTTTTTAGAAATATAAATAATTGTCTAATAACTAGATTATGTAAAAGAACTCAGTGGGAGGATCTTACAAAAATCCAAGTACATTGTATTAGGTTCTACAAATAGAGAAGTAAATGAGGTGAAAATTAACTAAATTCCATTGTTAGAAAATAAAATTTATGAAGTAACTACATTTTAAGACAATATTGAATGAATAAATTATAAAAATCATCACCAAACACACCCTGAGTGTCATTCCAAATATCAAATACCAATGAGAATTTAAATTTTGGATTCTATAAAATTTATCGGTCTTAATGATATGTATCTATGTACATAATGGAAATCTAGAATCATCCAAGTATGAATCATATATTTATAGAATATCTCACCCACCAGTTTTGTTCTCTATGAAAAAAACTAAAATTCACCCTTAATATACACTTATAAAAAAAATTCAACCCTCTCAATTAATGTGATATAATTTACATCCCTCTATAAGATACCAACCAAGAAAATCATACAAAAATTTAATGAAAGATACATTAGGAGAGGATATAGATTCTAAAAACAGTTAATAGATCAACCTCCCTACTAATGTGATATATTTGATGGGATTAAAAAGTTTGTTCTTAATGAACAAGACCACCATAAAAAACACGGTAAATTAAGGCTAGGGTAAGCATAATGATTAGAAAATTCCAAACCGTAAGGTAAATTTCTGGGTTATTACATTATGTATTGTAAAATAACTATAACCCTATAAATGATCCCCCATAAAAATTGAATCTAATTGTGAACAATATATAAAATTATAATAATATTCCGATAAATAATTTATAGAAGTGGAATATGTAGAGACACCCCCTTTAAATAAGGATTAAGTTATATTAAAATTAGAAGACCCATAACAGCCCCAACATAACATCACTGTATGAATATAATAAACAATAAACACATTGGATTAATCAATTCAATAAGAGACACTAGAAATATTCCTAATTGTAGAGATCAATATCTGCATTGCTGGAATCATTTCCAAAGATTAGACGGATTCAAAAAAACATTTAGTAAATATGAATTGGTTGAAGGTGAATAAAATTCAGTTAATATGTATGAATATTTAATCATGTTAATGTTCATATTTTCCAACAAATCCTTGAAAAAATACCATGATCTAGGTACCTTTTCTAGTCCTTAATCAATTCTTAAAATCATTTTTTAAAATGAACTGTGTGACTTGGAAGAATAAATTATGTTAATTTAGTATTCCATTTATTCTTAAATATTGATTACATAACATAAGATAATCCATTTGGTCATATATATTTCCATAACATCCACAGTCCACCAGGTTGTTGTCCTTGATGGTATATTTTTATGTGTACATTTTCTCCCAGTACCATTTGATTATACATATTGAATATGGGGTAAAATGGTATTAATGCTTCCCACAACATCATTTGTATACCATTTATCAAAATTGATAATAAAAATATAAATATTAATGAAGGAATACTTTCCCAGACATTTAGAGAAGAAAATTATCATTTTAAAAAACTTCATTTAATGAAACAACTACATGAAAAACATAATATTTTTACATTAAAACCTTTTTAACTCCCCTTTTATCTAGGGAGGAAATTTAAATCCTTGATATAATATTTATCTTAGGTGATTCATTGAAAACATCAACCAAGAAGACTGATTTTTTAAAATGAATTTATTCTATAAATAGTTTCATGTGTCAAAAAAATGATGGAATTTGTAAAAATTATTTTCATGACTTAATAAAATTTGATAATAATAATTACTAATTCCATGTGTTGGACACAAATTTGGGGAAAAATTAAATGGAAAAATATCTTGAAAACATCCTATGTTAAAATTGAAACTTCTTCCCACACAATTAAAGTATTTTTTCTAAAAAGAGGATAATAAACCACATGTTATAATTTTTTTATAATAGATCCTAGTCATGAAATCCACCAATAGGGTTATTTAAAAATAATTATAGTGTAATAGGCTATAAAATGGGAGACATTCTTGGAATTATCCTTACCACCTAAATATACAAATAATTTTCAAAAGATAGATCCATGTAATTGAGAAATCCCCAATGAGGTTTACCCAGACCTATCTAGAGGTTTTAAAATGGAAAAATGACATGATTATCAATGATAAAATAAATTATAGTATATTAGACACCACACATGTAAGTCCAATTGGTATTTCCACTACGAGAACTAGTTAATAATTTTTGAATAATGAATACAGTAATTATAACCCACTAGAATGTAAAATAGTTTGAGATAGTGTGTTGAAAATTATATATTAAACCATGGAAATTTAAAAAGGAAATTACCAATACAATTTGTAGAGTAAAATATTGAGATACTCTCTATGAGTTGTTGTTATTATTTCATTGATGGATTTTCTAAATATTTTCTAATTCCAATAGATCCATGTGACCATGATAGGGACACCATCACATATACCATCATTGCATTTTCTTTCTAAAAGATTCCTTTTGTTCATTGATATTCACTAAAAGCCATTATAATTTTATTTGTGATTATTTTCATAGACATTATTTATAAATTTATAGTTCTATTCAATGAAAAAATCAACATGTATAATACTAGATTTTGAAATTATATAGATTTTCTGGATTAGTTTTTTATGTTGTACTTTATGAAAAATATGGTTTCGAGTTTTTAAAATATCAAATTTAAAATGGAAAAATGTAATGTTTTAGGAAATTTAATTTCTATGGATGTAATTTATATTGATAATGATATTGTGGATTTCATTTCTAATATAACCTATGTTAATTTTTTTATGATAAATAGTTAAATTGTAGAACTATTTATAAATTATTTAATGATTATTGAAGTCTTTAGAATAATTTCATTCCTTGAAATGAAATAATGTAGAGTAATACTAATTTTAATTTTTTCTATCATTCATCAAATATCATTAAAAGTTGAATGAATGTTTAACTATTACCATATCATATTATCATCATACAAGATTCATTATATTATGAATTTTATGATTATTCAAACTGACCTATAGGGGTTGTTCTGTGCCAAAATATTGATAGGCATCCATAATTGATAGACTACTCTAAAAAACCCTCACACTACACAATTTAAGTAAAATAATATATTGAATATATTTTTTTTCTGTAAATTGATATTTACCAAAAATTCATTGTTGTCTCATAGGATTAAAGTTAATTATTTATTATGATAATGTAGACATAGGATATTTTAACAATAAATATACTGAAAACAATAGACTATTATATTGTATGATGGTATTATATAAATTCTACAAATATATAAATGATGTGAAGTGATTTAAAAATGAAATGGTTGAAAACTAGAGTCTGATACCGCACACAACCTAGGTATAACAATTTAAACGACTTTTCTGGATGATTCCTTACCTTGTGAATAAAAATACAGGATAATCCACAAGACCTAGTACAAATACAGAGTAAAATTTTTAGTCAAAAAACACTTACATGATTTTTATATAATATTCATTCCACTAAATTGAATTCTAAATCCAGATACTATTATTGGGAATAACCATACATATGGAAAATTTCCAATGTCAATGTAAATAGATGATTCACCATTCATGTAGAATTAAATACATTTTTTTTCTATCACACAATCCCATGTTGAGGGTATTGTGAAAATAAAATAAAATATAGAAAAATATTGTATGAATTGTTGTTTTGGATCTCAATCATTAACAATTCACATGATTTTGGTAATAAAAGCATAAAATTACACTTTCCTGGTGGAATTTCTGAAACATAAGAAATTATTCAATATAAATTTATTTTATTGTGAAATATTTAATCTATGGATAATTGACTTAGTTATACTATTTCTTATGTCATTTGTACTTTTATATATATATATTTGGTTTTAGTTTACACATCAATGTTGATTGAGGCCACTTCCACTCCAAATAATCACTAAATACTATTATATAATTTCAAAAATATAATACTTTTTCTACGTTTTTAACACCTAGAGCTCAAATATGTGACCAATAAACCCTCTTCTACAACAATAAAATAGTTCAAATTAGGATAAAATATATAGTTCACCATAATTCCATTATTTCTTCTCACCCATATGAAATTTGACAAGTAGAGGTTTCCAGCAGTGAAGTCCAAAGATCGTTGGAGAAATTACTACAACGAACCACAAGGAATGGAGTAAAAAATGTAATATTAATTTTGGGAATACTATATTTACTACAATAATCAATTATATATGTCCTCAAATAATTAGTTTATGATAATAATTCACACTATCCTAATGTGCTAAATAACCAGGCTTGTAGTATATTCAATTTTGTAAATTTTGAGTATATCAATGATGGAGAACATTATAAATTGAATATAATGGATTTTATGTTGTTTAGTATTGGGTAATATGAGAAATAACATTACAAAAAATGATAACCAAATATTCCAATGAAAAACGGATCTAAAAATAGAATTGCATGACGGGGATATTTTATTTCTATTCTCTTCAAGGATAAATTTTTTTCCTGGTAATAATTATACAAAATTTTCTAAATAACACAATATAAATAATAAAATTCATTTTTTTTCAATTGAAATTGAAGTAGATGTTGAGGATTATACATTAAATGTTAATTTCTAATAACTAAATAAATATAAGGAGGGATTTTGGAAATAACTTTTAAATTAGTAAAAACTCTTCTCTTCTATTAATAAATATTGCATTATCTTGAAATATCTTTACCTCATTTGGGATTATCATTATATTTTATATTTATATATTTTTATTAAAATACATAATTATGAAATTCAAATAAATTATGTTTTGAACTAAGGTTGGGGAGTGGATAAACCTATAATAGAAATTATGAAATGTATCATTCATAGAATATGTATATCAATTGATATTTTTCATTACGTATATATTTTTCTATATTTTTCAATTTTGGTAAATTCCTATTTTCAAAATTCTTAAACATTATCGATGCCCTTTCCCAATTGAAAATAATATTTTTTGAGTTGAAAAATTATTTGGGTTTGGTGAAATAAGAATGATTTGATTACCGAGTGACATGGTGAAATATTTTTATATATGTTTTTTCATAGAACATGGAGAAGTTTTGTTATTGAATTTTTTTTTGGGAATCAAGTTTATAACAAAATATCAATGGAACTTTTAATATAATCTAAGTTAACCTGACCATGATTAAGCTGAAAACCTTTGGGATCCAACATGAAAAAATAAAAATGACATTTGAACATAGAAATGTTGGAAATTTTTATCCCATAGTGATTATATGATTCAAGGGAAATGTGTTTGTCTCTATAATTAAATAAACCAGTTTCTAATGATAATAATTAATGCACATATTTAATTCCTCAAAATTATGATGCACATTTAAAAAATTAATTTCATAAAATGAGTTCATTTAGGTGAGGGAATTACTGAACCAAAAAAATATGCAATTAACATGTAAAACATTCATTAAATTTGATTCAATAAAGTAATAAAAAATTCCATTTGGTTTTTTTTATGAATGAATGATAAGTGGGTGTGTTTTTTTTCAATTCATTGATCCCTCAAAAATCTAATTTGATCCACTCCTAATATGAAAAATTCATTAAATTTAGTTGTGAAAATTAATTGATTCACATATGATGTATAATCATTTTCAATGTGGATAAGCCTCTCTATACATATTTCTTACTTATATACTTACATATATGAAGGATGTCGTTTTTTGAATAAAATGAAATTAATAAGTGATACTTCATAGGATTTTGATAGCTAAAACGTATGGGTGACATGAACTGTAATTTTAGACCATTATGAAAATATTACATTGTTGTAAGTAAGATTTAAAAAAGACAATTTATTTTCAGTTTTTGTAGTAATTTTGGAATAAATTATAAACTTTTAGAGTGAATTTACATTTTAGAAATATACACCACTAAGAGAATAATTTAGTTTTTTTTCGGTCATGACCCACATTCAACATGATGAAGAATGTGACACCGACCTTCTCGTCCATTCATTCATCATGTAAAAAGAGAGATAAAGACTCCCTATGTCCCGCATTCACTAAGCGCCATAGAGGCGACTAACACCAAGCTTATATAATAACACATAATATGGAAGGAATTACCCTTTTTATATAAATAATCGAGATTTAATATGGTAAAACTCAAATAAATCCGAAAACCAAATATAAAATAAAATACAAAAATCATTTTTCTATATGCATGTTCAAAATAATGTACTACACTGCACGTAAAAACACTAATGGATTGTTTAAAAAGAAAGAAATGATGCAAAAACAACTGAAGCCTGAGCTAGTAAAGTCTGGAATGGTCCTCAAGGTCCTTCTGAAAATTTGATAGTAGTTTAATATTTTTATGTTGAGTATACATTTGTTATTAGTAAGTCAATCCAAAAGCTATCGTGCATACATTTGGAGGCACTATAATTCCCTTTCAGAAATTGATATAACCAATGCACCATGAAAGGAAACTATCAACCTAGCCTCCCCATGGAACAGTAACCAAATAAATCAAGTCATGTAAAGTAACAGTGATGACAAAATGATGTTGGGGTTCCCCGCACTACATTATCACTTATTATTTTTGTCGTCTTATGCGTCAGACATCCACACAAGTCACAATGCAGTCGCACATCGCCCAAAAATCAACCCTATCGGCTACCTCAACCATGCATCCTGCCCGAAAAAACTATAGCCACCAAAACCACACATTACTATACCAACAAACACCAGTTCCAAAACAAGAACTTCCATTCCCAAAGTCACCTGGTCTAGAACATCTACTACCATGCATGAAGACACCTGGTCCTCATTCCAAAGACACTTGGGAAAAAATCATGCCTGCACTAACCTCGGCCAACCACCCCAACTCACCCTGTATGATGAGACATGGGCTATTGTAAACAATAGGCCATCATTGCCAGCCCACAGAATCATGGGCTTTATGGGAGAGTGATCATAAAGGAGAGAAAAACGATCCACTAATTAGAATGTTGGAAAAAACACCCCCCCCCCCAATGAAAAGGGGGTGTTCAGCAATTAGAACTCTTTATAGGTGGGGTGCGAATACGAAAAAAAAAACTATATTTATAGATATAATTAAACAACCAATCATCCCAAACTAAGGGTTTCAAAACATTCAATTATCCCATACATAACCAGAGCACAACCACCCTCATTACTATTCATGTATGGGCACACAACAATCACAACTATAACACAACACATTTACGGAAAACAAATCCACCATTTTCACTATATTGGAAGTCACATTAATGTTATTAAATTTATTTATTCCTACACTACTAATAAACAAACATAAATAGATGAAATCCAATAAAAGAATTGAAGGTAACCCGCCAAGAAGTTATTTAACCAATTACACCTAGTTCTCATGTAACGTCACAATATCAAGAAATGATCAATGAAATCACTTGAAGTACATTATCCAAACCAAGAACGAAAATAGGACCACACATAGACTTAGGTACTTTGATCAACAACTGAACAACATGGGACCCCATCTTCGTCCACATTACCCCACAAGCATAAAGAAGAACAATTGTTCTTATTGGATGAACAAAAAAAGAGTTTTTCATATTTAACCACAATATTTATGAATTATTTTCATGAAGTTTGGTATACTGGGATGATCAGACAAATATTTTTATTCATTGAGAATCCATTTAATAAACAATATTTACATGATAAACCACTTTCCATTCTACAACCATTTTATCACAAGATTGTATTGGGAAAAATATGTCCATTATTGTGTATCAAAATACTACCACTGACTACAATTTGCAGTGGGAATAGTCTCATGAAATTCAAAACATATTTGTGATCATAAAATAGTACAGCAGTATCACCATAAATCACATCCCTTCACTCATTAATGTTTGTTAATTATCTTCATTATGGTTTGGGTTTTTCCATGACTTGAGGGTAGACTTATCAAACCCGCCCCACAAGATACATAGTAAAGATTGATAAAGGAAACCTGTAAATGGATGATCAACGATCTAATTTTTATCCTCACGTCAACAATTCAGGATTCAAGACACGCAAAAAAAAAAGAAAATATGAGGGCATCAAGGATGTGGGGAAGAGCTCCATCATGGGCGCACAATTCATTTCCAAAAGAGTTCCTCGAAGCACACCAAGAAAATAATTGTTTATAAGGAAGAATAAGATCTCTATGTGATAAAAGGCTTGATCCTAGAGTTATGAGATATAAAATATCAAACCGATAAAAGTATGTATTGTGGATTCACAAAGTGGTTAGGCCGTTAGACACGATGGAATTAATTTATATTTAATAATTCAAGGGAATATAGATCCACAAACGACTCTGTGTTGATGGATATCATTTAAATGGGAAAACACGTAAGAGGGGAGAAATTGGAAAACATGATGAAATGGGTGACTCCTAGTAAAAAGGCAAAACGTTTTGTTAAGGAATAGTTGTTAAGAAAATTTTGGATTAAAATATATTTTAATGTCCTTAAATGTCTTCAATAATGTGTTAAAATATTTTTTACGTCAAAAGATACATTCCAAGGGTCGATGTGGAAAAACTCGGTAAACTGGAAAAAATGAAAAGTGTGGGAGACATTGTAACGGTGCCACTTGTTTGGTGAGAAACTATAAGCAATTCCATTATTTCGGTGTGTGACTATGACTGTGTGACCATAATGGTGCCACTATTCTGGTGACATCATTTGGTGAAACCGTGTATTTGGAAAACACCATGGAAAGAAGAACCCGTAAGAACACTACTATTTCTATATTTTCGCAATAGAATGGCGTGAAAATTTGGTTATTATGTAAAGAACCTCTCAAACATGTCTCATCCTCGAGAATTCAATTGTAGACCCGATGAATAGATAGGAGTCCGAATAACAACCTCACAAGATACCTCTCAGGGACAAACCATCCTTGAGTTTTTCAAAATTCGTAATAAGAATCGACAACTAGGAACACCTCACCGTCATACTAATAAATTGTAGAATCACAAATAACTCTCTCCCCAAGAAACCACATGAACATATAATAGTCACACCATCTAAACACGTAGATAAGGGAGTCCCCCGGCCCATGTCAAGATACTATCTGCTTTGGGTGGAACTATCTCACCCACACGAGAATAATTGCACCCACCATATTGAGTCAAGAATTGGAACAGATCCTCCACTACCGATTACCAAAACATTCACAAGCATTATATAACATAGAAAACAACCCATCTCATGGATAACAGTGTCATATGTTACATCAAATAAAAGCACACAGAAAAAACAAAACCAAAACTCAAAACAACTCTAGGTACAAGGAACGATGTTGTAACTCTTGTTCCTAGGTAAACACCTCAAGGCCACCATTCCCCCACAACACACAAACCAAGAGAATGGTTCATCCACGAAGCACCTTCTCCTTGAAATCCACAATCCTCACTAGTTTCTCAATGAATGTAGCATCCTCCTCAATATCATTCTCTCCCCAGCTGTGGACATGTAAATCATCATATGGATACCAACATATATGAGAAACATGGAATACGTCATGGACCATCAGTGTAGGTGGTAGTTTCACTAGCTAATAAGTCACTTCGCTGACTCATCACAACACATCGAAGGATCCAAAAAACATGAGAGAAAGATTACACCACCTGCCGAATATTTGTTTCCAACACTGATGGGAGAACATTAAGAACACAAGGTCCACAACCTTGAACTAAAATGGTCTCCTCTTATGATCGGAAAATGACTCATGATGGTCTTGACCCACCATCAAACTCACACACACAAGATGGATCTTCTCTGTCGTTCTCCGCACTACCTCTAGGCCATGAATACTTTCCTTCCCAGCCTCTATCCAATAATCAGGTGAATGAAATGGAATTCTGTAAAAGGAATCAAAAATATAAATTCAATTAGTATAGTGACATATATATTTATATATACACTATACCAGCGGTAAGTGTCACACGCATGATACTCTGATGTCTAAAACACATTCCTGAAGCGAGTCCTCCAACATCTGGATGGTCCTCTCTATTTCCAATCTATCTGGGGGCGGAAAGTAGTGATAAGGCATAGTTGGTTTCCAAGATCATGTTGAAATCCCTTCATGGATCATGAGCTAAAACATGTATCCCTTTTTAATATGATGGTTATAGGAACTCCATGTAGCCATATAACATATCCATCTTACTTCTTCACCAAGTTATCCACTACGCTCAACTCCTTAATTATTAGAATGTGGGATTATTTTGTTAGAAGGTCTACCACCATCCAGATAGCATCACAACCTCCTTGAACCCTGGTTAGTCCCATGAAAAAATCCATTGAGATATCATCACACATCCACTCAAGGAAATATATATACTATAATTGACCTCCTAGAAAACGGGGCTCAACCATTACCTACTGGAACACAAGGTAATTTTCCACAAACTCTGCAACTTCCATTTTTACCTCGGGCCACCAAAACTGGACTTTGATGCCTCGGTACATCTTATAAAATCAAGGGTTCAATTCCAGGGGTGAGTAATGGAACTCAACAATAACTCTATCATGCATTACCACCTGGAAAAACAACTTTCCATGAAGCAACATCTGATTCTAACCATCTTCCGACCATCATTCTAGAGCACTACCCTGGATAACACGATCACAAATCACATCGGCCTCTATGTCACACCCACCATTGAGACACATACACCTTCCACAATAGAGATTATTGCACTATCTTATAAAATAGAAATCCTATACCACTATATACTCTTGCTTCTAGGTGCAAGGAAACCAACACCTCCATCACCATCCAAGAATCAACATACTCTCAAACCACATCCATCTGTGACCTCATGCTCAAGGAATCGGCCTCCATGTTCCCCTTTAATAATGTGTAGGGAATCTCAATGTCATTATCATGATGAATCTAAATCCACATCTGATTTCCCACATTCATGTTTGTTTGGTGGGAAGGCATACCTCAAGGTCTTATAATATGTGAAAACCACAAAACATTCCCTGATGAGGTAATGCCTCCACAACATAAGCGCAAACATGACTGTCACATGCTCCAGTTCATGGGTGGATTAATTATGTTCATGAGGGCATAACTTCCTAGACCAATAAGATATCAATCACCACTACCTCATCATCACACCCCAAGTTTGTGGGAATAAAGCATCACTGAATACATCCAAAGATACCTCTCCCCCTAAAAACTATAACATTGGGGAACTAACCATATTCCCTTTTAGAAAATTGAAAACATCATGTCACTGCTCAGTCCAAATTAATGCTTTGACTTTCTTGGATAGAGATTTCAAAGGTGCTACGTCTCGAGAGAATTCAGGCACAATCCTATGGATGTACCCTTCCAGTAAGAAGAAACTACGAACCTCTACCACTTTCATGGGTTCCACCCAAGAAACAACCAATTAAACCATTGAAAGGTCCCTTTTATCAATATCGGGACACCATGTTTCTAAGGAAGTAAACTTATCATGTCTAAAATGTTCACTTGGACAACGTGCCATAGATCTGGTGGTGTCAGAGGACATCCAAATCTATCCTCATATGTTAGGTGTGATTATCTTCAAATATTGAGATGATCAAGATTTCGTAAATAATTACAACTACAACCCAGTCCAGATACTTCTGGAAGATAGAGTTAACGATCCCCATGGACACGACTGGTGTTTTTGTAATGTCAACTGACATGACCACAAAATCAATGATTCCATATGATCTCTTGAAGGATGTTTTCCAGATTTTACCCTCATTTACCTTCATATGGTGATAGACCGACCGCATAATCATTTTATAAAACCATCAGTCCCCCTTCCACTAATCAAAAATCTTTTTGATCCTCGGAAGGGGGTAACCGTTCTGTACTGTCACATGATTTAGTCTCTGGTAGTCTATACACAGCCTGCGACAACCATCCAACTTCATTGAGAATAAGAAAGGAGCACCCCATGGTGGTGTGTTCAGTCAAATAATACAATTTTTCATCAAGTCATCAAACTAAATCCATAAACTCCCACAAACTCAGAAGGGATCATATGATATGGTTCCATTTAAATTGGACAAGCACCGGGTTGTTAGTCTATAATGAAGTCAACAACACATCGAGGGGGTAGACTCATAACCACTTCAGGGAAGACACCTAAAAATTCACTGACAATCCCTGGAACATCCACCATGTCTATGTCTGCCGACTCCAAAAACAACTCAGATAGGAAAGAAAAGAGGGGCTCCACATGTCGGCACCCCTCCGGAAACCCCTCGACCAATGAATGTTACATGATGGCTTACTATATCTTGGAACACGAACCTTATCTTAAAACAATCATTAATGGTGTTCATAAAAAACAATAATTTGATACCCATGATAATATCATATGGTTGCATTGGTATCATAATGAGGTCCCCACTAAACAGATGTGGCCCCAACATCAATCTGCATCCTCAACAAACATCAAATAGACTTGTTTTACCCCAAACTGGCTTACACAGTACTGGGTGCACATAATGACTAATTAATTTGAGACCCAAGGATAGGGATAGATTAGGTGAAATAAAGGAGTTAAAGGCTCTATAATCAAATAAACAATGTTCAAGTGTGCTAAACAAACAGATCATTCCTTGAATGGCCTCTGGCCCAGGTGGAACTGCTTCCTCTATGCTGTGCAGCAACCAACACCCAACTCCTTTTCCTCTAATTTGTCTCCCACTACCCTGACCAAACCCTAGTCAAGGTAATTATGATTCTATATATGGTCAGCCTCCACCTATAACGTATGCATTCATATGAGAAATTTCGTTTTGTCCATACTGCTATAGATGAAATGGTCTGGCTATAAACTACTAATGCTAATGTAATAGCTGAACTGTCCCACCTCAACTATATTTCACTGGGTCAGTGACATGATTTCAACGGCACCCACATCTTCCTCATATAAATAACCTCTGTCCTAGGCCTATAAATAAAGGGAGAGGACCAGTAGATCAAAACTGGAAGTACTGAGGTCTACACCCTGTCGGCCAAACCATGGATGGACTTGATGCTGGATGCCAATGGCTAATGTCCTTCCCCAATAAAAATCTCAGTTGGATCCCCTCTCATGGAACACATCCTAGCGTGTGCATCCTCTCCACTAGTTTTTCCTTCTTCTAGACCTCCATGTATGTGTGTAGAGTGAAAGAGGTAACCACATACTGAATGGAGTGTTGGATCACCTCCTCTAAGAATCATTCCCACAAATCCTCATATGGGATGTGGTCTAGAGCGAAACCAAGGAGAACCATGAACATGATCCCTAACAACCTCAGTGATATACTCCCCTATTTTAGGGAGATGAAAACTTTCCTCTTCTTATCCATCATTGTTAATGAAAATAATTCGCCCTCTAACTCCCTCTCGATGTTGGCCCATGAATCCTCAGCCTCATTCTTCTCCCCCAAATAGTGCATCCCCCACTGAATCAATTCTCCTTGCATCTAATTGACTGCCAACAGAACCTAGTACTCGTTCGGATCCCAGATAAGACAGAAATCTATCACCAACTCCTTGATTTATCATTCTATATTAATTTCGGAGATGTTTCCCTCATACTTCCCGAGGTCTTTCTACGAAAATGCATGAAGTTTCATCTTCCACTAGTTATCATCCTCCTCCAGATCAGTCCTCCACCAGTCATTCATATTAGCCTCTGGGGCCTTGATCATGCACTCTACTCATGGATGTCATTCGTGTTCCATAGCTTCATTTTAAACAAGGAATGCCTAAGAATGGGTATTTTAGAATAGTTTTTGTTACATTTTCCTTAAAATTTTTATTAAATTTAACTCTACAAGGAACCCAGATTACACTAGAACACATGTAATTACATTACATGTACATTTTCTGGGTTCTCAACCCTGCAAGCAGTGTATCATCTCTTGGTCGTTCGGTATGCCCAGAGTCCTTGCAGCGGATAACTAGGGGGGATAAAATCTTGTGTCCTAGCCAGTGTTACCTGGAATATTTCACACACCAAGATTTTATAACATTGTTTCTCTATCATACCATGCAATCATCACTATGCCTAACTCTGATCTCCATCTGATCTATCAAAAATCACCTCTGAGGGAATTATGTCATGACCCACCAACACCAGTATGAGGAAAGGGACCACATCCTTTTTGAACCTACTTCTTTAAGTTTAAGGATATATAATGACCCTTCGAGTCCCACCTTCAGTAGGACCAGGATTGTTGAATACCACTAACGGTATAGAATCAAACAAAATATAAAAGAATTACCCATTTTATTGAAAAAATCAGAAGATCATATTGTAAATATAAAAAATCTATAAAAAACAGAATGTAAATTTAATACCCCAAACCCCCTTTTCCAAATTCATGTTTAAAATAATGTACATCATGGTACAAGAATACTCAAAAGGGAAGTACTAAAATAATGAAATGCAGCAACAACTCTAGAATCCCATGTTATTAATGTCTGGGATGGTCCTCAAGGTCCTCCTGGAAACCTGAAATTAGTTTTATATACATATGTTATGTATAAGTGTACACATTGTAAGGAAATCCAAGAATCTCTTGTGCAATGGGGGGAGGAATTCTAATTCTCCATTAGAAATCTAGAAAACCATAGAACCTAATAAAGAATTAATCAACCCAAATTCACTGAAGCACATTCCCCAAATAATGAATGTCAGGTAATGAAATAGTAAACACCCATCTATATTTTTTACCCTGCACCGCTTTCCCACTAGATATTTAGGACATCTGAAGTGTCCGAACTCTCCCACAATTCTCACTACAGTCCCGTTGCCTCCCCAATATTTACATTATGGGCCACCACAACCATACATCCTTCTTAGAGACACCTGGGATACAACAACCACAGATCACTATTCCAGCAAACACATTGGCCACAAAAACCACTTCCATGATCAAAGACCCCTAATACGTAACAACTAATACCATGACCAAAGACACATGTGCCTCATCCGGATAACACTTGAGAAAAAAACATGCCCGCACACACATATTCCAACTGCCACAACACACCATTCCCAAGGAGTCTAAATCTATAGATAACCATAGGACAACAAATCCCGCCCGAAGAATCATGGGATACCATGGGGAGGTTGTAAAAAAGAGTTAATAACAACCCACTCATAATAAGTTTTGTTAAAAAACCCTCCCCAATGAAAAGGGGGTTTTCAGCATAATGTTCTCATCATGGGTGGGTGAGAATATGAAACCCAAGAACTATATTTATACATATAATTAAACAAATAATCATCCCAAACTACGGGTTCCTGAATAGACAACCATCCCATAAACAACCAAATCACAACTACCCTCATTAATATTCATGCATGAACACACAACAGTCACGACGAGAGAAAAACCCATTTTTGGAAAACTCCACTATTTTACTTGTTTTCATTATGATGTTAGAGTGATTCTATTTCTTTATTCCTCCACTAGGTAGAAACTAAGTTACATAGCTGCATCCCAAAACAACCACTAACAGAAAAATTCCATGCAGTAATTTAATCATTTACATCGGGTTCTCTTGTAATGTCTGACAAAATTGGGATCTTTGAGATCCCTTGAAGTACTTGAACCAATCCAATCCCTATCATTTGGGTCCACACGACCTTAGGTCCACTGATAAACAACTGAACAGTAGGGTATCCCATCCCCATCAACATCACTCCACAAGCATCAACTAGAATACCAGTTCTTATTTGGAAAAACATATCAAGGGGTTTTTCATATATAACAACACCATTTATCATGTTTATTCAAGTATTTTGGTTAACGTGGGTGATCATAGAAGGTATCTTATTCATTGGGCATCCATTTTATCAACCAATTGTACATGATTAACCGGTTTCTAGGTTACAACAATTCAATAACAAGTTTATACAATGAAACATTGGTTCATTAGTGTGCAAGAAAATACCAACAACATCTATGATTTTCAGTGGGTATAATCCCATACAATTCAAAACATATAAGAGAAGATGAAAGAGTACAACAGTATCACCATCAATCACTAACCTTCTCTTGTTAATGTAAGTTTGTTATCTTTGATAAGGATTGGATTTGTCAATATCACGAGGGAAGCATTATCATACTCGCCTTACATGATACATTATAAAGTGATACAAAAGAAAACCATACATGGATGACCAAGGATCAAATTTTTATCCTTAAGTCAATAACTGAGGATGTAGGAATTGTAGGAAAAGAAAACTTGAAGGCTTCAAGGAAGAGAATGAAGATCACCTGCATGGGAGCACAATTTTACTCCAAAAGAGGGTCTAGAAGTGCATCATGGAATCGAAAATGACCATGAAAGAAAAATATATATATCTGATAAAAGGCTAGATCCGAGGGTTACAGGATAAGAAATCAGGAACCACTTAAAAGGAATACCATGGTATCACCATGTGGTTGGGTGGTTACACATGATGAAATTAATTTAGATTTAAAAATTACAATGAATATAGACACGCATGCAATTGAGAGTTGATGGATATCCTTTAAATGGAGAAATCATGTAAGAGTGGTGAAACAGAAAAAAACTGGGAAAGTGTGACATTGAGTAAAAAGGACAGAATTTTTTCTAAGAAGGATTCACCCAAAAATTGGGGGTTTAAAACATCTTTTACTGTTCTTAAATGGCATTAAATAGGGTATAAAAACATTTCTTATGACAAAAGATATGTTATGGGGACAGAAGTAGAAAAACATGAGAATATGAAAAAATGAAAAAGGTGGGAGACACCATAACGGTTCCACTAGTTTGGTGAGACAGTGTACATGGTTCCACTATTTCATTGTGCGAAAATTACGGTCTGACTGTTAGGGTGCCACTGTGGCCATTGCCATTGTAACGATGCCACTGTTTCGGTGGAACCCAGTTTTTGGAAAACACTCTTGCATGAACCACCCCTACGAAAACTAAAAACAGTAGATTTTCACAATTAAAGGTCTTAGAAAATTGGGTTATTACATGTTATCTGACATCAAATATTTCAATGGCCGCAAGTGACACTGCAATCCACGATCACTATGATACCATTGGGTACTGATTGTGCACTCACACTACATTAAAAATATATGTTTACATGGTTGGCTGTGATACCATGTATTCAACTAACCATGAGAACTACTCATGGTCGCATTCATACCATTCCATATTCCGTTATCATAATATTTATTTCAACCATGAATGCATTTGGAAAACTGTGAATAGTAAAATACACCACAATAGAGAAAGAAGGTAACCACGTGAATAAAATTTATTGACGATACAACTAATCTCTGTGTAGTAATACCTAGAATGATACCCATTGTTTCAAATTAATATCATAGTTGGAACACTTACAACAACCATAATGTTATACACTCTTTTGACATGGTTTTCCTACCTCTTCCATATGGTAATAAATATAACACAATCCTTGAATTACTATAATGGATAAGAACATAATATTGAAGGTAACCCAAATAACAGGTGGTGATCCAGGTAAAACCACCCCCACATATCTAAATGTTCATTGAGTAATAGTAGGGTTCCACCAACCTTCATGAATTCTCCTTTTACATCCTCCCATGAATTTAGAATAAAAATAGGGTGGAGACTACATTACTATAGATCTATAGTTGTTATATAATAAAATACTAACTACTCATAGTAAAATGATGGGATCAAGAGGAATAATCAAATATTGAATCCACCCTTCATGAAAACCCTTTTAGGGACCTTATGCATTCCACACAATTGTTAATGAGAACATTGCCTTCATCCACCTGAGTCAAGTGAAGAATGATCAACCACCAAAGGATGATTTTTAAAATATGGAAGTATCGTTAACATGGAGGTATATAGTATCAGATTATTTTGATAGGATTTATGATCCATTACATAGAATGACCAATAAATTAACAATTCAATTATGAGGTAAGAATAGTAAAATATAAATCACCCTAGAGAGAAATAAAATTACTTTGAAATGAGATGATTGATATTATCTGCATGATGATAGAACATATAGATTATAGATACGGGTTGTGTATGATGTATCGTCAGTAAAAATGGAAAATAGTATCAGTTAAATCCCAAAAAATGTTTTCCATTTGAACATAATGATTACACGAATTGTAATGCCAAGAACCAGGACACTCCACAATTAAAAGTTACACGATGATTGATCATAAGAGGAACATTAATACCCTAAAAAGTAATATAGACAATTCGGTTTGGACACGTGTCAACCTTTTATTTAAAATTATACCAACAACATAATTTCTTTGATGTATTGAATGAAAAAACGTGATCTTATCATATTGTTTGAAGAATGATATGTAAATAAAAATCTATATAAGTAATTCGGTGGAATAGATGAAGTTATTCTTGGTGGATACTCACACACTACTAGCTTATAGGCTTGAATTATTTATTATAATACTCCAATGATAGTTAACTCATCCATTTGATGGTTTTGTATGTAGAATACCCTATTTCTTCCCTATTGATGAATTTTGATCGTTCAATAAACAAACTCTTATATATATTTTAATGAAATTAACAATTTTATTTTAATTATTTTTTTATATATTAATTTCATCTTTTATTATTATCAATTAAAAATTAAACAACATTGATTTAATTCAATTCATATAATATCTAAATATGTGTGAAATAAAGGGCTATTATAGGTATCCTATAATCAGGATAGACTATGTAAGGTAATAAATGATTATGATATTTTCTAATATTATCTAATATTTCGTGAATGTAGTAATCAATGGGAATTAATTTATGAGAGGAAGAATATAGAGTAATTAAATAATTATTCAATGAGAGAATGAGGGAATAATCAATGGCTGGACCACTTCATAAAAAATTTACATTAAACCAAACCAATTTTAAATTATGTATCATTCAAATTGAACCCACAAATAAATGTTCCAAAAAACCACAAAACATCCATCTCTAGAGAAAAAATAAGTCCGATATATATTATATTTTTTATTATGTTCATAAATAATGTTATTCAGTGACCTATAGGTGGAATTCAACAATTCTTTACAAAAAATATCTGCCTAAAGGTTTATTTTCTTTGATATGTTCAACATAATCATCTAATTTTACAACACATGTAATGATATCCCAATATCCATGGTCCTCTAAATGGTTTTCTCGATTTATTACTTCATATAATCAATTTCATAACCTACATGATAGAAATAATATGAAATGTGTGAGAAAAAATATAACCATAGATGAATTAATATTTCATGAGTGATTAGTTTGTATAAATATATTCATAAAATTTATTATAAGAATATATCATAATAAAATGAGTGATAATATGAAGTCATAAGTATCCATCAAGGCATATAAAAAATATATCAAATCAATAAATGATAAACAAGGAATCCCAATAGATATAAAATATATTAGAAAAAATTTTACAAAATATATGGATCATTAGTGAATAAGATCATTATAAAAGACCATCTTTTAACCATGGGAAAAATTTTAAAATCAAGAAAAATTTTATTAATGTGTCATGATCCGTCCACCCGGGCCTGCTATGTGACTATCCCAAGCCCGCCTTCCATAGGACTGAGCTTGAAACTAGCATCGAAAGGCATATTCCCTAAAATTATTAGGCATTTCCTTTAAAACTATACAAAAAAATGCTCTGAGAACACAACAAGAAGAAAATGTGATGTAAAATGCTGTAGTAAATGTGTGCTGAAATCAATGTTGTTGGAATACAAGCCCAACTAGAAAATTACAAGTACATCTAAAAACTACAAAAAAACTGAAATGGTGAAAAGCATCTCCCTGGTCGTCCCCCACAGATCAAACTGGAAGGGTATGTAAAACTCATGACTATTAGTCCATGTGTCGTGTCACATCAAGCAATCCCCCCGAGAGTGGACATGATGGTTAGGTACAACTCATAATTAGAAGTTTCTACGTTGCATCACACCAGTGGGTCCACCTCCGAGCACCATACAATCCAATCTCCCTTAGCCTCGATCAATTTCGTATGTCATCTTCACAATACAAAACAAGGTGTGGGAGAATCCTCTGTAGGGGTGACTAAAATGATACTCATTAGGGACCCTGAGACCCTGTAGGTCTCTGAAAGTTCCACAATGAAAAATCCATAAATAAAGACTTCAACTCTACCAAGGAATATACCCATATGCATACCTATGTTATGAAGATATACTCATCTCATAAATGTGGACGTATTCCACAAATGTAACACCATGATGGAATATTTACTACACAAGTAACTCCATGAATTTAGTACCATTAAGGTAGAAGACATAGTTCAAATAGTGGCTCAGCTCAAAACAGGTATACAACTCATAGAAACTGGATTATGATGCAGACCCACATAGGATCTCTATGAATGTTGATAGCCATCCACATATTTTCTGGGCATAAAAATAGCTAACATTCCCAAGTCACAATGTCGAACACCTCAGATGCTGTAGAAATCCTCCTCTATCTAGTACAACAGGCTTGTCTTGTCACAAAGAGGAACTTACCACTAACTGTGAACAACTCAGGTACTCCACCCCATCGTGTAATGTGGGTCTATCGGGTCACACAGAAATTCTACAAAACCATGGCCAGCTTAGGTACTTCTCCCCATCGCTGACTGTGACTACTCCCAACTGTGGCCTGCGGAGGTACTCCTACCCATCACGTACTGTGGCAGTCAATTAATTCCGAGTCAAAAGTCTGTAGTCGTCAAGTCTCAACCAGTCACAGGGTTCCGTATGTAGTGCACTTGGAGAACTACTTCCCAAGCCATCAGTTATATTTCAACATGCCTGAGGACTCAAAAACATGTAAACTGATGATTTATCATGTCACAAGGATTCCAATGCAATAGAAGCCGCGTCAAATGGATTTTTGGTCTGTGCATTATTGGCATTTCAGTGTCAAGAGACCAGTGAGACCTGGTTGTGATCCAAATTGTTCATACTCCATGTTTCTCCAAAACTCTATTGTAGTATTTCAAAAGTACTGTCTCACCCCAATGATCCTGAAACTAAATATGGTATGTCAAACAGACGTACGGTTCTCAGGATATGGCCCTTTAAGTGTTTCTGGGAACGGTTGGGCCCAGGTCCAGTCTAACCTGGTCTGGGCTGGGCCACTGCAGACTGGGCTTAGCCACAAAAGGAGCATCACATTAGTGCGGTCTGGCTCATGTATGGTGTCTTGAAATGGGTAAGTCTAATCCTCAAGTAGAATTCCTCCAAAGGCGGCGGCCCATTAGTTCAGCAGTTTGGTTGGGCGCTGGACCGGTTGGGCAGTGGCCCGTGAGGGCAATGACCTGCGATGGCTCGGCCCCGCAGTCCTTCCTCCAGGCGGCTAGAGAGAGCTTCTCTGATAAGATCCCAAATGAAAAAAGGTCATTCTATCTTTGATGTAGATGCAAAATGTGGGTGTCGCTGAACCTGCAGGAGTCGCGGGTTCCACCTCCTCCGTCGCGGCTAAGGTCGCAGTCTTCTGCTCACCTGCGGCATGGGATGTTGCGGCACCATTCCTTTCCACAGCTGGCCAACGAGGGGGAGACCTTATCCTTCTATAATGGATGATGAGCCACAACCCCATTTCTCATCGGCAGAGTTTGATGGTCTTCCACACCTCCTCCGTGGCTGGCCGGTGCTGGCTGCTCTGATGTCCAATGCAGCTTCGTGCCACAGCCTCCTCTAGTAACATATATAGGTAGGTCGACTCCTTCATAGCTGGTTGGTGCTGTTGCATAGAAGGTCTTCAACATATGGTGCAAGGGTAACAAGTATGTGGAGGGTTTGGTTCAGGTTCATTAGCCTCACACCCTCCTCCTTAGGTTATGATCAAGGTGAGGATAAAATGGGTTTAATAATTTCTTGTATTAAACAACAAAACCGCAAAGGATACCCCATAATAACCTCCTGAAAAATGAATGATTCACAAATCAACCTGTAAGTAGGTTGACCCAATTTCTTCATATAATATTAAATAACAGGTAAGAGATAATATTTTATGGAAACGTAAATGAATATACCCGCTACCTAGAAACATTGGAGAAAACGTTGGCGTCTGAAAGTGGATCATGTTCTTTGTTTCTGCAACATGTTACCAACAATGGCACTCAAGCATCGTCCTTTGGTTAGTGGTTCGGTGTCACCTGTCAGCTCCATCTAGGATCGGCTCTCTCCTCTAATGATTCGGTGTCACAACACACCTTCATCACTTCTTTTCTTGGAGAAGCTGTGTAGATTCCCATCTTCATGCTCCACATATATAGAAGAGGGGGAAGATTATTAACAATGTTGGAAATTAATGGGGCTCAACAATTAAGATGCTTCCTAATTCCCAGAAGATGCTGTTACATATGGTTTGTAGGACAAGTCATTTACTATCTTGACACATTGCTGGCCCCATCCTTTGATTGTCTGTTAATGGATATGAAATAAAATAATTAAATTATTTCATTTCATTTATCTTAAAATGTAACTGAACATAACTTTTTCTCTGAACCTATTGTGGTCAAAGTATTGTCTCCCTTAAGCATCTCATTGCACTGTAGATTCAATGGTGCCCTCGTATTTTTAATAAGAGCAATAGTTCAAAAGTTAAAAAACATTTCTCACACATTTAAAAAATGTACCTGAAAAAAGTTCAATAAATCAATTATGTTCACCCTCGACCCGTGTCGGTCATTGTTAGGATCTTCCCAAGGAATAAACACCCCAAAAAACCCAACGATATCATTGGATTTTTAATCTGAGTTTCCATTATATTGTTATGGATTCTGTAATAAAATAATTGTCACTAAATTATTTTATTTATAACCAAAATATAACATTCACTGGTGGCGTGTGACAAACAATGTTAGTATCTTCCTAAAAAAGAATTCCCTCTCTAGTTCAACGGTGGTCTCATATTTTTAATCTGAGTCACATGTTGTGAGTTATAAGAATTTTAGAAATAAAATATATTTGTTTAATTATTTTTATTATGGTTATTCCATTTTCATCATTTCTCATCGAAGGCTTGTGCCGACTAAACATATGTTCCGTCTATTGTAAACTCCCAATCATGAATGCAAAGGTACCCTCAGATTTCTAATTTGGGAATCCTTTTATGTGTTATTCCACTTTTTTAGTAAAACTACTAACGTGCTCTAAATAAATATTAACATAACTTAGAAGGATCATTCTGGGCACTCCGATCCTTGGAATCGTGTGGCATAACATTTTGCAATCTTGATATAATTTGATATAATTAAAAAATAATAATAAAATTTTCTGACATTATATTCTCCCCACCATAGAAATATTTTTCCCTAAAAACAAAAACATTGAATAAGGAAACATATGGGTGTAATGAACCTGAATATGAGCCTCCCGCTCCAATGTGATATATTGGAGGTTCCTGTGCTACCAGCAAAATCACATTAGAGGTATCAATCGCTCACAAGAGACACTCAACTGTCGATCCTCAATTTCAACTGGAACCTCCTTAAACATCACCACACTACCTATGTATAGCCCTCCATGCTAGATGTTTTGAGATTGGACCTGTGCGTAGCTCCAAATTTAGGATAGGTGTAAGATGTTGTGCACCCTTTCCAACTGCGGTTCAAGTGCCAAGTGATATGCATACACGCCTATCCTCCGAAGTATCAGAAATGGCCTGATAAACCTCAGTGATAACTGTCCGCCTTTGCCAATAATACATTGGAATACATTGTATCCCTCCCCAAACTCCAATGATCTCAGTCTATAGTCAGCATAAGATGTCCGCCAGCTCTATGTAGTTTCCACTTGCTGACAAGTGAGGCGTAGTGATACACTCTCTCCCACTGCTTCTTTCATCCCTGCCCACTAGTACTGATGATGGAGGTCCAGTTACATATTCATCCCTCCAAGATGTACCATTAAATGTGGTTTATGGTTCTCCCTCTACACCTCAATCGAAGCATCACATTCCCCATGGTGCATCCTCTAAAGAGAATTATGTGGTCCCTACCATCATAAAACCCTTCAAAAGACCATCTTGAGTATATCAGAGCACGTTGGTCCTCAAAGTCAACATGTCAACCTGTTCCCCCGTTATATTAGTTATTAATTGGGGGAGTGATAGTCATGGACTCTAGGTAAGCTATTATATCTTTATTCATGAAGGATATTAATAGAACAACTAGCTGATCTAAAGCCTCAGTCAGTAGTTGTAGACCTGACCTCCCGCTAAGTTCGTCTGCTACCACGTTCCCCTTCCCAAGTGTATAGACTACCTCATGGTAATAGTCCTAGATTAAATCTAGTCATTTTATATGTCTTAGGTTCAGGCCAATCTATAAGAAGATACTATAGATACTTTTGTGATCAGAGTAAACAGTAAACCATTCACCCATCTGGTAGTGCCCCCACATCTTCAGCTCAAAGACCTCTCCTACTAACTCCAGATCATGGATAGCATAGTTATGATTGTCAATCACTATCTCAGCACCTAAAATCTCTACTGACACTTATATTTCTTTAGGAAAGGTTCCCCCATTTTTATCAAATCATAAAATGCTGCCTCCACCATAGATAAGTCTCCTTCAAAACTCTGGTAGTACCTAGACCTTACAGATGTCCCTCTCCCTTCGAGGAGGAAACCATGAAAAAAATCATTTAAAAATATGTACCCACACTCTGCCACTACTTTTAGGAACAGAAAACCGAAAACTCCCACTACCACAAGGGTACGGATGGTGGACTCATGAGTGATCGGTTGCACCCTCTTATGCATGTGTTTATCCAGTTCTTCATGTGTTTCCTTTCATAACGTTAATGGAGAAAACCCATTCCAACATTATAGATAAAACAAATCATTTTTTCCTAATACAGTCAATCTGAGTATAAACTGAGGATGTCCAATAAATACCCAAACTAGGGTTGAAAGGCCTCAATGCTTCCACCAGGAGGTTCCAAAAGAAACTCTTGCCTCATGGGTCTGATAACACCTTTGGCATATGTGTGATTATCGAGTGTTCTCCAAATGGAATCTCAAGACTTGAGGGCCATGTCATAAGTTTAACAGAAAACTCTATGTAATGGACATGATTCATGGAAGGATGAAATGATTGGAACCTATTTCTATTAATACTATAGCATGTATAAGACACAGAACAGACCTCGAAGTATTACTAGAGTACTTGGGTAACACTCCTGACTGCATCCAGTTACTCCCATCCCCAATACTCCAGCTCCCTGAACCTGGTGGGGACTACAAGGGGGGGGGGGGGGGGGTTGTAACATGTCAATGTGTACACCACCTCATGCTACTGTCCTTACTCTGCTTCCACGTCTGCAGCTCTACAGATTCATCTATCCCAATCACATCCTCTACCCCAAACATTTTATATTCCCATGTCTATGTGACTTGTGCGAGTTTCTTTATTTCCCAATTATAATATTAACTATCTGTAACTTATTAGAAAAAGAACATTCAACCAAAAAGGTTCTCTCAAGCACCCATACATAAGTAGGAATTCTTAGAGGAATAATGATGGTTTAGATGTCCTTAAAAACACCTTTCTCAGAATTCAGAGCCCTAAAGCACTAATTTTATCGTATTCATCGTGTACCCAAAATGTCGTGTATGCATTGATGAATACTCAGTTATCGAAATTTCATCCTGTCGAAGTTGTAGATGCTCTAGGGGACTCTTAGTCTCCTTTTCAAAATAGTCCTTAGCTGTTTGTGAGTCCGGGTTGCCTTGGAACCTGAGGGGTATCTTATGCTGAAACATGTCTATGGCACTAAGCCTACATGTGTCCTCTACCAGTATTGCTAGTTGTGACTACAGACCAACAAGTGTGATATAGGTAGAACACTACCTGAAGGTTACAATGAATGAAAATAGTCCAATTACAAAAGCATCATTACCTTGCGAACCATCTTCATGGTCACATTCTAGGAAATACTAGTAGAAAGGATCACCATCTAATAAATTAGTTTCCCAACTAGGAGGAAAACTATAGACACAACCTCCAACTAGTCCACAATTTCCTAGAAATCTGTCTCGCCTCAATCCCTCAGAGGCCTATGTAGTTAGAACACTTGCATTGTGCTCAGCTGGCGTGCACCGTCTGCCCGTGCAGTTGGTGGTAACTACTGCCCAACATGCGGTTGTGCTACTATAACACCAACCGAAGGGTCCCAAACAAAAATAGGGCCTTACACAGGAGCCTCTTCACTCAGTGATCCGTAAACGTGTACTATCACTAGAATCCTAGATGGTTGTCTTCACGGTGGCATCCTAATAAAGAAAAGGTGTGCCACAGTCATTACATTATTCTTGGTGAGATTAATCCAAAGAAATCACTAGAAAAACTTTTAGAAAACACATGAAATCAATGAATTCATGTAATGATTTGGAAATCAGAATTTAGGGTCTTGGTGTACGTTTACGTCAGCTTCCAAACCAACACTAGACTCCCCAAACTGAAAACCACACTCATAACATATAAGACATTTTCTACATTGAAATGGTCAGAGTGCTTGTTCTTCAGTTGAACTGAATCCTCTGATACCACTTGTAACAACTGGGTCCCAGTGATAGCACAACCACCCTGCCATAACATGGTCGTCTGGTCTTGGCCCACCAGGTACCACAATTTGCCCGGCAGACACGTGGTCCCCACATAGGGGTCCACCAACGTGCCCAAATGGATTTTCTTACTATTGATAGTCCACACAGGAAAACAAATTTCTATTCTAGTGTGTTTTGTTCTCATAGAAATACATCCTAGGAGTCTTCATAGAAGGTCTCCCAACCTGATCACTACTCTAGGCCATGCACGATTAATAGTGGCGTTCTAATCATGTAGATCCTGAAAAGGAAGGTTCACCTTGTTGACATGAGTCATATCATTTATTAATTTAACCCTTGTTCATTTTAGGGGTGTTACAATTATCCCCTATTTATAGAATAAAATCCTCATTGTGCGCCATAAATCTCAACCCAGGAAGTGCAATGCACATAATTCTGGTTACCACCTCTAATACCACATGGCACGACCCATCCCCCGGGGCCTGTGCCCTGACTGCCTCAAGCCCACCGTCTATAGGCCTGGGGCTGGAAACTAGCACCGAAAGGCATATTACATAATTTGGGTAGGAATTGTCTTTAATCTGGTACAAACACAACGTCCGAGAACACAATAAGAAGCAACTGTGAAGTAAGATACTATAGTAAAAGTGTGATGAAAGAAAAGGGTCAGGAATGCGAACCAAACTGGAAAAGTTCAAGTACAACTGAAAAATACAAAAAAACTGAAATTGTAAAAAGTACCTGTTGGATCATCCACCATGGATCCTACCTGAATGGTGGGTACAGATCATGATCAGTATTCCCTACGTCACATCACATCATATGGTCCACCCCAGATCCAACCTGAATGGTAGGTACCACTCACGATCTGTAGTCCATGTGTTGCATCACACAAATTGGTCTACCACCAAGAACCATCTAGTCCTTACACCCTTTGCCTTGAATAATGTCAGACGTTGTCTTAAGAAGACAAAAAAAGGTGCGAGTGAAGCCCAAGTAGGGGTGACTATAACGATACTCAGTAGAGACCCTGATTCCACATAGGTCTCCTGATGTTCCACAATGGAAAATCCATAATGAAAGACATCAATTTTACTTTGGTATATCCACATATATATACTTATGTTATCAAGATATACTCATCTCATACATGAGGGAGATATACCACAATGGTAACACCACAAAGGTAGATGTACCTCAAAAGTAACACCACGATGATAGTACCATAATAGTAAAATAAAATGATCAAACAGAGCCAGAGCTCAAACCAGGTATTCAAAGTAGAGAAACATGACTATGATGCTAACCCACAATGTATGGCTATGAATGCTAATAGATAGCATGAAATAATCAAGGTCTAGGAACATGTAACATTTCCAGTCACAACGTCGAACACCTCAGATGCTTGAGAAATCCTCCTCTATCAAGTACCATGGCCATGTCGTATCACATTGAGGAAATTTCCACTAACCTTAAACTGCTAATTTACTCACCCCATCTCGTACCATGGGAGCTCCCCACTGTGGCATGCTGAGGTACTCTATTTCATCGCGTCCAGTGGTCGTCGAGTTACTTCGAGTTGAAAAGTCAGCAGTCATCAGGTTCCAACCTGTCATAGGGTTACATACGTAGTGAACATGGGAGACCCACACTCTAAGAAATCGGTTATATATAAACCAGAATGAAGTCTGACAAAGAAGAAACCCAATGATCTGTTGTGTCCCAAGGGATCCCAAGAAACAAAGGAAACATCAACCGAACGCACAGTCTATTTTTTATTGTCATTTCTATGTCGTGGTCCATGTTGAATTCAGTTGCGATCCAACCCGACCATACTCCTTGTTTCTCCAAAACTCTCATGAAGTAATTAAAAAGGACCATCACTCTCAAAAATATCATTTCCACACACGGTTCATCAAATGGATATCTGATTCTCAAGATAATGCCCTTTATGTTTTTTAAGGCCCGATTGTGATAGGGTATGGTTTGACTGGGTCTAGGATGGGCCAAGGTGGAATCATCCCACCAAGACGAGGTCCGACCCAACCTGAAAAAATGAGGAATTTGACAAGGGGTGGTCCAGATTGTATATGGTGGATTTCATAGGGGTGTACCAGCCCACAGGGTGGTGGCCTACAATGCTTTATCCAGGTGGCTCAGGGGATCTGCTCCCCTGAGATCCCAAATTGTCACAGGCCATTCGGCCTTTGAAGCAATGACGCAACGTGGGATCCTCCTAGGTACCATAAAACTTGCTAGAGGTGCATCTTCCTCTAACTCCACCACGATTTTGGTGGTAATCTCCTGCTCACCGGCAGCACGCGATGACACTCCTTCCTTCCCTTCAACGTGCAGCCAACGAGCTGGCCGCCTTCTCCATCTGTCGGTGCTGACGAGCCATGACTCTTTTGCAAGTCGGTGTTACACGATGGTGTACCGAACCTACTCCATAGCAGGCATGTGCCTGCCACTCCAATGTCCTCCACGGCTTTGGGACACCGCCTCTTCCAACAGCGTGCGTTGGCACGTCACCTCCTTCATAGTCAGTTGGTGACGTAGTACCGGTTGTCTTCCATGGAAGGTGTAAGGGTAAAAAAGATGTGGATGGTTTGGGACAGGTATGTTAGGCCCTCACCCTCCACGTTAGATTGAGATCAAAGGGAGGATAAAATAGGTTAAAAAATTTCTTGTATTAATGAACCAACGGAACCCCACACAGATACCTCTTGACAGCCTCACACAAAAGATATTTTGTGGATCATCCTGTTAGTCGGTTGAGAAGTGTTCATCGTATAATTTTTGAGAATGGTGATGAGGGAATCTTTTACAGAAACACAAATGAATAAACCCCCTACCTCTAAACATTGGATAAAATTCCCACGCTTGATGGCATATCTTGTTCTTCCTTTCCAAAACTGGTTCCCTATGACGGCCCCCAAACGTCATCCTTTGGTTCGTGGTTTAGTGTCACATGTCACCTCCCGCTAGGATTGAATCTATCTTTTAAGGGTTATGTGTCCCTGCACATCTTCATCACTTCATTTCTTGGAAAAGCTGTGTTGATAATGGGGCTTATCCTTTGGTTCGTGGTTCTGTGTCACCTGTCACCTCCTAAGTTCCATATATATAGGAGAGGGGGAGGGTATGTAACAGTGTTGGAAATTAATGGTGATAATAAATTAAGAAGCTTCATAATTCCCCAAAGACATCTATTACTTTGGGTTGGCAGGTCAAGCCATTTGTTGTTTTAACACATCGTTGTCCCCACACTTTTATTGATTGTTGGAGGATATGAAATAGAATAATAAAATTATTTCATTTCATTTCATTTAAAAAGTCCGAAAACATTAATTCTTCTCTAAACCTACATCAGTCAAAGTAAATTCTCCTTTAAGTGAATCAAGACTCTTCGGATTCAAAAGTGCCCTCAGATTTTTAATTCGAGCAACAACTCAAATATTACGAAACACCACTCGCGTGTTTACTTAATGTACCAGATGAAGTTCAATAAATTATTAACGTTCACCCTCGACCCGCACCGGTCGAGGTTAGGCTCTGCATAAGGGGAACACACCCTAATAAACCCAACAATACACATAAATTTTCATTCTGAGTACAGTTTAAATGTTATAGATTTTCCATAAAATAATTTTAAATTAATTATTTTATTTATGACCTAAAACTATCTTTTACTGGTGGCCCACACTGGTCAATGTTATCGTCTACCTAAAAAAAGCATACCCTCATGAGTTCAGTGGTGGTCTCAGATTATAAATATGAGTGATCATTCGTGAGTTATAAGAGTTTGAAAAAAATGGATTTTTTTAATTATTGTATTTACTATTATGCCATTTTCAGGTTTTCTTACTAGAGGCCTGCACCAACTAAAAATAAGTCATGCCTAGGGTAAACCCGCCATCTTGAATGCAACAGAGCCCTCAGATATCTAATCTAGGATGCTGTTTAAGAGTTATTCCACTTTTTTATGAAAATTTCTTATGCGTGTTAATTAATGATTAATAAAACTTCGACAAATCACTTCGGGCACTCTGGGCCTCAAAATCGCATGTAGTCAGATTTCGCGATATCAGAATAATTACATATAATTAATAAAATTATATGGAAATTCCAGTACATTACATTCATCCCTGCATAGATATGTTTTTCTCCGAAAGAAAAAACACAGACTAAAGAATGAAATGGGGGTACTAGGCACGAATTTGTGCCTCCTGCTACCATCTACTCTATTTGAGGTTCTCATACTGCCAGCCAACGCGCACCAGTGGTATCGATCACCCACAAAGGACTCACTCCTATTGATCCTCAATCTATAGTAGAACCCCCGTAAACGTCACCCCATCATCTAAGTCCATCTCCCCATGGTCGATGACATGAGTTTGTTCCTACATGTGTCTCCTCACTTGGGATATCGAGAAGACATCATGCACCCTCTCCATCTGCGGTGGAAGTGAAAAGAGGTATGCCACCTTTCCTAACCTCTGAAATATAAGAAATGGCCTTATAAACCTCGGTGAAAACTTGATCTCTCGGCCAAATCTCTATACGGAGACATGTTATCCCTCCTCAAACTCTTATACTCTCTATCTCCGGTCGGCATAAGACTTTTTCCAGCTAAATGCAGTTTTCACATGTGGACAAGTGAGGCATCGTGATACAAACTCTATCATTTCTTCCTTCATCCCTAGCCACTAGTTCTGACACCAGAGGTCCTGGTACATCTTCGTCAATCCAGGATGTACCGTTAAATGGAATTCCTGGATCTCCCTCAACACATCATCCTTAAGCATCACTAGAACCATTGTGCATCCACTAATGATGATGACATGATACCCACCTTCTGAAAATATTACAGGTGACCATCCTGAGGTATCTGGGAATGTCAGGCCTCACAGTCAACATCTAAATATTTCCCCCCGAGTTTGATGAAGTATTGTGGGAGTGATAGTCATAGACTATAGGTAAGATGATACATCATTATCCATTAATGATATTCAATGCACGACTAGCTACTACGAGTCCTCACTCAGAAGTTGTAGACCAGAACTCATGCTGAGTGTGTCCGCTACCACGTTCCCATTCCCAAGAGTATACACTACATCAAAGTCATCATCTTGGATGATCTCTAGACATTTTCAATGACTCAGGTTCATGTCCTTTTGTGAGAAGTTATAACTAAGAATATTTTTATCAATGTAAATAGTAAACCATTCACCCATCAGGTAGTGCCACCACGTCTTCAGTGTAAACCCCACTGCTGCTAACAACAAGTCATGGGTAGCGTAGTTCTAATTTTCAGTCTCTGTCTCAACTATTGAATGCTCTATTAACACATCTTCGTCCAAAATAAATGTTCCCCCTTCTTCGTCAAAGCTGAAAAGGGAGCCTCCACCCTAGAGATGATTGGTTCAAAACTCTGGTAGTACAATTCCAATGAAGAAGACCCCCTCCCTTCAGGGAGGTATCATTGGGAATATATTTTAAAAATATTTCCCTGTACTCAACCACTCATATTGGGAACTAAAAACCCAAAACCCCCACTGCCACGAGGGTAAGTCTAGCAGACTCAAGAGTGATCAGCTACACCCACAAATGCATGAAAACGGTATTAAAAATTTTTTTACATGAAATTATACATTAAGGTGATAGAAGTGGAAAAAATATGGAAAATAGAAAAACGATAAGGGTGGGAGACACCATAACGGTACCACCAGTATGTTGAGGAAACATTAGTGGTGCCACTGTTTTATTGTGCGGCAATTACGCTCTAACAATGAAAGTGACACCATGACCGATGTTGTCATAACAGTGCCAGTGTTCTGGGGGAACTATATTTTTGGAGAACTCTAGGGAATGGGGCACCCCTATAAACACTATAAAAACTATCTTTTCACAAAGTAAGGGCTTAGAAAAATCGGTTATTACATGTAATCTAGATTAAAAAAATCTTATTCAGGAAGTGACACTACAATCTAGGGCCATTATTATACCATTGAGTACTGATTGTGAACTCATGATACTTTAAAAAACTATGTTTAATTGGTATGTATGGAGACCATGTATTCAACTTATCTTGATAACTACTCGTGGTCAAATTTCGACCTTACCATAATCTATTATCAGAATATATATTTTCACAATGAATGCCTTTAGATGACTTTGAATAGTAAAAAACTCAACAACAGAGAATTAGGGTAACCAAGGTAATAAAAATTATTTACCATACAACAAATCTCAGTATTGTGTTACCTTGAATGATACCTTATGTTTATAATTCATCTCACAGTTGTAACACTATCAATGTCCTTAATGTTATATACACTTTTCACATGTTTTTCCTTCGTCTACCATATGTTCATCAATAAAACTCAATCCATGAATTACTCTGATGAATAAGAACATAGTAATGAGGTCACCCATATAATAGGTGGTGATCCAGGTGAATCCACCACCACATATATAAAATTTATTTGAGCACTAGTAGGGTGCCACCATCCTTTGTGAACTCTCCTTCTACATCCACCCAATAATTTAGAATGAAAATTGGTTAGATCCTACGTTCCTATAGAGTTGTATAGTTATATAATTGAATAATAACTTCTACTAGAAAAATAATGGGATTAAGATGAATGATCCAATATGGAATCCAACCTTCGTAAAACCCCACCTAGGGACCATATACATTCAACACAGTCAGAAAGTAGAACACTACCTTCATCCACCAGAGTCTAGTGAAGAATGTTCAATCTCCCCTGAGATGATTTTTAAAATAGGGAAGTATTATTGACATGGAGGTATATAGTATCATTTTTTTATGATTGGATCCATGTTCCATTACATATAATGACCAATAGATTAAAGATTCATCTATAAGTTAAGAATGGTAAAATATAATTCATCCTATAGCGAAATATAGTGCCACTGAAAAGAGATGATGTATATTATCTTCTTGATGATAGAATATATGGACTGTAGATACGATTAGAGTATGATGTACCATTGGGAAAATGGAAAATACAAAACGTTAAATCCCAATAAATATTTTCTATTTGAACATAATGATAACACAAATTTTAATGGGAGGAAACAGAACACTCCATGTTTAGAAATAATAGTAGGATATATCATATAAAGAAGACTAATACCAAAAAATGTAATATAGACCATGCACTTTGGACGCATTTCAACCTTATATCCAAAAGTAAACTAGATACATAATGTTATTTCTCAATTAAATGAAACATACATATTCTTATCATATGGTGTGAAGCATGATATTCAAATAGGAAACAATAATAGTATTTCCTGGGAATTGATGAAGTTATTCTAGGTAGAGACTCACACACTACTAGCTACTACGTTTTAATTAATTAATGTAAAAATCTAATGATGGTAAACTCATCCATTTCTTGTTTTTATATGATTAATACACTAATTCTTCCCTATTTATGAATTATAATATTTCAAGAAACTAACAGTTATATGTATTTTAATGAAATAAGTAATTAGAGGTTTATTATTGTTTTATATATTAATTTGATCATCTTATTATAAAAATTTCACAGACAAACCACATTAATTTAATTCAATTCATGTAATATTTATATATGTGTGAAATAAAGGGTTATTGTAGGTATCCTATCACCATGATAGACCGTGTATGGTAATAAATGATTTTGATATTTTCTTATATTTACAAAAATTTCACGAAATAAGTATTTATTGGTATTTAATTGATGAGAGTAATAATACAGTGTAATTAAATATTTATTAAATGAGAGAATGATTGAATGATCCATGGCTGAATCACTTCATAAAAAAGTTACATTAAGCCAATCCAATTTTACATTATGTTTCTTCCAAATTGAACCCCCAAATCAAAATTTAAAAACACCCACAAAATTGTCATCTCAAGATAAAATATGAGTCCTACATATTTTATATAATTTATTATGTTCAAAAATATTTATACTGAGTGACTTGTAAGTGGAATTCAATAATAAGTCACAAATAATGTTCATATAAATGTTTGGTTTCATTAATACATTCTACATAATCATCTAATTTTACAACACATGTAATAATACCCCCATATCTATGCTCTTATAAATTTTTTTCAAGATTTATCACATGATATAATAAATTTTATAACCTACTTGATACAAAACATATTAAATGCGTGAGAAAAAAATAAAACCATAGATGAATTAATATTTCATGAGTGATTAGATGATATAAATATATTCATAAAAATTATCATAAGGAAAATATCATAAAAACATGAGTGATAATCAGAAGGCATAAGTGAGCATCGATGTATATGAAAAACCATATCAAATCAGTAAATGATAAACATGGAATCTCAATAGATATAACATATATTTGAAAACATTTACAACAACTAGGGATCCTTAGTGAATAGGATCATGATAAATGACATTCTCATGACCATGGGACTAGTTTTAGAATCAATAAAAAATTTATTAATGTGAGGGACGCTAAATAAAAATTAAAATGATAATCTAATGTTTACTCGATAATACCTATCTCATAATATATAAAATCATAACCAATTCATTCAAGTGTAATATATTACTCCATACATTATTTTTCCATACATAAACATTCTACATAAAATTCATTAAATTTCTATATTATAATATATTAAAGAAAATAAATTGCTATTCCTAAAACATTAAATGGAAATAAATAAATTTTAATAAATTAACAATATAAATAATATCGGTTTCATAAAAAATATATTTTAAAACCATTTAATTCTTATATATTCCAATGTATATAAAATTGGGTTCATAAAACACCCAAATGGAATAAATTAAAATCCTGAAATTAGTCATTTGATAGAAAAAACATGAACCCCAAATAAAATCAAATAGGAAAATAAATTATCGAGTGAGATTTAAAGCATAATTTATTTGATGGTAGATCATTTTAAACATATAAATAGAAATGAATAAGAATTTATTAACTGAGATTTCATTAAATTGATTTTTTTTCCGATGTAACAATCATATTTATGAGACTCTTTTAAAAAAATTAATTTAAAATAATTTAAATAAAACACCTTTATGGAAATTAATTTATATAAATAATACCATATCCCTAAGAAATTGTGAGAGTGTATCACTAATTAAATGGAATGTGTTTGAATAATTATATTCAATAAGAAATTTTATAACTCAATGAAAGGAGTTATTGTTTTCTTTTCCATTTCTATTACCATAGATTTTCGTTGATCTAATTTTTGCTAAATTATCATAAATATTATCATCTTAATTACCAATATATTAACATTACTCATATTCATTATAATTTATAAAAATCATTAGTAAAAATTATATTTTTTTATTTTTATGTTATATCATGTTTTCATCATCACGGGTCAATAGATTTGATCATTTTGAACAAGGCTCACAAATGTGGTCTTGATCTTATTTAATGTTCAAAATTTAATAATTTATACACCTAAAAATTACTATTATGAATGTTTTATTAGTCACAATAATATAAAAATTTATTCACACCATGTTTTTTGTCTCTCTTTATGAAAGATAAAATAAAAATGATTCCATTTCGGAAAATTTAACAACATCAATGGCTTCCCTTTTAATGATCATTAAATTTAATATTAATAAAAATGTATATACAACAGTTTTTTTAATTATATTTATCATAATGGTGATAATTTATTAATTAAAACAATCCACGATAATGGAAATGAAAAATGTAATACATTATTACAAAGAATTTGTAGTCTACAGATTTTTATTGACGATGATTTCATTTTAAAAGGATATGAATATATAAGTAGAGTGGATTTTATATTCAACAATATATATGTGATATATATATTTCATAAAAATATAGTTTATTACACAATTTTAGTTGTTCTATTATAAATTTATGGAACATGAAACATGTTACATTATAGAGAGTATAGTACACAATATACCTAAATTATTATTCAAGTTTTCTTAATTTGGATGAGAAATATGAATAATTAATGTTCCATCATTATATTATTGTGTGGTAATGATATACATGTTTTCATTTTAATAAGTACAAATTAATTTTTCTGAAGACGAATTATATGAAAACATATCGATAATGCATGGGACTAGAAAGTAATCTATAATTTACAACATAGATTATATCTTTTTCAATGTGTGATAAACCATTACATGATGATATACTATGAATAACGGAACCGACATATGTATTGGAAATGATTTAGTTCATCGTATAATTGATATTGGGTTAAAAAACTAATTTTTATTATCCGGTAATAAGAGTATTGGTGTTCCTCTTTCGTAATTGAAAGGTGATGGAATTTTTTGTAAATACACAAAAGTAATAAAAATTTGAAGTTAATCTCTAAAAACCTGAATAAAAATTGAGAAATAATTTATTTGATAAGATATAAAGTTAATAAACGCATTATAAAATTAATTAAAATCAATTTATACACTTTACGTCCTAGGTTACTCATTTTTACAATTTTGGGTTTCCCCTAGATAACTAGTTTTTTCCAATGTAATTTAACAATTATGACCAAAAATAAAATTTTAATCATTATATAATATGAACCTATTTATTCTTAAATTGTAACCCTTTTAATATAAATAAATTTCATTATGATGTAAGAATTAGTTTTAAAATAATTAATGTATATTATATTAAATTAATTTTATTCAAATATTAAACCAATTATTTTTATGTAAAATGTGTCTTTTAAAAGTGAATACATTATTTTAATAATTATAAATATAGTTATAAAATAGTTGTTTTTTAATACAAATATGTTTCATTAATATTAAATTTGTACTTATAAAATAATAATAAACTAAATGTAATTTCATTTTTATAGACATTATTTCTCTCTATTATCATAACAAATATTATAAAAAATAATATAAAATCATATTAATATAATTTTCAAATGATATACTAGAAATTATATTCATTTTTTAAAATTCATATCCTAAAATGTATAAATTTTATTTGAACTTATAAATTTAAAATTTAGTGAAAACTATTTTTATAAGAAAACTAAATTTGGAATATTACCTATTTTTTATATTTTAATAAATGACTAATTAATATACTATTATTCATTTATGCATGTAAAAATATGATGAAACTTATAACTATTTTTTTTACAAATATATTTTATTTTTTATAGAACTATAAAAATAGAGTCAATATTAAAAATGATATTTTAATTTTCTCTTTCTTATATAAATATTTATATTTCATAGTTATATTACGAATATTTGTACAAATTAATTATTCAGATACCTTACAGTATTAAATTTTGTCATTTATATTTTTTATTGACAATGCTATTGAACATTGTTTTTATTTTTGGTGTAAAAAATTAGATTGTAACAGTTTATAACATTGAAATGGAGTTTATCATCAACATTTTATCACTTGGATGAAAGTAATTGAGGATAAATTTTTCTCATCACAAACTCTGGTTCCAATATACCCTCAAAAAACATTTAATGACACCATATTTAATGGAACACATTAGAGGGTTTGTTTGGTGATTTTTATTGGATTTCTAGGATCTCTATTGGTTATTCAAAATATGAGGTATCATTCTATAATTAAATAGCTTATGAATATAGTAGATGTGAAGGGTCTAGTATATAAATTCCAAAAATTGATAAATGGAAGACATATTATACTTGGGAGTGGTCTGGTAGGGGTGATAAGGGCTATGCCACATCCTCTACATATTCAAGGACTGAGAAGCTACCGATATACATTGGGCATAGATTCCCCTTATTCATAAATCTCAAAACATACATTTAATTTGATATAGATTAGACAAAATATTCATTAATATAAAACTTTTTTTATCATTTATTTTTACATATATCACACATTTTATAAATTTATTATATATTCATGAGAAATTTAAAATTTATATCATTTTTTTCATTTCATGAATAATGTATGTTAAATGTATGTTCCATTATAAATATTCATTTTGACATGGAAAATTCCTTCATCACGTTATATTCATGTCCTCATAAGGTTCAATAAAAATTAAGTAATAGAATCTAATATCATATGATAAATATTCTTAGTGGAGTTGTAAATTACAACATCCTTAGGTAACCCTGGAGTATTATATCAACATATATTCTGGAAATTTAAGTTTCATACTAGATATTTCCTTTAAATAAGGATGTTTCGTAGTGATAAAACACATATAAACAACATATTATTTCATAATAAATCTCTATATCTTGTAGGTATTCATAGATTCTTGTCCAGATACAATATATAGTAGTACTACATACTACCCTACATCATCCCTAATGTTTAAAATTGTGAGTTATTGATTTGGGAAATACAATATGAGGGAAATAAAATATGAAGACCTTGTACAATGATAGATAATTATTCAAAAATAATTTTTTCCATTTGTTCATTTGGGTAGTAATAGGATATCATATTTATGGATGTTTTCACATTCCATACTGGTATGGGTATTGCCTACAACAAAACCATTGAAAATTTACAATGAATATTATCATACTATTAAATCAAGAATAAATATATTTATTCCATAGTTTTAATCATTATTATATAAAATAATAAATATTTTAATGTCTTTATATATATTAAAACGTCATAGATCAATTGAGAAGGGTGATATATATTTATTATCCAATAGTTCTAACATGATTTGGAAATTTTTTGAGATAAATATATGTGTTTTAAACCATATAAATATATCCTTTTTAGTGATATGATCTCTAATATTCATTAAATTTTTCTATAAATGTAAATAATGACATTTGGGATTCATTGATATTCATGTGAATGAATAGTTGTGAAGTATCCTCTAAAATATATGAATTAAGAGATTTCATACATTTTCAAGATACATCCTTTAAAAATCCAAAAACATTAGGTCCTATTTAATCCCCATCATAGTTATAGTAGCATAATCCTCTTTACTCAGACCAGAATTCACCATATTTTTATAAACAGAGTGGCAATGTATTAATGATTCATAATCTTTTATGAATTCCAATAATATCTCTTGATAAATATTAAATATGATTTTTTGAATACATATTCTAAAGCACTTCAAATATTTTTATATATAATATAATTATTTATATGTATTTCTATCAAATTATTAATAAAATACAACTGTTTTTAGTATTAAACTATTCATTTTTTATTATCACATGTTTATAATTTTCATGTAGAATCGAGAAAAAACATTTCATTCTTCCTAAAGATGCATCACATACCCATGTTCAAAAAAATATTTTATAAATTTCCTTCCCACTCTAGGGTAATGTATTTCTAGTCGATCCGAATTATCTGTTCTTTTGTTCCACATATATTTTTTCAAGTTATTCTAGGAAATGAAACATCACTCTCTTAGTATCATGGATAGGGGAATTGATAAATGTGTGGAAATGTATCATTATCTGTCAATAGTATCATACTAACCCATGAAAAATAAATATCTTAGTTAATATGGTTGGTCATCATTAGTAAATAATTTTTATATTTGATAGATCTATATAATTTCCATGTATATTTATTATATCATTGAAGAAATATAATTTATGTATCCATAATTCAGACTTGGTAATTTCTTGTAGCAACTTATCCTCTCTAATGTTCATTAACAGAATATGTAAATGAGGTTAATTCACATCCATTCTATTTCAAAATATTAGGATATCACCCAAAATGAAAAATTAATTTTTTAATGTAGTTTTTAAATGCTATTTTCATTATATACATGATGATAATGAGAGTATTCATAATTCCAAAATTTGTCTAAATAAATCAATTGTGCAAATAATACACTATAAAAATATATATCATGGAAATCACATACATTTTGACCCATAGTTTACGATATATAGATGAAATATAAATACTCATCAATTATCATGATCCTCTTATCATATATAATTTATCATTTACCTGTGGTAGAGTATATATATTCTAGGTCATTGTTTTATTAGGATAACTAAAAAAATTCCAATAAATAATTGATCAATCAATTATTGGGCCAAAAATGACTGGTACACCACTAGATAAATCACTAGAGATGGCTGAAAATATGTCTAATTTTTATTATAATGGATTCATTAATTTAGGAGACTCTATTGGAGGCACATTATACAAATTCATAAGATGAACATTAATCCATATATGAGTTCTATTGAAAACCTGACCACATTTTATTTGGATAGATCTTGTAGTTCATTAAGGAAATCTCCAATATGTTACCATACAATATCCATTTAAGTAATAATTTATTACACTCTGTCCATATGTTAATGGAATCAAATAATCTAATCTTGAAACAAGGCCATGATAATGGTCTATAAAGATTATGTTTTCAATTATATTATATCCCATGGATGTTTCAGATCAGGTGAACAATTTGGCCCCTTTTTCATAAATTATGTTATGATCGATTGAATACACATTTTTACATTTTTAAGGTTATTACCCCATGGTATATCTATTCTAGAACATGCATACAGTTGAACAATTATTCCCTTAAATATACTTTTATAGAAATTTTCCCGGATATAATAAACATCTTAACATGGGAGAAAGAAACATATTAAATGGGTGAGACAAAAATCTATTATGAGAAGAATATAAATTTTTCGAATGATGAGTTCATTATAATTTTTTTAAATCATGAGGATAGGGGAAATATCAACATTTAATTGTCTATCATCATAATTCATAAGTTTAGTTCCAAGTACATTTCAAAAGTAATAAATTAAAAAAAATTAACATGGGAAAATAATATTTATAACATCAATTAGTAACATTTAAGATAACAGGTCAAAAATTAGTTAATTAGATCATATTTATTATATTTATATTAAAATTTAACACACATTAACATAGGGATATATTAATTTCAGGAAAAAATTAATAGTTACAATTCTTACAAGAAAATAAAATTTTATTTAGAAGACGAACCTCATTAGATATAAAATTAAGCCAATTTATTTTAAGGAAATATTAGACCCCACATATAAATTATCCATACATATGAGTTATATTTAAAAATAATTCACATTTCACAAAAAATTTCATTAATGTAAATAAATATGTTTTCTAAAAAGAAAAATGAAAAGAAATTAATTTATCATCCGAAAATTATCCATTTAAATAAAACAGATCACATAAAACAAGAAAATGGAAATCTATTAATTTTAATTAATAACCAATGAAAATATATTTAGTTTCATAATATATTAATATGGTATAAAATTACGTCATAAATTAAATAATTTTATATAAAAAACATTATAAAATATAATAATCATGTTAGAAAAAAAAATTTCTTGTTAAAGATGAAAAATAAATCTATTAGAGGTAGATCATTTTTTTGATATAGATAAAAATAAAAATTAAATTGTGAAATGATATATCTAGATGTCATTTTTTATTTATCGATTTGAATCAATAGTTTCGATTCCATTTTCAAAAAGTATCTTTATTAAAAGATGTGAAATCGAATTCTTATAATAAAAAGTATTTGGAAATATTATTTTTTAACTAGAAATATGAGAGGGAATATTAATAATATTGTATTGTATTAGAAATTTAAATTTAAATTTTAAATTTTATAACACAATAAAATTATTTGAGTTACTAATTACATTTCATATAACATTGATTTCAGAATAAGATCATTAACCTACAATATCATAATGATAAAATCAGAAAGTATTTATTTTATGAAATTATTCTTATAAATCATTATTTATAGTCTTCATAAATATAAATTATATTCACGTATAATGTTATATTGTATTATCATTATATAGGATTAATAATAATGAATGTTTTGAAGATAATTCATAAAAGAGTTGTCAATATTTCTACATGTCCCAAAAAAATCAATTCAAAACCATTAGTTGATATAAAATGTTTGATTTATAAAAACTGTTAAGGTTATAATTACATCACAAGTATGTTTTACTAATTTATCATGAAATGAAAATTTGTGGTGAAATACTTTATTGTTATTTAAAGGTATCAATGTACTAAATTTTATATTATTTTTTGTTTAGTAATCTTAAAATAATACTTTGATGATAATTATAAAACATATATGTTTTATATAAAAAATAAATTAAATATTAATCGATAAATTTATATTTTCGATAAAAATTGGATGCATCATTCAATTGAAGCAATAGTCCACATATTATCAAGGATTATAATTTAATATTTCAAATAGTGGATAATTTAGTAATATGTTATATGTTTATGAAATATATTTCTTTTATATAACATATATATCTATTTTATTACACTTCTGGACTATCCAGGTTAGATGGTTATGGATAAAAGAGTTGTAACATTAGAGAGGTTGTAGTCTACAGAACATGTGGGTAACCATTTCCTTTTTAATAATTGAAGAGATAAGGGTAATGTAATTCTAGTATCATCATTATAATAACATAACATATAATATTTATATATATTTTATGATTTTAATATTGTATAAATAAATTTAATTAATAAAAATGGACATAATAAAACATGAGTGATCGAATATGGGTTGGAAATATATACAATACTATATGAACTATCCCCATTGCATTGAGAGATAATCAATAGTGTTATGGTCTAGTGGGATGACCATAACATATTTATTAGTTATGAGAGGGTTAAAAAGAGGGTTCAGGATATTTTTGGCACATTATTGGTGTTTTTGTTGGAATTTGTGTAGTGGATATCTGCTATAATAAGCGAAACATAATGCCAATTTTTTACATAGAAATTTTTTTCCCATAAATGGAAGTCAGTAACTTTAAATGTGACTCCAAAATTGTGAAATTGTATAGATAAAGAGGAAATATATTAAAAAAATTCCATCCACTACAAAAAATCAATTTTTATTAACATTTTAGTACCTTTACCTGTTGGGTTACTCATTCTTACATTTTTTTATTTCACTAGTGTATGTTGTTTTTACTTAGGTAATACATTGTTTATAGGAAAATATAAAATTGTCTATACTATATTACTTGGACTTAATATTTCCAAATATTGGACAAATTTAAAATAATAATTTATTTATTATTTTTAAAAATACATTTTAAAATAATAATTGTATAATGTGTTAATAACTAATTTACTAAACATATAATTGATGTTATAAGATTTAAAATATAACTTGGTAAATTAATGTAAAAATTTGTAAAATTATAAATTCATTTATAATAAAATTATTTGGTCATAGAAAAAGGTCTCAAGAATTTTTAGTTCATTAATATATAATACTAATATCATAAATGTATTTTTTAAAATTTTAATTTTCACTAATCATCTAAAAACATAATTTTCATGTGAAATTAAATATCATAATCGTAATCTAATATTAACTTGAGATATAAAATTTTTTGTTTCTTTTGTAAAATTCACATCCTAAAATATGTAATAATTATTTTCAATTAGAAACACTAAATTTTTGAAACTTATAATTACAAGAACACAAATATTTTATATTAACAATTCCTTAATTTTTATAAATAATTAAATAATATATTATTATTAAATTATTAAAATAATAAAATATTATATATTAACATAAATAAATTGTAGATAAGTTCATTATTTTATATTATATTTTTACTAATTGATTAGATATTTAAAAAGAACATTATTTTGGTTTTTATGCACATATATATATATATATATATATATATATCAAAAATTCATTTCCAGTTTTTATACTTCCCAATATTACAGTTACCTTACAATTTACTATATTTTTTTGCTTTTGGTGTTCCATATAGAAAATGGTATCAAAAATTATTTTTATTTTAGGTGGAAATGCGCTGGTTGTCACAAATTATTTCCATTAGTATATACTAGTATGTCATGGGTATAAAATACACGGAATCGACCGAAGGCCAATATTTTTAGTGACTTTGGATAAGCCCCCTTTTAAGGGTAAAGCGGGCGGGGGGATGATGACTACAAGGATATCAAGGAATTAAAAAATTTAGAAAAACAAAATGGTTGCAACCCAGAACAAGACTACATAGAAGTGCCACCTCCCCGGATCAATATTGTTAAGTCACACTTCCACCAGAGCATGTCTACTCAGCAAGTTGGCCCGTGAAAAAAAGAACGATCCCTGAACCAATGGTGATGCCATACCCTCTCAATCTTCCAGATTCAAAGAGTCATGCATGGTGGAGATGACCATCTCTATCCTCATCTAAAGTAAATCCTTGTAGACTATCTTGGGTCCCCAACAAGCGATCCCTTGCACCTCCAACGAAAATCAACCAACCATTGAACCAATTTCAAATCCAACAAATATCACACCAAATTAAGAATACCATAGAAGAAGCAAATATAAATTCATTCAAAACCACACAGAAAGCTGTAGCGCAAGACCTCCCCACTATAAACCACACTATATCTATCACCGAGCCGCAATGGAAGCCTGCTGAATGCATCACATGGCCGCACAAGACCAAACCTCCAGATCCACTCTAAGCACGTCTTCCAGACCAAGAAGCATCATACCACACCGAATGAATGACGGCGTGACCGAGCCACACATGCCGAGCTGAGAACTGAGCCATGGAAATCCATATTGATGTCAATGGGCCATGCAGTGCCACAGTAATATGAACTAGAAACCACACTGAGCTCGCCGGAGACCCACCGTGCTATGCCGATATCAAGCCACACCGAGGCAGAGCCGATCCAGGAGAGGCGGCTTTAATATCAGGCCATGCCGAAGGGTGAAGGGGATGCAGAACCTACATAAACACCTGACACCGCATATTAGAGGAGAGAAGTCACTCTAAGGCCTCTATCTATTCACATTGATATAAAACAAAATACCCCAATAGTGTCATGTGATACTAATCAGCCTAATGACATATCACATAAGAGGGATTCAATTTATAAATATCAATAGTATTCATTAACCCTATGAGGGATTAATGGAGTATTTACCATCATATATAAATGGTATCCAAATGTTTTTCATTTATATATATATATATATTTATTTATGTTTTAGTTTTTGAACATGTTTTATCCTGGGTATTGTGGTTTCCAATTTATTCCACATCAAAGAATGAGAGTAATTAACTCCTTAGAAACTCAAAAGTACTACATATTCTTCACAATTTATTCCAATTCATGAAATAATGATGATAATTGGTGAAATAATATTTAAAGATACTAACATATTATCAATATCAAATACGATTCGTAATTTTTTTATCGTTCTTGTTAATGTAAGAAACCGTATTATTATGCCTAATAATATTTGACACCATAGAGGGTGATATATTTTAATTCATCTAGTGTCTTTTATATCATAATGTATGATAGAGGTCATCATAATATATGATATAACAGACATAATTCCACAAAAATACAATTTTTCCCTAGTATTGTATAATGTATATTATAATATATGATTGAATTCAATTTGGTTAATCTCATACGTTTAAAAATATCATTTTATAAATATTTTGTAATATTATATTTGTATTAATAATATGTTTACTAGTGGAGGATGATATCATGAAATACAAAAGGTGAACATGTGATTAATTTTTTTTTTAATATTACACATGTCATCAAAGCCAATAATGACTACATAGCATATCTTGTAATGTATGATAGATAACATTATAATTCGTTATTGTGAGATGTGTTATCGATAGTGGTCTATGAGATGAATATATCCTAATAATAAATATATATATAATCTATATTATTTATGGCTTTTATTTTAATATAACTTAAAAAAATTATGAATTATTTGTAATCTTTGGGAAAAGAAATGTATTATATTTATTAAATATACATTTTATTATAAATTAGTTAATTTAATATTTTTAAAAATTATTTATAAAATGTATATGAAACATTTAGACATTATATATCATTAAGATAAAATTTTAATATTCTAATATACGTTTTAACTAATATTGATTGATAATAATTATGATATACAACAATTAGAGGCAAATTAAAATTATAACGTATAATGTGTTTATTTATTAAAAGATAATTCAATATAAAAAAACAAATATCAATTAAATTTATGAATTTATCATAATTTATTCATTTTAATAATTCAAAATGAATTTAATTATGTATATTTATTATTTAATGAATATGAATAAAAATATTTAAATTAGATAGGCTCTATAATTTAAAAACATTTAACAATTCATATTAAATTATTTAAATTCAAAAATGAAAGCCACTATGAATAGAACTAATGCTTATGTATTCCACCCCAATAACAATCGTGATATAAATGCTTGATTAGGTACTGATTCATGGAAACCTACATTTATGTAATGAATATTAGTTCATTAATATAGAGGATCACGTTTCCCAAATTAGATTTCATCTAAAATAATTTTAAACCATTAATTTTGACAAATATATCCTTAGGGATATGAATCAAAACATTTTATTATTGTTTTTCAGGTTATTCTGTTTCATTTCACACACAATTCAAATGATATATGTTTTAGTTGAGTTAATTAGAATATTATTACTCTTAGTGGATATGTTGTCTTCTGATTGAATTCATTTTTTCATTAATTATATAAAAAAATTTATAGATATTGTAATAAATAAATGAATAAGATCAATTGGTTTTCAATACTAGTCTCATGTTTGTCTTAATAGAAATTGAATGATTACAAATATTTAATTCTATAGGTTTGGTTTTAATTTGATAGTGTATTTAGCCATTATTTTCTTCTTGTTTCTCAATATGATATCCACACCATTACATATCTGATTAAATAGTATTAATCAACCTAGATTATTTTAAATCTATAATTGGTGTGGATTTTAATTAATTTGGATATTTTTTGTGAAACCCATCTATGCATTTTGTTTAACAATATTATAGAAAAAATTGAATCGATCCTTCAAATAGAATAGATATCTCATCCGAATTTATTGGTTTTTTGAATGAAACAAGGATAATTATAATACATATTTATTACATTATTTTAATATTAGCACCTTAGCCATAATTTTCTATTTATATAGGTGGAAGCCCAATGATGTACCCTAAACTAAATGACTTTGAATACTTTTTAATTATACAATTAGGTTCCCTAGTATCATTTACTCTGATTATAACTCCCATGATAATATTTTTTAAGAGTCTCTATTGGATTTGTAGTATGTATTGGTAGAAAACCAATTCGTCCTGAAAATCATAATATATATATATTTATACTTCATGAAAAAACATATATATCCCTCGATTTTAGTTATTTAATAGATCCAAAATATAATTCATCCAATGATTTCATTTTTTTCGATAAAAGATGATTAAATTCATTAAAAATCATTTAACGATAATTTAGATGTAGATTTCCTTAATTAATTATTCCATATATGATGTGAGCCATTGAATAAAAATTTTTTATTGATAATATCATTGAAAAATAAATTGTGAAGAAAATCTATTTTTAATAAACTACTAAAAATGATTCCCAAAAATATTAATATTCAATGACATAAATTTCTAAAAAATAACCATTGAATAGAATATGATAGTTTTTAAACATGTTTTTAATAAAATAAATGTTGACAGGATGACACTGTCCTTTATTATAAATGGACATATACATCTTAAATAAATATTTATTTTGATGAATTTATTCATGTTTCTCTTTTCTGTTTTAATAGTGAAGTGGAATATTGAAAAAATGATATTCAAACTCGTTATAAAATTTCAAACTGAATAAATTAAATTTATACATTTCTCTCTTGAGGGTTATGAAGGGGATTGTGAAATAAGTGAACACATAGAACATTATGTTCCATTTGAATTAACTATATGTTTCTTTGATATTTAAGTTCTTTATTATGTAAATATTATGTTTTATTGAGTTATATTGGTTTCTTTTTTATGGATAGAACACTATGGGAATCATAATAAACATGTCAAGAAAATTTATTATAAAAAATAAATTACATCAATTATGACAATTATTTACATAGTATAATTCAAATGTGAAAATTCTATATTTCCTTTTCAATAATATATTTACGTAAACTACCATATAATTCATAAAATGGTCGATTTTATATTGTGAATAAATAATGGTTTTTTAATTATTGTAGATTTTAATGTTCATTGCATATAATAAATATTTATAAATGTTATGTTTTATTAGTTTATTAATTAATCATAATTTTTAATATTCTTACCTAATATATGAATTAATCATTTATTTATATTACTACATGATTTGTTAAGTGTAATAATTTTAATATCTTTTATATTTCTTGTAATAATTATAAAATTATGTATTTAATTTATTGACCAGAGAACATGAAGATTAATAGTAACAGGATATGTATAACAATTTATATAGTTTTAATCAACCATGACGTTGTATTTTTATGGGCTACTATATTGTATTCAAAATAAAATTAACTTTTATACATATTATCTGATATAATTTTAGGGGAATTGATGTGTATCTTATATAATGTATCCATGGTTAGTTTAACTTTTAGTAAGAATTTTCACTAGCATTGAGGAATGTTCGATATAATAAATAGTGGAACATTGAAATCTACTAAAATCACCATAATATTAATGGATAGTTTATTTAATATTATTCTATTACATTACATGAATGGCCTTCATGTACCATGTTCAAGAGATGAATTTGAAAATGTTTTAATATATGTGGAATTTAACATTGAATTTAAACCCAAAATAGGATAATGTAAATTGGTTTTTATCAATATGGAATGATTATATTGATGTAGATAAATGAAATGAATTATGAAAAAAATAATTATATTAATTATTTCATGTAAAGGTGATACAATAGATAATATAATGATAATTTACCATATATAAATACTATGTTCTATATTCTATCCCAATAAAAACATTCCATGACCAAGATTATCAATAATGGTAAGCGATATTGAAGATAATCACAAATAAATTATCTATTGTGATGACATAATATAATTAAGAGACCATTATTGCTAGGATACACATTTTTATCACATTACGTTTCATAACAAAAATTTGGGAAACTAATAAAATGTGGATAACAATGGAATAGAGTTGATTAGACCCATAAATTGTGTTAGATTAAAATGTTATCCACTAAATTATGAACGATTCGTATATGATGTAGTTTATATGATATTCGATAAGATATATACAAAACATTTGTCACAAATTAAACCCATAAAAGTCATGGCTAAATATGGATCTTTTACCTCTGTAGGATATAATGGAATTTTTAAAAGGTTATCATTTTAGTTAGATAAAATTTAAGAAATTCACTAGATAAAGGTATTTAATAAACAATTCACATATAATATAAAAAAAATGCAATTCTTATCCACATACATTACAATTTAATAAATTTTATTAAACAATATGATCAATATATGTACCCTATTATTGTATTTTATATTTTAATGAAATATTCACATTGTAGAAAATAGTATTTGTTAGAGTGACATATTCATTAGTTAAAAAATATTACTATTATCTAAAAATTTAATTTTTTTAATAATGAATTAATATATTAATTAGGAATTGTTTTAATAGATTTATGTGGGAAATGTCATAAGGGACATCAATCTCAAGCAATATAATCATTGTGATAAAGTCTCTTATGACATGGTAAGACTAAATGATTCAATTACATATTATTCTTTCATTGAAATGTGTTGTATATTTATCAATTTATATTTTACAATAATTATTTTTATTTATATAATTTATTACCATATTTTATTTACATGTTGATGATAGATGAACATATGATTTTTTGACTACTTTCTGGATTTATTGTTTTTATCGTGAGTTAAATGACCAAAATAGAACTACGAAATGATGTTGAAATATATTGAATTATATTATTTATATAGAAATTATATTTATGTTTGATATAAATTTATCAATATGATGTATGGAAGAATATATTATATGACTGAATGTTTCAATATTTTTGAATGATTAATTTGTAAATTCCTTGGAATTATAATGTTATTAAACAATGTTAAAAAATTAAAACATATATTTTGAAAGTAAATTTTTATAAATTGGTTAATTTATTCAAATTTTATTTATAGAAATGATAAAAATAAACTTTTGTGTTTATTGTGCCTATTTTTTAGATTTATAGATTATCTGAACAGATACCAAATCATTTTATTGAATATGAAATAAAATACTTTGTAACGATGGATGTAAATAGAGTATGAGTAGTTTTTAAATTATTTATCTTATGTGACAATAAAATATTATTCTTATAATATATTTTATTTGATTAATAAGGGATTATATTCATAATACATTAGTTTTAAGGTTTATTATATACTATAAAATGTTTCATAAATGGGAAATGATTAAAATTATTCAAATAAAAAATGGTTAATATATATTTATTCAAAATAAGTGAAATAATCCCTTAACATATTTGTGGAAAATATTAACTAATGAAAATATTTTATCCAAATAAAACCATAAATAACATATATGATATAAACAATATAATTTTATTTTTAATTATTAATATATAATAGAAAGAATTTTCTCTATCTAATAGTTATGATTTTGTGTGTCATGGTAATGTTATATTAATATAACATATTTTATAATAGGATTCCGTGATTATGTTTGAATATAATGAAGATAAAAATATAATGAAAAATTTTTATAATATAAAATATTAAATCTGAATAAAATGGAATATTTTAAACGGATTTATGTATGTACGTAAAAAAATGTAAGGAAAATTATTTATTTATATTTAAAAAATAACCCAGATTTTCCAATTTAAATAATTTTATGACTTGTCAGTAAAAATAAATTTACAATAGTTATTTATATCTACTAATATTATAATTGGATAATGATTTTAGATTATATAAAAAGTAATGATGATAATGGTGAACCTATAATCAATATATTTAGATATTAATTATTATTAGCATAATTTCATTTGATGTTGTATACATATGGAGTTAGAATACTTGTTCAAATTATTTATTGATGAGAACATGATTCATATGACATGGTCATATTCAAAATATCATTCATCAAACATATTAATATTTAAAAGTGTCTATTAGAAGAGTTTTATTAAACATTACCATAGAGATGCAGTTAAAATAACATTTTGAGGTTATGAGTTTAACTCGAACATAAATGTGTATAAAAAAGGATGCTTAAGAATACTATCATATATGATATGATGAGATAAGTGATTATGTATGTTATATTAATATTAATTATATATTGTATTAAGTATGAAATATTAATAATTATAAATTTACTAGTCTCAATATTGTAATTGGTGAATTTTGTTTATATATACCCACAATATTTAATTATAACTAACCACTCAATGTATGTGATTTTTTTATCCCTTGTAAATTATTGTTTTTGAGTATTATTTGTTGTGAAGAAATGTTAATTTTCTCATTAGTAAGACTCTTAGGTTGATATATGTAATATTATTATGGGGTAAAATAGTCTTGTTGCAGTAAATTAACCATATAGTATTGGTAACATCATGCTACCTGATTGGTTGTTCTAACCTTATTTTATTATTGGTTCTATTTAAATCCTTATTTCCATTTAATTTATTTCCTTGCTATCATATCTTACCAATTTATTCCAAGATATTTCCCCACATTTTATATTTACGGTTTTGTGGTTGAGGGTTTCTGTATCATCAGTTAATATTTGTTTGGTTATTATAAATTTATAACATGTCTAGGCATGATTTTTTTGTCACAAATCGATTGTAGGCACATTAGCTAGCCTATAAGGGCCATCAACTAGCCAATGGGAGGGTGTTAGTGGATATTACATATTTTCTGTCCATCTGCTAGCTAGTGAAGTGTCCATTCATACATGTTTATTTATATCACATCCGCCATCAAATAAAATCGCATCATATACATGGTGGGATTAGGTTTGGCATGAGAATTAATTCCAGAACCTCTATGTAACTATTGGACACTATCAAATATCTATGGAAACAAAAAATGTTGTATTTTTACAGTGTAATATTATATTTTTTATCGTCATTTTATTTCTAAAATACATCCCTCAATTTTCATTAGACTATAATATCCTTGGAGGCCCTTTGTGTAAAATTTTATAGTCTTAATTTCACATTAAAATGGATCACTATTATGGTTGGTGTGTTGGATCTATTTTTTACGCGTACTCTATATTTGATCGGTTATCATATTTTTCATCATTTATATACTTATTTGAGAAAGATAGATCGTTATGTTTTTTATATATCTAGTTCACGACATGATGAATTCTGATTGTAGGAATAATTATTGGGTGTTATTTCTGTTAAATATTTGTTAGTACATCCAATATAAGTAGTTTTTTATATTGATTTATGTAAACCGATTTGTAATATTATCTCAATAAAAGGAATACTTTTATGATTATTTGGAATAATTTGGTTCTTTAATTTATTTATCACATATTAAATGGGGAAGTTGATAAATGATTTGAAAGAGAGTGGTGTGAGTGTGTGACAGATTACGATGAACCATGGAATAAAAACTCTATCATTGATGAAATAAATATGGGTCTTATTGTACTCATAATAAAATATATAGTGCTAGTATCTACACATATTCCTATTATGAGTGTAGAAACTGAAAATTGGGGGGATGATTGAAGGGATCATTCCGAAGACTTTCATCTACAACATCCACTATATTAGTATGGTTCCAATAATCGAGATGAGGTAGTGGATTAGATAAATAAGTTTGAGAGTCTGTTTGAATTTTTTGAAATTCATTAATACATTAAGGTGAAATGTGATACCATCAATCCTGAATGAATTGGTAAAAAGGATTGGGATATGATAGTTCTTACTATGAATAATGTAGGTTTTTAGTGGATTGACTTCAGGTCTATTTTCGTAGTCTAGTTCTATCTTGAATCAATGGTGTTTTATATGATGATAAATATCTATATATTTAATCTAATGGATATAACTATACATTATTATTTCATCCAATAAAAATTCTTATTTATTTCAAACCTAATCTTGTATCGAATGAAAAACTAATTTTTGGGAGGTTTGAGGTGGTTCTTCATCTAGATATTTAATCTCATGTTTTATTAATGAAGAGTATCGCATATGTGGATGTATTGGATATTACATTTTTTATAGATATTTACATGTATGGAATGTCATGTTTCATGACATATTATCCTCCACTAATTGGTTGATCATGGGGTCCCATTAACGGGATGAAGATGATTGAAGTCTATCATATTGGTGGATATTAGTAGTATAGATTTTTTGAATCCTATTTAATATATGTTAGAATCCCTCACACATAATTCCAGTGTGACAATTTCAAGATGTAAAATGTTCTTGTATAATGAATGTGAAGATATATAGTTCATGTGGACAGACATGTAACTTTTATAGGATTTTCTTATTCTATACCACTCCTGAATGATATATGTGGTGGTAGTATAAAGAGTATTTATGATGAATTAATATTATTTGAGACACTAGGTGTCATAATAAAAACATATATCCTATTAACCTTATAACTGATCCAGTCATAACATATCCCAAAGCCTGTTCCAGATCCTGATAGGTTGGTGAATAACACATGACATTAGACAAAATAAATGTGGGAACAAATTTTCTACAAAGAAAAGTGAATCATGGTAAAATATCTAGTACGTATGCAAGTAAAACTCAACTGGTATTAGTGTAACAGATGTCAATCATGATAAACAGCCAAATGTATAACAACAATGTACCAGAAAATAGGATAACAACCCATGTACTATGAGACAAAAACACCATGCCCTAGGACAAACATCCACTTCTGCTATAAAATGGCTCATTACCATAACTCAAATATGGAGTAATATAACATATTTACACTTAAAAAAATGTGTAGGGTGTGAGCTAATATCCCATTATGTTATCATTAAGGAGTTTATAATAGGTTTCCAACATATAAATAACCATAATAAGAATTAAATTTTAAATAAAATGTTATAGAATTTCAAAATCATGTTTAAAAAAATTGATTTAAATTTAAAATGATGTAAACATATCAAAATAAGTTTTTAAATAACATATTTTATACTAAAAAAGTATTTAAATTCATAAATAATGTATAATAGTTTAAAAAAATATTTAATTCCAATTTTAACAAAATAGAAACACAATCATGTGCCAAAAGGTACAATAGTTCCAGTCAAAGGTTCTACCTCACACTCAAATAGTAATCACTAGAGTATGTGTATACACACATCATCCTATATACTAATAATATATGACATGTCATCATCCTATTGTGTATGTTTCCTTATTAATTTTTGTATTGTAAGTGTTATATATCATACAGTGTCCTCACAAATAACTAACTATCAACCAAGCCTTTCTTGTTCCTAAATAAAATCGATTATTGGGAATTTATTTTAATAATGTTTAAAATAGAATTCATCCCATTATCCCTTTTCCATATTCCAGATTTACATTAATAATTTTGATTTTATATCTAGACATTCATTCAACCATGTTAAAATCAATCTGTTTCTATAAAAAACGTTTTAAGTCATTTTTTCAAATACCCATTTTTATTAAATTCCATCAAATAAACTTCACAATTTAGATAAAAAATTTAAATTTCACAGAAATATATCAATTTCACAATTAAAACCAAATTCCTTACAATTATGCTGTTTTCCCAAATTCATGACAAAATCCAATTTTCAATTTTCAATTAAATGGAATATTGTTTTAAAATATGAAATTGAAATCAATTTCATTAATACCATGGAATTTAATTTAAATAATTCCATTGAAATTAAATATATAAATTTTTATGTTTTTAAAAAATATTCCATCAAAATAAAACCACCTACACCAGGATCATGGGATCTCAAAACATTATTGCTTAATCAGGAAATTAAAATGAAGAATGCATGATGTGAGGATACAAGAATAAATAAAGGATTAATGATATGAAACAATGATTATTGGACCCTACAACAACATGAGATGATCTACAGAACCCTAAATATAAAATAATATATAGATGTATTATGCTTTTAATAAGAATAAAATTATTGGGTAGAGAATGGACATTTTATTCCAAGATTACATCTGCCTTTATAATAATATAATGGCTAAAAACATTTTATGAAATATCATATAGAAGAATAAATTCAAAATGGTTGAAATAACTCTATATGGAACCATAATGTAGGGTTTTAGGACTTGTAAACTAAAATTCTGATAAAACAAATCATGTACGAATCGTAACTATACAGGGCCACATGGTATGACAAACCATGCACCCAAACCATGAGCCCCCACTAATGAGTTCTATGGTTTATTCTTGTTTGGAACATAATTTTTCAAAATGCTCCCCACTTGTGGAAACCTTCACTACCTAGGTAGGTACATTTTTCACTAGCATGGAACAATGTTTGGGGAAACTAGGCTCCAACTGTGCATATTCCAAAATCCCATTATGATTTAATAAATGTCACCTATAATATGCAATAAAGGAAACCCTATATATTCCTAAATTTTTTTGGTTTTGGAATAAATGAAATGATTAAATAGATGTAACATACTCTAAACCAATTAATAATTTTATCCATATAAATAAAACAAATAATATTACATGACAAAAAGTTATGTACAATTATCTCTCCTTATTTCATCCTTCTCCCTTGTCCAATCAGAATCAGAACCGTGCTTCCACTGGGGGAGAACAAAGTTAATCATTCTCCCACAAATTACCTTGGTTTTATAGTAAACTATTCTAACTGCGTACTCAATCATGGATAAATCATATTCAACTTCAAGCTCACTCCACATTAAATTATATGATGGATCATATTGATACATTCATAAACGATAGACATCATACAAAATATGTATCAATTTGATATATGGCTAATTTTCTATGTGATAATCCACATTCCCACCATCTCTAAAAAAGAAAAGGTCCCAAAAAAATAGTATAATGTTCACCTTAACTCCATATTTGTCAATTGCCAAACCATGGTGAATCATTCAAGAACACCTGATCACAATGTGATAATTCCAATGGACTATAATGATTATCCACAAAATTCGTATACCATTTCTATGTCGCCATCATTCTCTGATGAATCAAATATGTCTCTATTTTCATCTATTGAACCACACTCGGTCCACACAAGTAACATTCACAAATCATTGACCAACTAAATTTATATCTACAAGGCCATCTATAACACCCCAGGTAAATAAAGAATATGATATTTTTATATTTATCCCTATTTGTGAATAAAATGTTAATATTAATTTAAATGGAACGCTATGCTCGATGTCTTACGCAATACGCAACAACGAGTTACTATGAAATATTACGTTGCACTCTAATAATAAAATAATTTTATTTTAAATGGTAGTTAACACCTAGCCGTTGTAATGATGGGAATAAACAGAACTAACTACAAAATGATTATATATGTTTGTCAAATTTTTTTCTTTTTACAATAAATGTTACTGGATTAAAAATGCGAATGAATCCAATTTTAAACGTAAACATTCTAATATTCTTTAAAAGGTCGATTAACCACCTTTTGACGGAAAACCACTTTTAATCCACTTGTTGACAATTTTATGTGGTATATTTTACAAAATAAAATTCTTCTTTAGAATCGTAAAATCAAAATTTACTTTGTGTAAATTTTTGGTATATTTCCGATAATGTTCATTTTTTAATGAATAGTGAAAATGATGTATTTTAATTCAAAACCTCTTTTTAATATAATTTATTTTTATGATTATATTATCTTTTGAATTGGATTTAAAGTAAAATTTGAATATATTTTTACCATTAAATTCAATAGTGGTCATTGAATTTAATTTCACTTTGAAATTGGACTTAAACTAATGTTAATCTTTTAATAGATATTATTTCTTAAAAACACACTATTTGTTTTGATAGTAAGAATTAATTATTAAAGTAATTAACACAACTTATATGGTTTCAATTTTATAAAATATACATAGTTTTTGAATTCTTAATACCAAATATAGCTTAGGGTGATTTTTTGGTATTTTTCTAAAAAACTTCGATTTTTGATGAATAGTGAAACCACTAAGTGGTAGATTAAAAACTGATTTTTTGTTTAAAGGAAACTTTACCACTTCTATGATTGGAATTTCAAAAATCCGACATACATGATTGTCATTAGTATGTAAAATGTGGTTCAATGGGATTAAAATAATTTTTTAGTGAATAGTAACTTTTATGTTTTTAATCGCGATTAAAGGTAATTAGTGTAATTTAAGGTGAAGATAATGTTATAATAATAAGAAATGAAAATGAAACATGTCCTACCCATATTTGATGAGTCATGGACGAGTTTTCCGCCTAGTGAGGACACCACCAGATCAGATGGTGGTCCTAGCGGCGAGCCTTCTGCATGGTTCTGCTGGGCGATGGTGGAGTTTGGTGACGCAGTCCCATGACGAGGAGATGCTCACGTGGGCAGAGTTTGAGCGGCTCTTCAGGGAGGAGTTCTATCGGGTGATGCTGAGGTCAGTGCGGATCCGGGAGCTTTTGCAGCTTCGACAGGAGAGCATGATTATGTAGGAGTACTAAGCGAGGTTTACAGAAATGTCGCGCTACCCCCTGGATATGGTTCGAGACCCATTCTTTAGTGCTCGGACCTTCGAGTAGGGCTTACGCAGGGACATCCGAGCAGATGTGGTTTCCTTGTGCCTGCCCACCTATGCTGGAGTGCTAGAGCGAGCGTTGGTGGTGGAGAGTTTTCTGTCTGAGCAAATTCCCCCTGTTAGTTATGGGCACTCGAGAGATGAGACTTCGTCGGTCGGATCGGCATCTGGTAGCTGACGACAGACTCAGGAGTCGGGATGTGGCCGACGTTTTAGGAGGCGACCCTAGGATGGAGGATCTGAGGCTCATGGCCCACAGGGCTCACAGGCCAGTTATGGTCACCCGCAAGAGAGGTGGTGTTATACTTGCGATGGTCGGGGACATCTTGCTAGAGATTCTCTGACCCGACATGCTGCTGAGAGGGAGCCGGTCGATGGACCGCCTTGGCAGAGGCAGCATCTCGAGCACGGAGGTCCGCATTGCGGCGGACGTGGCAGCGGAGATGGTGCAGCAGGAGGTGGTGGTAGGCAGTACCAGTTGCCACCACGCCCACCCCCAGGTGGTCCACGCCAAGCTCATGGAGCTGGTGGTCGAGGGCGATGACAGCTGCATGCCCTGGAGGCAGTCGACCCTGAGGAACCGCATATGGATAGAGGTACGCCTTGTGTCTTTTCTACTTTCTGTAGTAGTTTTATAGACACTGTTTAGTGGAACCCTCCTTTTTGTTGCTTGCTCGAGTTTTGTTCAGGGCGTTGGTAAGACCCTGTGTGGGTGTTGTTGGAAATGCTTCGAATGCGTGAGGAAGATGGATCCTTCCCCAACCGAGACACTTTTTTGTGACGCGATTAAAACTGTGCGGGCGAGTGAGTGCTGCCCAAAGTGGATAGTATTGAGGTGTGGTGGATGAGTCCCTCTGACTTATGTGTTCGGGAATGGGTGTTGGTTGGTGAGCTCGCTGGTGTGTGAGACCCAGTTGAGAGTCATGTCGCTTTACTTATTCTTAGGGCTTTTCGGGGACGAAAAGTTCTAAGGGGGGGAAGATGTAGAGACCCGGGTTTTTGGCCCTGTCAGACTTTGGAATATTTCTACGAATAATTCAGAGCTAGGCGCAAAGACGGCGTGCGATTCCGAGGCCCGGTGTGCCCAGAATTAATTTCATAAAAATATTAAGTTTTTTATACTATGCACGTGGAGGGGATGTGATATCTCCTGAACGGAGTCTCGGATAGAAAATATGTGTCCGCTGTTGCGTTCAGAACGACACGTTTACCCTAGGGGTGACCTTAACTTTGTCCGCATCGGGCGCGGTGTCGGGGGCGATGTTTTAAATGAAGGTTTTTAAATAATTTTTTTTTTCATTTATCTCCTTCCCACTCACCTCCAACGTGCAGCAGACGGAACCACCTTCTCCGCTCTTCGTTCTTCGCCGATTTGAGCTCCGGGTGTCAGTTTTCAGCACCGATCGTCAGCAGATCGAGCTTCAGGGCGTCGCCTGCGTCGATCTGCACCCGAAGCTTCGGCATTTCCCCTGTGAGGTAGGCGGTTTGAGTTTTGAAATCCCAGACCCCATTTATTTGTTGTTTTTCTTCAAATCGTTATAATGGTTGTATTGTTTGGGTCCCGAGGTTTCTGAAACATGTTTCAGATCTGATTTTGGAGCACCGTGGTGCTCCCGGGGGTCCCTGGAAGTTTTCCAGCGGAAATCCCAGATTCCGGCAGTAGCCATGGCGGAATCCGGCGAGGCAGGGTTGCGGCGTGGCCGCGGCGCGGTGGTTTCTGGCGGCGGCAGCGGCGGCGCGGTGGTTTCCGGCGAGGCTGGCGGTGGTCCGGCCAGGATTTTCTGGGGATCTTTAAACCCCCGTAACTCACAAACCGTAACTCTGATTTGTGAGCCGTTTGCGGCGAAGCATTCCTTACGTCGAGGTGGACCTTTTTCACTCACTTTTAGAATTTTTTTTGTCGGGATTTTGGCCAGGGGGCTTCAAATGTCGAATAAAATAATAATATTTTATTATTTCATGACTTCAGGCTGTTGTAACATCTACCCGGAGCGTCCGAATGATGTGCCGTTAGTGGTGTTGTGACCCTGATGATACAGAGGACTTTTTGAGATGGTTTCTGGGTGTTGGGACCGAGTTCGGGGTGTGGGCCCCACGAGGCTGGGTTTTGGCGTTTGCGGAGAAACACAGATTTCGCACCAGGAGTCCAATTTTGGCGGATGAATAGTCAATCCAGTGTGTTTTTCTGAGAGGATCACAATGGTGCAATCCGTTCGATGAGTTTCAGGATCGAGGTGTGGGTCCCACTCGAGCTGGCCTTCAGTGAATAGCGCCTTTTTCACCGGGTGTTAGTTTTGAACAAACGAGTAGTTGATTCCGCTTGTTTTTCCGAAGGGATCGCCGTGGTATGATCCGCTCGATGGGTTTCGGGATCATTGTGTGGGCCCCGCACGAGTTAGCTATGGTGAATAGTGTTGTTTTCACCGGTACTCCGTTTCGGGTGAGTAAGCAGCCTATACTGCATGTTTTTCCGCATGGAACACGATGGTGGCCTCAGTTTTGGCTTAGGAGGTGCGCAGTGTGGCGTTATGGCGGGTCGCTCAGGTTAGCGACGTTTAGACCAGCAGTGGTTGAGGGTTCTCCCTTGGTTTGTTCCTACGAGGGTTCGTGTGGCATCACAACCTTCGTATGGGTTTGTGATCCTCTCGATGGGATGTTTAAACTGTTAGAGTTGTGGTATCCCTCTGGTGGGTCCGGAGTGGATCCTCTAGAATCTTTTCCCTAGATCGGGTTCTTGGTATCGCTGTGACCGCTTATTCACGGGTGGTGATCCCATATCTAGCAGATTAACCCCGTAGGGTTTATGGAATCATAAATATTATGATCCCCTACGCGGTGGGCCGTGCTCAGTAGGGTTGTGGCATCGCGGGTATACGATCCCCTGCTCAGCATGAGCTGTATAGTAGGGTTGCGGTATCGTTGGTTATGTGATCCCCTACTTAGCGCGTGGTTTCGGTAGGGTTGCAGCATCGTTGGTTCGATCCCCTACATCGCGAGTTATACCAGATAGGGTTCTGGTATCGTCGTGACCACCTTTATATGGGCGATGATCCTCTATCTGAGTGATGTGATTCTGTCGAGCGCTAGATCGGGTTGTGGTATCTCCCAGCGGAGCCTGAGTGTGATCCCCTATCTTTGAGAACTATGTATGCCAGATCGGGTCGTGGTATCCCCCAGCGGGCCCTAGGAGTGATCCCCTATCTGTGATCTACGTATACCAAAGTGGGTCTTGGTATCCTCTAGCGGACCCTAGCGGCGATCCCCTATCTGAGGAGTTTGGTGGTTATATTGTTTCAGCGAGTTTTCAGTGATGCTAACCGACGAGCATGATCTCTCGGGGGAGCTTCTGAGAGGTTTGTGACAAACCCGATGGAGTGCATATCTCGGATGAGTGTCATCTGGGATGACAGCGAGCATGGAGTGTACTCTCCTGGTTGTGGATAGTTACTGGTGACGAGGTCGGTACCTCTTGTGGCTTGTGGCGTGAGATGAGTATATCTGGATTGTTCAAGGTGTATGTATGGGCATACACCTGAGCTGAGGTGAGCTGACTAGTTGTGTTTAGCCGAGGATGGTCACGAGATGGAGTTTCTCTCTCGTCTGGGTTCCCTCTGGCTGGGTTGAGTGAACTGTTTCCTTTCAGTTTCTCCCTTGGGTTTTGGGTTTTTGGGGTGCCAACTGGGTATGTTTATACTCACCCCTGCACGGGCTTTTCCCGCACATGTTTGTGTCTTGTGCAGACAACATGTCTTTTGACGGAGTCCCAGGAGGACCCGGAGCAGGCGGAGCTTAGTGAGCGAGTTTACCGGGGTGTCTACCGGAGCTGTGCCGAGGGATCTTTCTGGAGGGTGTTTGTGGCAGCGTTCCCCTTCTTCAGAGCAGGTTGGATGTGCTTTGTAGTTTTCTTTGGTGGGTCCTGTTTTTCCCTTTGTACTTTTTCTATTCCACTCTGGTTTGGGATAGATTGTATGCATGCATTTACTTTTCAGTTTCTATATCTTTTCACTGTTTCATGGACGTGTTTTTGGGTGCATTTGTATAGGTACCTTAGAGTAATGCCTCCCATGTGTGTGATAGCCTACTCGGGGCTGGTCGCCAGCCCCTGGCCTATTGAAGGCGGGCTTGGGGTGTCGCGGCTCGAGCCCCGTTGGGTCGGGTCATGACATTTATGGTAATCTTTTGGTTACAAAACGGTATGTAATGATCTTTTATTCATTTAAGAGTTTATAATACTTCATAAAGGTGAAAATTATTAATTTGATAAAGAATTCATGGTTTACTTGTTATTTTCAAAAACTAACAATTTTCCTTCTTTGTGTATCCCTTACTGAACTTTTTATGCTCACCCCAAGTTTTTTTTGAAATGTTTTTCACAGGACTTAATGTGAAGTAGGGTCAAGGATGGGATCAAGGGAATGTCATGCTATATAAAACATGGAAGTAGACATGTTTCTTTTTAAGAGTTTTTATTTTATGGAAACATAGTAGAAGTGTCTACTTTGTAATCTTTTGAGATGTAATTGTTATGTCCTAATTCTCTAAAACTCTAAACCTGAAATGATCCTCAATGTGAATTATTCATTTAATTCAATATTAAGTAAGGTTTAATGTTGTGGCCTTGTAGTTGGTATCAAAGGCCGGTTTAGATATCTTTAGAGGTTAGAGTGTTTCTTTAGCATAAGTGACAAGTTGTGTATGACCACAATGGTTCTTATATTGGATAGAGTTATTTTTATTTTTGAAGGTTGAAATGAGTTTGAGAAAACTTGGATAGGTATATCATAGTGTTTATGTTCCTCTTTAGTACATAATGATTTTTTTGATGTACTCACACTGACATTTCTGGTTTTAGTAAATGGATGGATCTAGCAGGCACCAAAGTGACAATGGGTTTGAAGGAAACTGTGGTGTTTCTCTGATTAAGAGACTGGATGAAATGGGGGATTCAATGAGAAATCTCGTGGTTATTCTAAACCAACTATCAGGAGTCATGATCAACCACTTGAACCTTGGTGAGTTCTCTAATGCATCATGTACGCCCGAACTAACTCGACATGGAAGTTCATGTAATAATTATAAAGGTAACCATTAGGGTTTATATGATCCTTACTTTTGAGGTAATTATGGGTTATTATACGTTATAATGGAATATTAATGACATGATATAACTTGAGGTTAAATTATTTTATGGTTGTTTTTGAAGATTTTATCTCGTTTTGGAGATTGTTTTAAGAATTATATAGTTTTGGAAAAAGGACAACATGCTGACCGTGTGACAACCCGTCACATCGGACGAAGCTGCGGGAATCGAAACCACAAACAAAGTGCAACTGGTATTTATCGCCTACCACAGGAGTACATGAAGTCCCTGGTTAGTATGACTTATTCATTTTAGTTAGATTATTTTTTGAATTAAGAGTAACTTGATTTTGGGTTATCTATGGAAATTATTAACATATCATGGAGGATATGTGATTAGGTTAATTACCTTTCAATATGAGACTTTAAGAGAAACTGATTCTATTTGTAGATAAGTGTTAATTTGTACCTTGGATGACTAGGTGATTAAATCCTACAAATATTTTGGTTTCAATCTTAGTTAGTTTTACTTTGAATAATTTTATGGACAAATTGTTTATCGAATGGTCTTCGTTGATCTTTGGGTGTTGTTGGACAAATTTTGGAGATTAAGAATATATTTTCTTTTATAAAGGATTATCCTTTTGTGGATTATTTGATCTCTTACTAACAATTTTCGTTTTGTTTTTTCTAAATACATGAGAAATATATAGTTCTCTTTTGCGGATTTGGTGATTCTCTAGAAGTTTATTATAGTACTCATAATGTGAACAAGTCATCCTAAATACTCATCATTTTGGGAAAGTATGAATTTGTGTATGAAAGATAGTAAATGTTGAAAGTCAACATGACATGTAAGTATATTTATTTAAGATCATAAATAAATTCCTCAATGAAAAGTAACTTAAAACAAAAATGTTGTCTATTATCTTTTCTTACTGGGGAATCGAATACCGTTTAACCCACCATAGGTTTGGTATTTTCTTATGGTTTACATTTTCCTAAAAAAGTTTTCTATCACTCTCCCTCAGAACATGAACCTTTGATTTTTCTTCCATATCCATGTTTTACAACATGGAATCCTATTATGGGTTAACTCGGGTGACCTTTGTACTTATTTTTCTTTATTTTAAAGTGATAGTTTTAATTACTCTTGTTCTGATGTGGGATTTTCAATGAAGTTTCCAAGACCAATTTTAAAATTGCGAGGACGAAATTCCCAAAATGGGGGAGGGATGTAACACCCCAGGTAAATAAAGAATATGAAATTTTTATATTTATCCATATTTGTGAATAAAATGTTAATATTAATTTAATGGGAATGCTATGCTCGATGGCTTACCCAATACGCAACAATGAGTTCCTTTGAAGTCTTACATTGCACTCTAATAATAAAATAATTTTATTTTAAATGGTAGTTAACACCTAGACGTTGTAATCACGGGAATGAACATAACTATCTACAACATGATTATATATGTTTGGCAAATATTTTTACTTTTTACAATAAATGTTAGAGGATTAAAAATGCGAATGAATCCAATTTTAAGCGTAACCATTCTAATATTCTTTAAAAGGTCAATTTACGGCCTTTTGATGGAGAACCTCTTTTAAATCCACTTTTTGACAATTTTATGTGTTATATTTGACAAAATAAAATTCTTCTTTAGAATCGTCACATCAAAATTTACTTTGTGTAATTTTTTGGTATTTTTCCGATAAAGTTCAATTTTTTTTTCAATAGTGAAAAATGATGTATTTTAATTAAAAACGGCTTTTTAATCTAATTTATTTATATTATTATAATATCTTTTGAAATGGGATTAAAGTGAAATTTGAATATATTTTTACCATTTAATCAAATAGTGGTCGTTGGAATTAATTTCACTTTGGAATTGGACTTAAACAAGTGTCAATCTTTTAATAGATATTGTTTCTTAAAAACACGCTATTTGTTTTGACAGCGGGAATTAATTATTAAATTAATTAATGAAACTTATATGTTTTTAATTTTTTAAAATAGAAATATTTTTTGAATTCGGAATATCAAATATAGATTAGGGTGAATTTTTGGAATTTTTTTGAAAAACATCAATTTTTGATGAATAGTGAAACCACTAAGTGGTAGTATAAAAACTGATTTTTCGTTTAAATGAAACTTTACCACTTCTGTGATTTGAATTTGAAAAATCCAACATACATGGTTGTCATTAGGATGTAAAACGTGGTTCAATGGGATTAAAATAATTTCTATTGAATAGTAACTTTTATGTTTTTAATCGTGATTAAATGCAATTAGTGTAAGTTAATTTAATGATAATGTTATAATAATATGAAATGACCATGACACATGTTCTACCCTTATTGGATGAATAATTGCCGACCAAGACAATCCATGGGTCAACTTGGGGACCCCATGGAGCCACTTTGGTAGGAAAATAACATTAATACATATTTATTTAAAGTTGAAATTAAAATGTCACAAACATGTGTTGTTTTACTAAAACAATTTTTACATGGGGTTATACAAGTCATATTTTTTACTATAAATATTCATTAGAAATATAAAAATATTTCCTACATCATGATATATTTTTTATACTTTTTAGACATTAAATAAATTTAAATATTTATGACACCATGATGATGCAACGATTACCTCAATATTTAATGATTTAAATAAAATGAAATGATATTGTAATATCTAATACCTAAAGTTGTCAAAAACATATTGGATATGTTTATTTAGAACTATTATCACCTTATCCTCTAAATATATAATTGTGGGACCTCTAAAATCCGAAAATCATTTTATAATAATGTTACATTTCAAGACTTTCCAAGAGTGCCCCTCCTCTCCTCTTATAAAAGCCCCCCACCTCTACCACCTTACCCACAGCTCTCAAGCCTTTGTCTTGGCCAACCCCTGCCCATTTTGTCTCTAACAATACCTCTATTACTCCTAGAATAATCTCTTTGGGCAGAAGTCTTTCCAAGTAAGCCTTTGTGCTCAAATCAAAAAGAGTTACCCGATTTAAAGGTAAAGTCTTCCCTAGTGTTCTTTTGTATTATTTTGCTTCTCCAACCTCCTAATTTTTTTTATTCCATAATTTTGTTACAAAACCAGTATCTTCAGTATAATTGGATGTTTTTATAAGAAGGATTTGATCTACACTTACACACACATCCATCTAATGGTTAAAGAACATACTGTTTCTATGGATGGCGAATTATCGCCTCAAGAAACGATGATTGTTCAATATTCTTTTAACACTTTTAAAGGTGGCCATTATGATGTCACTGTATGTTATATATGATATATATGGTATTAATGTTTTCTATATGATTCTGTATTTTATATTTAAAACATAACATTAATCTTTTCAGGTTTTTCAAATGCGATAATTTCATATAAGAAAGTGTCGACTACCGTCCCCCTCACGTGATGTGACTCGTTCATTCAATACATGGAATGTATAAAGAATGAAATTGATGAACTTATGAGATCTATATAACATATATATTATACTGGAATTATAATATATATATATATATATATATATCATCTATTTTTATTTACATTAATGTTCCAAATGAATGAAAGTGGCGTTCATGCGTACGTACAGCTTGCCGTCCTCATGAACGGTACATTTCATTTCTTATCTCCAAATGTTATGTACTATTATAAGTACATATATATAATAAATATATATGTCATATATTACATCTAAATGATGTATATAATTCTGTAATTATAATATATATATATCTCATTTAGTTTTAATTCCATTAATATGACAAAAAAAATGAAAGTAGCGTTCATGCGTACATACGGCCTACCGTCTCGATGAATGGGGACTTTCATTTTTTATATCCAAATATTATGGAATAGTATAAAATGAATATTTACTAGATATATATGATATTTTAATCATTAATACTATTCTGGAAATGATTTACTTATAACTACATGGGCAATCATTTTCAAACAAGTTCATTTTTGACTAATGTAGTAAACATCAGCAAAAACGTATGATATGAACTAAAATTATTAAACAATTATTATTACAATATAATATGTGATATGAACTGAATAATAATATTTAAAGGATGTAATTATGAAATTATAAATGTACCAAAGTTTATTATTCATAAATATAAAGAAACGAACAAGACAAATCGGACCTGACGGAAGGGATCCTACCCCTCTCTTTCTTTTTAAGTACACTCTTTTATTTCATTCATTTTAAGATAATATTTATTATAATTGGGATGCTATTTTATATTAATATTACTGTAATTTTTATGTTCATATGATGAAACACCATTTTTTTCTCATCAATCCATTTTGGATGTTTTGAGTGATGCCGTTAGGCTGCCGAATTTTCGTAAGAGATCTAACCTCTCTCTTTCTTTTTAAGTACTCTCATTTATGAAACTTATTTTAAGATCCTCTTTATTATGATGGGGGATGTTATTTTATATTCATATTGCTGTAAATTTTATTTTAATATGATGAGTGACCCTATTTGATCTCATCAATCCATTTTTGGATGTTTTAAGTGGCGTCGTTAGGCTGCCGAGTTTTCGTAAGGTATTTTTTATCTCACTTTTAATCTCGTGAGATATATGCTACATTTTCCACCATTACCTTTGAGTGGTGTATGGAATTCTCATTATTATACTCTTTATGTAATATAATTTCATTTATGGGTATTTACATATTCATTGTATGACCCTTCATCAATGGGTAAACGTATCCAAAGTTACCCAAATCGGTAAGGGGACTTTTCCCCCTCCTATTTTTAAAAGACTTCTTTTGTTATTTATTTTAATTCACATAATATTTTGTTGGGATATGATCTTCTATATCCTTATTGATGTAAATTTTATGTCCATGTGATGAGATACCGTTTTCTCTCTCATCAACTCATTATCTGAATTTTAAAGTGACGTAGTTAGGCTGTCGGATTTCTATAAGGGAACTTCTTAACCCACTTTCAATTCTTTGGGTTAATCCTCTACTTCTTGATTTTATTCTTCCAAGCTTATGTGTGGAAACTCTATGTTGTAATTTCCAAAATCCGTTGTGCGGATATACTATTTCTACACATAATCATCTCATTGATTTATTTTTTACGTCATTTAGACGATCTTGAATTGGAAATCATAACTCAATCTCATTTCATTGATATAAATATCTATGTCAGTGGTTTTGTTTTTCCAAGTTTATGTGTGAATGACCTCTGATTGGTTTACACTTAATATCCACTTATATTTGTTGTATTCATATTTGTCACAGATAATCATCTAATTGATTTATCCTTAATCTAAGGATGCTGACTTTGTAAGGGACTTTGTCTCAATCTCCTTTCATTGAGGCATATTTTGTTTTATACACAACTTTTTTTATACGATGTATAAACCTATTTGACTTCTACTTTTATTCGAAATTAATCTTTTCTATATGAAGAGTTTCACTAAACGACAAATAGTATGTTTCATTTTAACGTACGCGGTGACAATGATCTTTCTGCCGCCGCGAGTATTATTTGATCTATGGCTTCCTCAACAAGCCGTTATATTTTTAAAAGTAAATAAATACCATATCCTATTTTTGGTATTGAAAATGTTTTTGATAATGGATTTGTTATTTTAATATATTTAAAAGATATATTGTGCTTGAAATGTGGAAATGATTTCTTTCCTTTATAATTGGTTTATGTGTTATGATTTTTTAATGGTACATAGACATTTGACGGGTGGTTATGTGATAAACCATATGACAGGTGGTTCCGCGAATACCAGGACAGGTGGTTACGTTATAACCTCCAATGCATTGGGTATGGAAGTTGGTCGTATGACTATTCCATTAAGTGATATGTGTCGAAGTCGACCATTTGGTTATTCCATTTAAGAATGTTTATGTCCCAAGTTACCTTTATATGGTATATATATTGGTTTTATGGTAATATTTTGGTTACAAAAGGGAAAGTAATGATATTTTATTCATTGAAGAGTTTATACTACTTCATAAAGTTGAAAAGTATTACTTTGATAAATAATTCATGGTTTACTTGTTGTTTTGAATAAAAAAATTGTTTTCCTTCTTTGTGTATCCCTTACTGAGCTTTTTTTTCTCACCCCATGTTTTTTTGAAATGTTTTTCATAGGACATAATGTGGAGTATGGTAAAGGATGGGATCAAGGGAAAGTCATGATATATATAACATCGAACTAGACATGTTTCTTCTTAAGAGTTTTTATTTTATGGAAACTTAGTAGAAGTGTCTACTTTTTAATCCTTTGAGATGTAATAGTTATGTCCTAATTCTCTAAAACTATAAACCTGAAAAGATCCTAAATGTGAATTATTCATTTAATTCAATATTAAGAAAGGTTTATGGCTGGGGCCTTATACCATCAGTATATAGAATCAAAAGGATACATTCTAAAAAATACTTGTAACAAATTTTTTATGAAATCATAACCAACCCCATGTGGAAATCATAATCCCAAAAAATGAAAAGGACACAAACACAATGAATATCCTCTAGATTATATATATCTATTTATATGTGTTTATTGGACTACTGATGGTATGTTGTTCTCAAATGATCATAAAATCCCTATAACCCCATAGCAGACTCTCAAAAAATGAGAAGTTAACAAGGGATCCCTATCAGGGACTAGAAAATGGACCCCCGTGAAAACATAAAATATTTCATATATTGATTTTTCCCAACTCCTCAAATTTTTGTGTATCATGAATGTATAATTTTTTTTAACATGACCGATATATATATAACACCACATTTTCATGTATTTTAATATTTTTTAATTCAATAGTAATTCTATTTTAGTGGGACAACATGTATGATAACATACTCAGCATGCAGAAATGGGTTTCATCGAAATCTTACATTGCACACAACATTGAGTTCTATAAAACATATTTCAATAATAATATTATTATTATAAATTGTAGTTAAAACCTAGAAGTTTTATTTATATGAATGAAAATAATTGACTAAAATATTATTACACATTGTTTAAATGTTTAGAGGCCTAAAATGAGAATGAATCCAATTTTATGCATAAATACTCTAACAATTTGAAAAGGTATTTTTAACACATTTTGATGTAGAACCCATCTTAAACATGGTGTATGAAAATTTTATATATTATACTTGAAAATTTTTACAACTTCTATTGATGAGGGACATCAAAATTTACTTCATATAGAATTTTGTGTATTTTTGTGAAAAACCCATATTTTTCTGAATAGTGAAAATTATTGCATTTTAATTCAAAACATACTTTTCATCTAATTTGTATATATATATAGTATAATTTTTATTGATTTTAAGTTTTAATTGGAATATGTTATTATTATTTTATAATATTTTGTTCATTTTATGTGATTCCACATTGAAATTGGACATAAACAAATTTTAATATTTTGATAGTTTTGAATTCATAAAAACACGCTTCTGGTTTTGAATACATTAATAAAATTTAAATTAATTAATTCCATTATAATAAATCAATCTAAATAAATGGATTTTATATTTGTAATTATCATCTGAAAATTGTGAAAATATGTATATGTTGTTTTTGGACATTAGGAATAGTAATGTTAGTAATTATTTTTATTTTCCATGGTTAAAGGATAAATCGGGTAAATATGGGTTAAAAATAATATTATAATAATATAAACTATAGTAAACATGTTTTTAATCTTATTGGATGGGATATCTCTGACCATTAGCATCCATAGTCTAATCTTTTGGATTTTTTAGCCACTTGGGACTGAAAATGACATGTTGTAATAAATAATTTACTATAAAGAGAAAGAAAACATAAACATGTATCTTCTTACTCAATTTTTTAATATGTTTTTATATAAGTGATATCTTTGAATATAAATATTGATTATAAATTTGACAATATTTCCAACATAATGATATTTTATTTATAATTTTTAAATATAGAATATATAAATTTAATTACGACACAATGTCAATGAAGTGATTTAATTATTAAAAAATGATTCAAAAAAATGATATTATAAATATCTAAATAAAGTTAATATGTAATAATTATTGTCATACATGAATTATAAGTGTTAATAAGGCATTATAGGATTGATTCTAATTTTTTCTGATGGAATTTAGTTGTTATGAATTTTTTAAAAAGTCAATTGCAAATTTTCTCGATCATGTTTTCAATCACTCTCATTCTAAAAAGAATGGCTAGTTTTCTCTTCCAAATCCACGATTTATGACATGGAATAATATTATATTTTATCTCGGATGTAATTTGTATTTCATTAAATTTCTTTTTATGGTTATAGTATTATTTAATCTTTTTCCAATGTTGGATTTTCTATGATGTTTCTAAGCCATTTTTTAAAATTGCGAGGACGTAATTTCCAAACGGGGGGAATGATGTAACATTAACAGTACTTATAGAATAATAAGTTTTCATAACATTTATTTTTGGAAATTTAATATAATAATAATTGAAATGGGACACTATGTATGATATCATACTCGACACGCAAAAATGGGTTTTCTCTGAAATCTGACGTTGCACACAACAATAATTTATAATGAAAAAAATACAATAATGAAAATTTTTTTATAAATGAAAGTTAAAACATAAAAATTTTATTGGAGGTACTGAAAATAACTAATTACAACATTATTAAATAGGCTTGTTAAATGTTTATTGGCATAATATGAGAATTAATCCTATTTTAAGCATAAGTTCTGTAATATTTTTAAAAGGGATTTTTACAACCTTTTGATGGATAAAACTTTTTAAATATTATTGTTGTTACTTTTATATATTCTATTTGAAAAAATAATATTCTTATTTAGATGCAGGACATCAAAATTTACTTTGGTTGAAATTATGGTTTTTTACTGATAGAATCCATATTTTTATGAATAATGAATTATACTGCATTTTAATTAAAAAATATAATTTCATATAATTTATTTATGGAGTTATATTATAATAATAATTGGTTGTAATGTTTAATTGGATTAATTTATTATAATTTATTCTAATAATGGTCATTTAATATGATATAACATTGAAACTGGACAAAAACAATGTCAATATTTTGATAGATTTTTCATCTTAAAAACATTTTTTCTCGTTTAGAAAATGAGAATAAATTTAAATTTAATTTATACCAATTACGTATTTTGAATTTGGAAAAATGGATTCCAATTATAGATTTAGAAGATCTATATTTTGTAAATATATATCTTTTATTTTAAAAAATATAAATATTAACTTGAGTAATTATGTTTTTTTAAAATGGTTAATTGGTAAATTCATTTTAATAATGGTAAAAAATAATATTGTAATTACAAAAAACATCCAGATAAATGAATTAAAACTATTGGTAGAGATATTTCTGACCTTTTGAATCCTTAGGCTTAACATTTGGCATTTTGGAGACACTTGGATGTGATAATGACGTGTTACAATAATTAATATAATGTAAAGGAAAAAATAACATAAACATGTATCTTCTTTCAATAATAATATTTAAATGGGTTTATATATATATGATCTCTTAGACTCTAAAATTTTCATAGAAATCTAAAATGATTTCCAATATCATGATATTTTAATAATAATTTTTAGACATTAAATAAATAAATTTATTTATGACACAATGTTGATTCATTGAATTCTTGATTAATAAAGGATCCAAATAAATTATATATAAAATATAAATATAAATATTATTTGAAATAATTAATTTCATCCAAATATTTTTTATGTGAAAATGGAATTTTGGATTTATTAATGTTTTTTTGAAGATATCATGTTGTTATGAATTTGTAAACAATTAAAGTGTGAATATTATCCAGTCATGACATAATTCATAACTTAAAATATTGAATAATATATTAAATGATATAAAATTCTGAAAAACTATGATTAGAAATTTTTTTGGAGATAATTCCAAATATACAATTAAAATATTTTTTCCTAGGACATTCGACCAGATATGGTTATAACAATAACCCACAATGTGTATATAACTTGATATCACTATAAGATTAAAATGGATAAAATAATGGTTAATAAAAGAAATATAAGGATAACAAATATTCAAAACATTTATAGGAAATATTTTATTATGGGAATCCTAACCATCATCATTGTATCTTCGATTTAAATGATTTTAGACAATTTTTAATTGACATGTAAATTATAATAAATTAATATTTCTTGAAAATTTTAAGTGCCCCTCCTCCATCTTATAAATGGCCACCACCTCTACCCACATACTCACAACTATAAACCTCTTTTTAATCCAAATTTTACAAAAATTAGATCGCAACATCCCTCCTTTCCACTTAGACATTCCTTGGGCATATAAAAATTCAAGAAATCCTTTTTGGCTCGAATCAAAAGAAGATACCCGATTTGGAGGAAACATATTCTCTCAAGTTATTTTCAATTATTTGCTTTATTCACACCAAATTAAATTCTTATTCTATGATTACATAAAAAACCCACAATCCAAATTATAATAGTATATTGTTATGAGAAATATCTAAACTATACATACACACACCTCCATCCAATGGATCAGACATACTCTTTCTGTGATTGGCGAATTACTGCCACAAAAACAATGATTATTCATTTTTCTCCTTCAACCTCTCATGGTGTCCATTATGATTGAAATATATTTATATATGAAAATTATCATGTTTTTATTATCTCTATGATTATGTAATTTTTATTTTCAACATACCTTTATGCTTTCCATGACGTGTAAATACGATAATTTCATTTGAGGATGTGGGGACTACAACCCACTGAATGATATATGATTCGTTTATGCTATACATAGAATGTAAAAAGGATGGTTTTATTTAACCTATTATAGATAAATGAAATAAATATAATATTGGTATGATAATATTTATTTATATCACATTATTATGTATCTATTGATATTAAAAAGAAATTAAAGTAGCATTCACGCGTCCGTATGACCTCTATCTCCATGAACGGTGCATTTCATTTAATATCTCAAAATATAATCAAATTTTTAAATACATATATACTAAAAATATATGATATCAAAATTTTTATTAATAATGTAGTGATGATGGAATTTTGACATCACAGAAAATTTACATCAAACTAGTTCATTTTCAACTCATGTATCCAATATCAACAATCCGACTAATACGATATAAAATAATTATGTTATTTTTATGCCATTTGATAAGTAATATAATATTAATAATAAAAATGGAAATGGTTTATAATATATTATAAAAAAAATTATTTTTATTATTCAAGAATATAATGAATGAATTAGACAAGTTGGACTCAATGTAAGGGAATTTCTTAAACTCATTTCCATTCATAAGGATAATCTTTTACATGATGACTATGTTGTGCTATGACAATGTGTGAAATAAATTTTGATATCATAACTTGTATTTATACCTTATTTATGAGTTTGTATAGTAAATATAATTTATCTATCTATTTTATTCTCAAAATGATATTTGAATGGGAATTTCTAAACACGATTTTTACTCATTGTGTTTTACGCATACTTCGTTAATTATATTATTCAAAGATTATGTGAGTTATAACTGTTTATTAATTTATGTCTTAATTTCACATAAATTTGTGTGTATATACTTTTTCTACACATAATCACTCAATTTATAAATTATTACCTCATTTATATAAACTTTTTAAGGGAAAACCCCACACAATCTCATTTCATTGTGTTAAATATCTATGTCATTGTTTTTTTTCAAGAATATGTGTGAATGATATATGATTATATTAAAATTGATATCCACTTATATTTGTTGTATTTATATTTTTCTCGCATAATTATGTAATTTATTTTTCTATACTATAATGATATGGTCTTTGTAATGGATTTTGTCCCAACGTACATTCCATTGAGACTTATTTGTGTTATGAACCAATTAACTTTTATATTGTATATATAAATACATTTGACATATTATATGATGAATGTTATTATTCAAATGATATTTTAAGTTTTTTTAATTTTATTCATTAATGGTTTTTATTCATGTGTTTCTTAAGTGGTAAGGGACTCCTAAACTAAAACATCATTTCAAATCATTAAAATATTTATTAATATAAAACATTTTATTTCATGTCCATGTTATCAAAATGATTGTGAATATTTTATTTATATGTACATGAATTTTTTATATGACATTTAATTTAAAATGTTTCAATGTGTTATAGTACACTTTTAATCAACATTATATTTATTAAAGTTTTTAAATGGTTCTGAAATGGGTTGACTATTTATATATCATTAAATGATCTATTGCAGTTTCAATGTAAAAATATTATTTTCCTTTATTTTTGTTTTATGTTTTATGATTACTAAATAGTGCATGAAAATTTTATGGGGTGAAATGTTATTAACCAAGTTGGGTAGTTACGTTATAAACCAAATGAAAGGTGGTTCCATGATAAAATAAGGATGTTTGGTTATTTTATAACATTCAATGCATTGTGAATGGAAGTCCGCCGTATGGATATTATATTGAGTGATATGTGTGGAAGTCAATCATATGGTTATTCCCCTTATGTATGTTTTTTTGAAGTTACCTTTATATTATATATAATTATTTAACTGGGATTATTTTAATCTTTTGGTTACAAATGCAATGAATTTATATTTAGTGATGTATATTTACAACTTCTTAATGGGGAATTATTTTTGGATAATCTATTCAAGGCTTCCATGTTATCCCAAGACTAATAGTTTTATTTCATTGTTTATTCTTTACTATGATTTTTACAATCATTATATGTTTTGATATTTTTTTTGAAGGTCATAAAGAATAATATAGTCAAGAATGAGATAAATGAAATGATCAGTTATTAATACATGAAAATAGCAGATGTTTCTTTTAAAAAAAGTTTTCATTTCTATAAAAATCGATAGTGAGTATAATTGTATACTTGTAATATTTATGATTCAATGTATAAGTTATTTAATAATTCCACAAAACTATAAACCTTAAAAGATCATCCATGTAAATTAAAGTCAATTTAATGACATATATCAAGATTATGTAATATTTATGTCTAAGGCCTTATAAATTGATCCAACTTGGTCAATATGTCAATCAAAAACTATATTCCATTCGAATTTATATTGGTACACCACAATACGAAAACATAATCCATAGATATCTCATCCCACTTCCTCTATATCACTGAATGTGGACGATGTAAACACAAATTTTCTGGTGCTCAGTCATCAAATATTGGCATATACAATAGAAATAAACAATCTCAACAATTTCTAATATCATATATATACACAGAAAATTCTTCGGCATGAAATATAATATCATCACTGTACTTGGGTTCACAATCCAGAGGGAGTTATGGGAATCCACCATCTCAACACTCCTAAGTGAAAACAACACATCAAATATGTTCTGAATGTTTATAAGTTCATCGGTGTAGAATGAATATTTGTTTATGGTATCTCCTATATAATGATTATATATAATTATGTCTAACTCATCATCAATATGATGCTTCTGAATATTCATTTTCTGAAGACCAGATTTAAACTGAACTCTGGACAAGGAAAATTGGACCCATATTCCCAACTTCCAATATAAAACTAAAAAAAATAAACATGAATTTCTACACATCCATTGATTATTTCATGGAATTGATCAAAAATTTACTGTTCAAATCATCTATAGAAAAATTTTCATTCCTCAATTTATAGGTGATGTAAAATATGAATGAATTTACATATTCCACCAATGACCTATGGTATAGATTCATAAAATTTTAAGAGATGATATAACTGTAGATTTTGTTATTATAAAACATGGAAAACATTTCAAATAAATTGTAGTTCTACCTACTCTTATTTGATTCCATCACATATGTAATTTCTTGTTCATTGGTTGAGTAGTTGATCTCATGTAGACTATGATCATGATATCCATAAGACATGATGTGATCTCTATTTATAAAAATGCATCCAAAACCTAACACCTATGAATCAAAGAAGACCACATATCTATGCTCATCCTATAAAAGGGACAATACCAACACGTTAGACAAAGTGTTTTTCATCGTAATAATAGATCATAAAAAATTCTCTCCCAATTTATATAATTTTCCCTTCTAATTTAGTTTAGTCATCAGAGAATACAACATTGAAATTTCCATTAGAAACATAAGATAATACCCAGATAAACCCAATACGGATAGAATTTTAATAATATTTCCTTTTTGTTCATATGTTTTAATAATGTTTTTTCAAGATCTACTAACATTTAAGGTTTTGACACCATGTTTTTAATAAAATAGATTATTTGATCCGGAAATAGAATTTCAAATTCGTTGAATAATGTTAGTGATTTATTACAAATTCCATAACTTATATACCATTGTATAAATGTTATTTCCATAACATAGAGTTAACCAATGTTATTTAAAAAAATAAAACCTTGAAGGAATCATGATTGTCATAGAAGATCTTATAGAATAAATAAATATAGAAAATGGCCATAAATTGGACCAAAAGGCATTAAATGGTACACATAATGGTAGTACACACACAGATTGTTAGTTTTAGTAATGTAAAATTCCATTATAATCACCAGATGGTAACCATATTAATTGTCAATATTTGGGAACAACTTGTCCCATTTTAAATTATAAAATTGATCCTTAAGATGTCGTAACAAATAAATTTTCATTACGATAACTCAATTTTGTTTTTGAAAATGAACACAAGGGTAATGTGAACCAGATGTTATCTTAGTAAAGAGTATTGGCAATACCTAAGGATAAAAAATATGGAATATAAATCCTTTCAATAGAAAATAACTTATATGACTCTTTTACTGTTTCATTTTAGTAGGGTGCACTTTGTGTGAAGTAATAGATACTTGTTGAGTACAAGGAACTATGTAAATAGAAAACTAATCCATTTTCAATGATAGAAAACTGTATAACATAAAAGGAATATCATTAAGTAACTCAAAAAAAAATTGAGAGGAATATCACTAGTAAAATACTCTCACATTAGTACTAATGTAAACAAAAATCTCATTTTCTACAACCCTAGAGAATATTTTCTAGCTCTACGAGACCATGGGTTATAGTCTCCATGACATATACAAAAAATTCTCTCAGGTGTGTTAAATAAGACCCATAGAATATAATAATCCATCCAATATTTATTAGTAATGATTAAATTTATCAAAAAAATTATGTCAAGCGGTTTTATGTCAATAACCTAAAAAATTTCATCATGCTAGACCTCTAAAAAAGAAAAAAACAAGCTGGGCTATAGGTTCCTTGTCCTCTCTTCATTCCAAGTAGTGTAGTAATATCCAAAACATAATAAATGATATATATCGGATGATTTATCAAATTAATAATATGTATTGTAATAAATTATTGAGATGTTCTAGTGTCAAATATTGTAGTCGCTATTGATGAAGCTATTGTGACAGTATCTCAAACAGTCACTAGAACCATATATACTTCATATGGAAACTCGTTAACTATATGAATAATCTTCTTTATGGAGTCATATTGTTGAAACCCCTTTTTCTATAATGTATCTTATTGATCCATTTTTTAGAAGGCTAAAATGGTCTTGTTCCACTACATATAGTTGAATAGATATAAAAGTTATTCTTCATGGGACCTATTGTAACACCCCAGGTAAATAAAGAATATAAAATTTTTATATTTATCCCTATTTAGGAATAAAATTTTAATATTAATTTAAAGGTAACGTTGTGCTTGATGGCTTACCCAATACGCAACAACGAGTTTCTTTGCAATCTTACTTTGCACTCTAATAATAAAATAATTTTATTTTAAATGGTAGTTAACACCTAACCATTGTAATGACGGGAATGAACAGAACTATCTACAAAATTATTATATATGTTTTTCCAATATTTTTATTTTACAATAAATTTTATAGGATTAAAGATGGGAATGAATCCAATTTTAAGCATAAACATTCTAATATTCATTAAAAGGTAGATTAACCGCCATTTGATGAAAACCTCTTTTAAATCCACATTTTGAAAATTTTATGTGTTATATTTGAAAAAATAAAATTCTTCTTTAGAATCGGGACATCAAAATTTACATTATGTAAATTTTTTGTATTTTTCCGATAAAGTTCTTTTTTTAATGAATAGTGAAAAATGTTGTATTTTAATTCAAAACATCTTTTTAATCTAATTTATTTATTTGATTATATTATCTTTTGAATTGGTTTTAAAGTGAAATTAGAATATATTTTTACCATTTAATCCAATGGTGGTCATTATAATTAATTTCACTTGGAAATTGGACTTAAACTAGTGTCAATCTTTTAATAGATATTGTTTCTTAAAAACAGGATATTTGGTTTGACAACGGGAATTAATTATTAAATTAATTAATGCAACTTATATGTTGTGAATTTTGTAAAATATAAATCATTTATGAATTCGTAATATCAAAAATAGCTTAGGTTAAAGTTTTGAGTTTTTCTGAAAAACATCAATTTTTGATGAATAGTGAAACCACTATGTGGTAGTTTAAAAACTGATTTTTTGATTAAATGAAAATTTACCACTTTTTTTATTTGAATTTCAAAAATCAGACATAAATGGTTGTCATTATAATGTAATGTGTGGTTTAATGGTATTAAAATAATTTTTTTGGTGAATAGTAACTTTTATGTTTTTAATCGCTATTAGAGGTAATTAGTGTAATTTATGGTAAAAATACTGTTTTCATAATATGAAATGACCTTGAAAAATTTCCTGCCCTTATTGGATGAGTCATTTACGACCAATAAAATCCATGGGTCAACTTGTGGACCCCATGGAGCCATTTTGGTAGGAAAATGACATTAATACCGTTTTATTTAAAGTTAAAATTAAAATGTCACTAACATGTTTTGTTCTACTAAAAAAATTTAAATGGGGTTGTACAAGTCATATTTTTTTACTATAAATATTAATTATAAATATAAAAATATTTCCTACATCATTATATTTTATTTATAATTTTTAGACATTAAATAAATTTAATTATTTATGACACCATGATGATGTAGCGATTACCTCATTATTTAACGACTTAAATAAAATGAAAAGATAATGTAAAATCTAAGACATAAACTTTACAAAACCTATTGTATGTGTGTATTTATAACTATTATCACATTATCCTAGAAATATATAATTGTGGTACCTTTAAAATCTGAAAAAACATTTTATAATAATGTTATTTTTCATGACTTTCCAAGAGTGCCCTTCCTCTCCTCTTATAAAAGGCCCCCAACTCTACCACCTTACCCACACCTATCAAGCCTTTGGCTCGGCCAACCCCTGACCATTTCTTCTCTCCACATCTCTGTCTTACTCCTAGAAGCCTCACTTTTGGCAGAATTCTTTCCAAGAAATCCTTTGATCTCAAATCAAAAAGAGTTACCCGATTTAAAGGTAAAGTCTTCCCTAGTGTTCTTTTGTTTTGTTTTGGTTCTCCAACCCCCTACATTATTTTTATTACTTTCCTTTGTAACATCAACAGTATCTTAAATATACATTGATTTTTTTATAAAAAGGATTCGAGCTACACTTACACACACATCCGTCTAATGGTTAAAGAACATACTATTTCTGTGGATGGTGAATTACTGCCTCACGAAACGATGATTGTTCAATATTTATTTAACACCTTTAAAGGTGTCCATTATGATGTCACTGAATTTTATATAGGATATATATGGTATTTATTTTTTCTATATGTTTCTTTATTTTATATATAAAACATACCTTTATTCTTTTCATGTTGTGCAAATGCGATAATTTCATATCAGGAAGTGTGGACTACCGCCCCCTCAAGTGATGTGACTCATTCATGCAATACATGGAATGTATAAAGAATGAAATTAATGAACATATGTGACGTATATAACATATATATTATACTATAATTATAATATATATATATCTCTCATTTATTTTTAATTCCATTAATATGATGAAAAAATGAAAGTAGCGTTAATGCGTACGTACGACCTACCGTCTCCATGAACGGTGCTTTTCATTTTTTATCTCCAAATGTTATGGAATAGTATAAAATGAATATTTACTTGATATATATGATATTTCAATCATTAATAATATTCTAGAAATGATATACATATAACTACAGGGGCAATCATTTTCAAACAAATTCATTTTTGACTCATGTACCAAACATCGGCCAAAACATCTGATATGATCTAACATTATAAAACAATTACTATAAAATTATAATATGTAATATGAACTGAATAATAATCTTTAACAGAGCTCCTTAGGCAATTATAAATTGACCAATTTTTATTATTCAGGAATATAAAGAAATGAACAAGACAAGTCGGACTTGAGGTAAGGGATCATATCCCTCTATTTCTTTTTATGTACACTCTTTTATGTCATTACTTTTAAGTTCACAATTCATATGATTTGAATGTTATTTTATATTAATCTTACCATAATGTTAATGTTCATATGATGAGAGACCCTATATTCTCACATCAATCCATTTTGGATGTTTTAAGTGTTGATGTTAGGCTGCCGAGTTTTCGTAAGGGATTTTTCATCTCACTTTTATTCTCATGAGATTTATGCTACATTTTCCACCATTTCCATTGAGTGGTGTATGTACTTCCCATTAGTATACTCTTTGTGTAATATAATTTCATTTAGGGGTATTTACATATTAATTTTATGACCCTTCTTTAATGGGGTGTATGTTTCGAAAGTTACCCAAATCGGTAAGGGGACTTTTCACCCTCCTCTTCTTTAAAAAGACTTCTTTTGTTATGTCTTTTAAATTACATATTATTATGTTGGGATATGTTATTATATATCCTTATTTCTGTAAATTTAATTTATAAGTGATGAGATACACTTTTTATCTCTCACAAACTCATTTTCTGAATTTTGATGTGATGCTGTTAGCCTTATGAATTTTTGCAAGGGAACTTCTTAACCCAATTTTGATTCGTTGGGATAAACATGTTCTCATTGAATATGTCATTCTATGAATATGTGTGAATAACCTATGATTTTTTTACACGTAATATTCACTTATATTTGGTGTATTATTTTTTCACACATAATTATGTAATTGATTTATCCTTAATATAAGGGTACCGTCTTTATAAAGGACTTCGTCTCAATCTCTTTTCATTGAGGCATATTTTGTTCCAATCCAAGGCTTTCTTTTATACAGTGTATAAACCCCTTTGAATTTTAACAGAAAATGAATATTTTTCAATGAAGCGTTTTACTAAATGAAAAAAAGGAATATTTCTTTTAACGTAAGTGGTGACAACGACCCTATTCCGCTGCTGCGAGTATTATTTGGTCTTTGAATTCCTCAACAATCCGTAATGTTTTTAAAATGAAATAAATACCATAGAATATTTTGTGTATTTTGTTATTGAAAATGGTTTTTATAATGGATTTTTTATGTCAATATATTTATGTGATATATTGTGATCAAAGTGTGGAAATGTTGTCTTTCCAATATATTTATTTTATGTCATATAATTTTATAATGGTACTTGGACATTTGACAGGTGGTTACGTGATATACCATATGACGGGTGGTGCCGTGAATACCTGGACGTGTGGTTACATTATAACCTCTAACGAATTGGGTATGGAATTCGGCCGTATGTTTATTCAATTAAGTGATATGTGTGGAAGTCGATCAGATGGTTATTCCACTTAAGTATGTTTATGTCCAAAGTTACCTTTATATATTATGTGATCTTTATATGGGTTTTATGGTACTATTTTGGTTACAAAAGGGTAAGTAATTATATTTTATTCAATGAAGAGTATATTCTTCTTCACGAAGGTGAAAAGTATTCTTGGTTGACATGTTGTTTTGAAAAACTAACAGTTTTACTTCTTTGTGTATCCCTTACTGAGCTTTTTATACTCATCCCATGTTTTTTTGCATTATTTTTCACAGGGCATAAAGTTGAATAGGGTCAAGGATGAGATCATGGAAATGTCAGGCTTTCTAAAACATGAAACAAGATATGTTTCTTTTTAAGAGTTTTTATTTTATGGAAACTTTGTAGAATTTTCTGCATTGTAATCTTTTGAGATGTAATAGTTATGTCCTAATTCTCTAAAACTCTAAACCTGAGAAGATCCTCAATGTGGATTATTAATTTAATTCAATATTATGTATGTTTTAAGGTCGGGTCCTTATACCTATGTATTTTTAGGGCCACATATATTTGTAATCATAGTGTAAATTCCCTTTTAGTGCCTAAGCTATCCATAATAGTATAAAATTTAAAGGCCTTTTCTAGTACCAACAAGAGGTTTTGAAAAACCCTTATACTAAGAAACACCATGAGAATCATCACTATTAAACTTTACTTTAGAGGAATTCACACTAACACTTAGCGGAAGTAAAATCATTTCAACCCAAACATTCTAGAAAGATCTATTTTGACAATTAGAAATATATCAAGTATATCATCAAAAGAAGGAAGTTACATTAAGAATCCCTATAAAAAACTATCATATTTCAATCCCATGTCGATCTATCAAGTCATCATCTTCTGAATAAGAACCATATAAGTAAAAAATACACCATCTCCATTAATGATTTTGAAAACTCTATCATGGACATGTTATCTTGTCGATCTTGGGAAACTCAATTGCCTTAACCATCGACATCGACTATAAATATAACTACTATGATAAAATTTGATTTAATTCTTTCCAATATAAGCCTTCATTCTACATCTCCACCTATATCATATCCCAACCTCACTTTATTAGTTCCTCCATCATAAATGTGGAACCCCACCCCTTTTATATACTCATGTGTCTCAACGAAATCCAACAAATCCCCAATCCTTGTCAACCATTTTGGAGCCATTGAATATTGGTGGTATCTAGTGAATACAATTATAATAATGATTTTTAAATAACCCTTTTACGTTTCAAAAACATGACCGAGAACGTGAATATGATGTGTTAAGATATAGATCATGGATAGTTTGCAATAACAACTCAAATAGAAAAGGTTCCAATTTTATTTCTCTCTGTTTTTTATTAGCTTCTTCCTTGTAGATCTGATTATCATATATTTTCAAGGGAATGAAGCTACAAAAAATTAATATATAACATTGAGGCCAACATATCATTAAGGGAAACATATCCTAATAATAATACAATCAATATTTAGATTTCAATCCTATCCAAATCAAAAGTAGTTAAAATACTAGATATAATTCTCAATACGTACTTCCCAAACCCAACGTTGGTGATATGAGGCTCATTTTTATGAGATCTAGATAGGACACAAACACCACTACCTCGTAAAACCTAATAAGATATCCCAACTTCATACTGACATGAACATAATATATAAAACCTATAACATTGAAACCAATTTTTCATGAACCAACCTTCATTCCTTATTAAAATTATAACCATGACGGTCCTAACATACCCTAAAAGGAGTTCCCGATCGCCAAGGGATTGGGACTAGACCGTATAATTATATAATATGAATATGGTGATGAATTTAAGAAAAAAACAATAGATGAATGATAAACATTAAAGTATTAATACATGTAATAATCTATATAATTATGTGTACTAGATGTCAAATAAGAAACAAATCCCAATGTGAAACCAAAAAGTACCTTAAAACAAAATAAAAACCCATGTCCCAGGGGAAACAACTCTCTAAGCCCAAGTATCAACATGTACTACCACGTACCAATGGCCACTTACCCTTTCTCAATACCGGATGAATATTATAATGGAATACGTGAAGGCACTAGAAGGTTGTTAGCTAAAAGCCCAGTTGGGTCTCACCAATGATTCCATAATAAGATTCCATCATTTTATTAAAAAAATAATACATTCAATTTTAATTAATGTGGAATGAAATTTCGAATGCATATTTTAAAAAATACCTGATTTAAATTTCAATAGATTGAAATATCTCTTCAAAAAATGGATAATATTTTTTATATAAATTAGTATATATAAAATCATAAGTCATGTGAAATAGTTTACTACACCAATGGAAAATGTTTTTAAAATACAAACAAATGTGAGAGATATTCATGTAACAAAAGGAATGATAGTTATATTCAATCAGACTCACCCACACTAAAATAGTCATCATTGGAATATGTGTATAAACATGATTTCGTCTATATGGACCTTTGGTGTAATTTCACCATCCCATAGATAATGTGACATGAAACATTTATGTATTCCTTGTTTTTTAAATCATAGATGTTTGTCCAGAATAATTAACTAACTATATTAGCCTATATGTTCTTTAATAAATTCAATGATTTGCAATTTATTTAACTGATATTTGAAATAAAATTCATCCCATTGTCCCTTTTCAATATTTCATATATCCATTTAAAATTAAAAAAGTGTTTTAACAAAATAATTCCTTTCACATGATAAAACTATTGGGATTCCCTTATAATACTTTTAATACATTTTTTCTAAATACCAATTTGATATCCATTCCATCAAATAAATATCAAAACATAAAATCAAAAAAATACACTTAAAAATTCCATAAATATCCCAATGACACACAAATTTTATTGAATTGGTGATTTCCCCCAAATTCGTACCAAAATAAAATTTCAGAACCCGAATTCAAGGTAGTTAGGATTTTTAATGAACCAATAGAAATAAAATTAATTTATATGAATAAATTGAATTCAAATCAAACAATTGAATTTAAATTAGAAAATAAAGGGTAAATAAAATATTTTCATCATAACGGAATAACCAATCATGGTATAATGTGATTTCAAAACCCCAATCCATAATCATGAAACTTCAATGAAGAACATTACCAATGAAGATTAGAGTATAAATCCTAAATTCAATATCTGATATAAAAATATTACATTGTCCAAAAAAATGAAATCTATTAAACCACATGTTTAACAGAATATAATGTGGGATAAATATAATAAAACGGGTAAAGCTACAAGGTTTAGATCGAATGTAATTATCCTCGCATCGATTTGCATCGGGTATGGTGTATTGGATATAAACTAAACTATTTATAGTTCCCATGGAATAAGAAATTGTAAAATATTTAATGTGGTCAATAGATCACCTTATTTGATGATTTCATTACTTTTAAAACTTATTTTCATATTATGAAATCATATAAACATGGTTAGATCAGAAGGGTAACATGGTTAAAAAACTGTGCTCACTATAATGGCAACCCTACTGATGGTTTATCCTGGTTTTTTCCATAGTAGAAACATGATTATTCAAACGATGATCCAACCATGAAAACCCTTACTATATTTGTTTTCATGATTTTAATATAAGGGTTCATAGTTTCAGAATACAATACTACAACCATGCACCAAATTATCTTGACCCAAAATCCTTTCAAAATATCATATTAATCTACATTAAATTAAACCCGACTAAATCGTCGTAAAAGAGGGATTTAGGATTACATGAAAACAACAATATAATATTAAACAAGGGGTTATGACCACATAATTTATGAGTTATTATATTTCATATTGTTCATGATTCTTTAATGGATGCATATACATGTCTTGTGATTGTGAGAGAACCCATTACTATTTCATCAAATTTAGTAACATATTTATTTAATATTAGTGTGTTGAATTACTTCCAATATTCATTAGTATCATAATTGTTAACGCTCTCTATTAAGATCATATCTTATGTTATTATTTCTTTTACTCCACTCGATATGATGAAGGAGTTGGGTCTCTGACTACCTTTATAATATTTTTCATTATTATATTACATAATAATGAGAATATTTTTATTCTAGATAAAATTCATGGTTTTAATTGAATTATGTCTTGTATAGGTGATATTTAATTTTATCTTTAGTTGGTCACCATCACTACCCCTTATAGGTTGTGCCATTTACTTTATTAAAAATTATATATAAGGAATTAGCAATATATACCTCCCCATCTAGAGTTGGTTTGGATGATATGAATTTTTTATTTTGAATTGACGTAAGAGCCTTTCATCAGATCCCTTCTTATAGTAGAATAATAGATTTCTAATGTGTGTAGTTTGGATTTTTATGGTTCTCCACCTATGAGGGTGGTGTATTTTTCTATTTATGTGGTACCAATTACAAAATCAATTACTATTTGTTCCAACTATATGGAACCAACTAAATTAAGGAAGTATAATATTGTGTTGGATGAAATTATGTATAAATGATTCATTTGACATAGTATGTGACCCATGGAAATGATAATGTTTTTTTCACTCAAATTAAATTGATCCCTTCTTCATTATATTGATTATAGATATATTATTTGGTTTAAGATGATGAAAAAGTATGAGTTTCCCTAAAATGAATATTTTTTACTCAATGGATGGGAAGAAGTTTTTCCCAAATTTTGATCATTGGTCTGGGTACCAATATCTTAGATTAATGTATTATTTTATTTATATTACTACAATTTGGATTACGTATTTCAAATTTGATTACACAATTATTACATTTTTTTCCAATGATCATGTTATTATCTTGTAGCTAATGAAGATGTTTTCCACTAATAAGAATGATAATCTTATCGTAATATTTCAGAATTACAAATTTGTTAACTGAACAAATGAAGTGGATTATATTCATGATTTGTTAGAAGGACTGGAAATTCTTGTAAATAAATTCATTAATACCAATATTTCAAAATGTTTTTAAAGATGCAGGTGTTCATGTTATTTGGAGAACTGTTTTAATTAAAATATATTTAAGTTGATCCAGAGTCGGTGTATGATATTGTGGCATGAGTGGAACCGTGAAATGGAATCAATAATTAGAGAATCATTGTTTTTATGGTTATGTCACAATTTTTTAAATTATTTATAAAATTATGATATTATTTTGATAACATTTACATATAAAGGAGTAGATTTTTGTTGTATTAAAAAAGTTAGGATTACATTGATTATTTTAAACATCATTATACATCATACCATATGTTGACTAATCCGAAAGCTGGTCTGGCATATTTATCATTCTACAATAAATTAGGTTTTGGTTGGGGTCATAAAATTTATTAGTTTATTCATGTCTTGGATTACAGTTCTTTTTATCATATGAATCATTTGATGAACTATCATATGCATGATTCCAACTCATATATATTATTTATGTTCTAAAGTGATAGTGGCATTACCATTTCATAAAAGGGTTTATTATACAATCTTCATAAAATATGATGTTGTAACTTCTCACATTTATTATTATTATTATTCATTAGTGAAATTAAAGGAGTGATTTATTATTTTTATATAGATTAATACTAAATGCATGGTTAGAGGAATTTCATGGATAATTTGTTATATAAGAATTTTTAATACCATTCCATGAAAAATATTATGAGGAATTAAATCTAATGCGTACTTTTCTTGTTTTCGTTTTAGTGACTGAGAGAATGAGAATGTGGCTATGTTGGCTTGTGTTCAGTTTAAATACTAACTTCTTGAGTTGATTATATAGTAATAGATATTTTATGATGAGTTACGAGGCATTATAGATTATTTAAATGGGTTGGAGATGTTTGGAATGTGGCATCTATCATAAGTGTGTATCTTATTCTAAATCAAGAACCTTTATTATATTAATATGACTTTGAGGATGGATTTGATGACATATTTAAATATTTCTAATGGGCAGGTATACCCCAGAAACAGAAATATTATTTATGATTTTTTGATCTTTTTTATTACGAATATGAGATATGATATTGATAATTTAGTCCTCATTGTTATACATATTAGAATAAAAATTTCAACCATCATAATACATCATGATTTCGTCTTCCACTTACTATATCAACCACAAAGTGGGATGAGATATTTCAGGACATGGTTGTTGGGGTTCCATATTTATGTCATCGAAGTAATTCCAAATGGGTAATACTTGACCAATTTAACAGAATAATACAATTTTATTTCAATTAAAGATACCACCAATTTTGTGGACATGGTAGATCTATATGTTCTTATGATCATCATATTTCAATGTGTTATATTACAAATAATTTCTTCTTATGATCCCTAATTGAAATATCATTTTTAAGAGGCCTTTAGGTAGAGATGGGTCCCTGGTAATGTAATGGAAAAAGAGTCATGCTATGAATAATGGATGTATATATTGAGTTATAATATTTTTTAAAATATTAATTCTGATTTTATATTTTACATTGGAGTATATATAGATTGTCACTTAAAACACTTTTATATTTCATATAACAATATTTACCATTCTATCCACAATATGTATTCCAATAACACTATATAAGGCTATCCATAAATATCAATAAAATGTTGGTCATAGATTTTTGAAGCATTAATGGATTGATATTCATTGCTCTAAGGGATGATGAATGAAATTAAGTTTATTCATAAGAATATTACATCCAAACAAGTCCTTTATAAATCCTATTATTATCATAGATGAGGAACTATGATGTTTTTGGTCCTACACTGGTGTTTTTCATTTATTCAATTCGATTGGGTAACCAATATCTTGGAGAAAGGATAGATAGATTAAATATATGAAGGAAAACTTGAGATTATGGTTCGTATTTGAGAGATGAATTTATACTTTGAATTTATGCCTCAGAACATATTGATCCATGACATGTTCCATTTTTCATAGCTCTTGTATTTTCTCTTGGACTAATCTCATACAATAATAAGGAAGGACCATGATTATAACGCGATTTTTCAATATATTAGAAACAATTTTGGTTTTTATTTTCAGAAAAATTCTTCTTATGGAAAATATATCCCATTGTATAGGTTGTAGAGGAAATAATGTACTGATTTTCATGGTACTTGGAATTGTGAGTAATTGATAAGAGATTAGTGGGTTCACTTATTTTTGTACTAGCCTTCATGAAATACATTCTAGAGGTAAAAACATTTATTGTGTTATCATTGTGACATTATCTTACATGGAATTTTTGTGTATTTTTTATATTATCTAACTTGTAGGGTTTCACAATTTTTTTTATCTTTTTTCATTTCACTAATTTTTTTATCTAATATAGAGTGTTTCTCATATAGAATACCTATAGTACTATATCTAATTATTATTTTGTAATAGATTTTATTGTGATAATATAATCCCCACAAGATTTTAATTGATGAACATGTTCTTTTCTCTTATATATGGTGAACAAGAATGCCCACATGAAATGTACGAATATATTCTTATAGCCTTTAGGCATGTTATCATTCTTGGTTTGTGAGTGTATACAATATAATGAATAAAAAATTAAGTCATTGTTAGATTTAGGATTCATTGTTCAAATTACGGTTTCCCAATCATGATGTCATATAGACTTATCTTAGTATATGTCTCATACATTTAAACATTTATAATATGAGACAGGTTGATTTGATAATCAAGGTTTGGTATCATATATTTCATATCATGTCAACTTTAAGAGGAAAAATATTAATAGATATTTCTTATATTATGATTATTATATTATATAATCCTAAAAAAATTATTTTGGATAACAATAGAATAATACATCTATAGAAAATGTGATATAAGTATTTATTATATGTGGGGTATGTTATGTGGACATCTATATAGGATTGGAGTGTTTAGTGTGTTATGGTCTATCAATGTCTCTTAAAAAGCAATCACATGATATTTCTTTTTTTTTTTCATATTGTTAAAATTTTGGAAATATGTATAAATATTCATTTGTTTGATAATGATCACATTATATCACATTGTAGACTCATTTTAACTTATGCATTTCTAGAGGAAAATTTAAGATTTCATTTTTTAATTTTTGAATTCATATTTGTTTTCAATGATATAAAGTCTTATGGTGTTAGTAGTTTTATTTTATTTATAATTTATTGATACATAAAAAGATAGATCATCTAAAATACATTATGGTCTATCCAAAATATGTTTTGGATGTTTGTTGACATAGTGTATCAAAAAAGTTTATATTTATAAATATTTTGATTAATTTATATAAATATTGTCCAAATATCAAAAATGATATTTTGATATAATTTAAAAGTTTATTGTATATTATAAAATATTATATGAAATGGGAAAGTCATTTTGGATTTAGTGGAATTGGGAGATCGATAAAGATGTTACCTATAACTACATGCATAAGAAAAATATAAGTCATATAAGTTTATCTATATTAAAAATATAATGATATATAATAGTTGATAACCATTACTAATATAATATATGTTATGAAATAACGCATTTCACAGTGAATTGTACTTTTTGGTGAACCCAATCAATAAAATAGGTATATGGATATTAAATATAAAATGTTACGTTTTCCTTATATCTTCTATTTTATATAACATAATTAAAATGATCATGAATGATGTATGGTTTAAGGGTTACACATGTTTTGTCTATTTCCATTTAACTATAATTTATTTTAAATACAATGGGAAATAGAAATCCATGAATCCTATATAAGGGATAATTTATGATTTTTTTGTGTGTGCATACAGTGTGAAAGTGTCTTGTCGAATATCTCTCCCCAATGAATCTATTTATTTTGAAAAAACTTTTTCATGGAGTGGTAGTATTTCATCTGGTGTATAAAGATATATCTTTACACAAAATAAAGTGATTTATATCAACCCATGTCTACTTCAATACAGATGTATTCAATCAACTAAGTTTTAGTGATCTTATTTAAACTCATGATAGATGGAAATAGTAGTAGCCATTGACCTATTCAGTTACACATGATGTCATGAATTATATATTCATGGTTTTAGTGTTATACATGTTTGATCAAAGGTTTTGATGATTCCAAATGGTTATTCAATATTGAACTATTGTACATGAAACATTAGAAACTCATCAAAATAATATAGAATTATTGTATTATTTTGATTGTTTATTGAAAATATTAATAGAAATTTGATTGAGATTTAATTAAATTTGAATATAAAAAATACTTATTCCAGATTTTTAAAAATTAATTAAAAAATTATTTTCTGTTATAGTCCGTGTACAATATTTTATAAACATTTATTGTAAAATGTAATTGAAATTTATTTTGATCAAAAATATCAAATGTTATTGATTCTGTAAAAAAAAATCTTTTACCCAGAAGATTTTATCATATTAATAATTATTTGTCCTAGGAATATTCATTATAGAATTATAGATAAAAACATTTTAAGCATAATTAATCCCAATAAAAAACTATTGTAAAATATTGGGGCCTTTATTTTTATTATTATTGAAAATTATTTTGACTCGTTAATGTAAAAAAGTATGCAGGAAATAATATTTTATTTATTAATCAACCATTAATAATAAAAATATCATTAAAATATATAATTTATATTTAAATTTATTATGAAATTATAATTAATCTTTATTTTGAAATTTAAAAGGTGTTATATTATTAAAAATATTTTTTCTTATTTAAAAATAAATGAATTATTTAATGTTGAGATATATAATTTGGTATATGAAACAAAATATCTAATTTATATTTATTCATTGTGGAAGTTAATTTATTTTAAAATTGTAAAATATTTTATTGAATATTGAATTATAAAATCATTTACAATGAATACTTTTCTTATATATACCAATAAATATTTATTATCATGTAATAAGAAATAATAATCTAAATGGTCAATATTTGACATTAGTAATTCTCGAATGGTTCTATGTTTAACATTTTATAATTTCAAAAAGTAAAATATTTAATGATGATATTACATATATAATAATTTATCAAAATCATAATTTTATTACAATTTTTTAATTATTGTACCATTGTAAACAAATATTATTTTTTGATAGATTCCATTAAAAAGATACTTCAAAGCATTTCATAAATTATATATATAGTTGATATTTATAATCCACTATAGATTAACTAATCCATATTAATAAAATTTAAATGGAAGTAAATAATATGTTATTAAATGATATTATATTCAATATATAATTGATATATACATTTATTTATATAGAAATATAAAGGATGGTAAATCTATCAAATAGGGCATATTTTAGATAACATTCAAATTAGTTGAGTTGAGTTTATATTTTTAATAGATGATTCATCCAGGATTTTTTTAGTAATATTATGTTATATATATTATTAATATGATAATTTATTTTTGAGTAATATTGTTTCTATACTATAATAGAGGAAATGAATACTTTATGAGGTGGAACACACAATGTAATTATATTAATGAATGATTTTTTTTTATATTTAAATGACTAGTGAATGATTGAAGGAAAATAATTATTTTCATATTCATTATTTCATGATTATTTTTGAATAAAAAATTTTTTACAGAAAAAATAAAGTGGATTATGTTCAGGTGTTATGAGAAGTCATGGAAATGTTTATAAATAAATTAATTTATACCAATATTTCAAAATAAAAATAAAAATAAAAGAGTTCATGTTATTTAGAAAATTGTTTTAGTATAAAAATATTTTAGTTGATCTCGAGTCGGTGAATGATTTTGTGGTATAAGAGGAACCAAGAAATGGAAGCAAGAAGTAGATAATCATTATTCTAGTAATGTCCTAATTTTTAAAATTATTTATAAAAGTATGGTTTTATTTTGATAAGATTTACTTTCAATGGAGAATTTTTTGTATGATATTAAAAATATGAGGCTTCCATTGATGATTTGAAATATCATTATAAATCGTAACTTAAATTGACTCGTCAAAAATCTAGTCTATGATATTTATGATTATATAATAAATAAGGTATTGGTTAGGGATATAATATTTCATATTTTATTCATGTCATGGATTATAGTTCTTTTTATCATATTCCTCATTTCATTATCTATCGTATGCATGATATCAAACTCATAGATACTATTCATGTAAAAAAGAGTTGGTGACATTACCATTTCATAAAAGGGTTTACTATAAACTCTTCATAAAATATGAAGTTATAACTTTTCTCTAAATTATTTATTTAATCATAAGTGAAATTAATGGACTAATTTATGACTTTTTTAATAGATAATTAGTATATAAATGGTTAGGGGAATTTCATGGATGATTATTTGTCTAATAATCCTCAATACTATAATATGATAAATATTATGAGGAATGATATCTATTATTTATTATTCATGTTTTCATTTTAGTTTTTTTGCGAATGAGATTGTGGCTATGTTGGGATGTGTTCAGTTTAAATACTAACTTCTAGAGTTGATTCTATAGAAATAGCTCTTTGATGATGTGCTACGTGGCATTACATATAATATAATTTGTTTGGAGATAGTTGGAATGTATTGTCTATCATTAGTGTGTATTTTATTCTTCATCCAAAAACCTTATGTTATTTATATAACCTTGAGGAAGGATTTGATGATATATTTAAATATTTCTAACGGGCATGTATACACAAAAAACACGAATAAGATTTGTAATATTAGGCTCATTTTTTGATTAAAAATATGTGATATGATATGGAAAATTTATTCCTCATCATTATACATATCTGTAGACTAATTTCAAGCAACATAATACATCATGATTTCTTCTTCCACTTACTATATCAACCACGAAGTGGGATGAGATATTTTAGGACACTGTTTTTGGGTTACCACATTTAGGTCATGGAAATAATTCAATATTGGTAATACATGAACAATATAACTAAAGCAAAAAAATTATTAGAATATGGGATACTGCAATTGTTGTGGACTTGATAGATCATTATGTTCACGTGATTGTGATATTTCAATGTGTTCGATTACAAATAATTTATTCTGAGGATCCCTAATTTACTTATCATTTTATGAGAGGCCCATAGGTCAAGATGGAATCCCTTGTATTGAAATGAAAAAGATTCATGATAAAAAAATTTCTACATAGAATGAGAATTAATATTTTTTAAGACATTAATTCGGATTTTATATTTTAGATTGGAGGATATATAGATTGTCACTTAAAATAGTTCGATATTTCATATAACAATATTTACCATTGTATCCATAATATGGATTCCAATAATGCTATATATGGGTAAAGATAAAAAGCACCATAGTGTAGGTCATAGATTCATGAAGCTTCAATGGATTCATATAGTCTATTCTGAGGGATAATGAATGAAATTTAGTTAATTCATAAGAAAATTACTTCAGAAAAAATCTTTTGTTAATCCTATTATGGAAAAATATTATGACCTATGATGTTTGTGGTCATATAATGGTGTTTTTAATATATTCAATTCAGTTGGGTAACAATAGCTTGGAAACAATGATAGATAGAATAAATATATGAAGGAATAGTTGATCTTGTTGTTTATATTTGAGATATGGATTACTACTTGGAATGTATTCTTCAAACTAAATAGATACATTAAATGTTACATGAGTCCTAGTTTTTGAATTATCACTTTTTCCAAATTCATGGAATTATCAAGGAGGGCCACTATTGATGCCTAATTTCTCTATATACGAGAATCATTTTTAGTTTTTTATTTTCAGATTATTTCTTCTTATGAAAAATATATCCCATCATTGAGGTTGTTTAGGAACAATAGTTTTGATTCTCATGGTACGTGGAATTGTGAATAATTGATGAGATATTAGTGGGTTCATATATTTATGGACCACTCTTCTTGACATACATTCTAGCAGTAAATACATTTATAGTGTGAACACTGTGACATTATCTTACATGGAGTTTGTGTGTATATTTTATATTTTTCAACTTTTTGAGTTTTACAAAATTTTGATCTTTTTTCGATGAACTTATGGTTTTCTCAAATATGGGGGGTTTCTCATATAGAATAATCATAGTAATATATCTAATTATTTTTTTGGAAGATATTTTTTTGTTCCAATATCATTCCCACCAGATTTTAATTGATGAACACATTCTTTTCTCATATATACGGGGAGCAGAAATGCCACCAGGGAATGTCTGAATAGATTCTTATATCCTTTAGGTATGTTATCATTCTTGGTTTGTGAGAGTATACCATGTAATGATTCAAATATTAAGTCAATATTATATTAAGGTTTCATTTATAATATTAGGGTTTCTCTATCATGATGTCATAGATACACACTTTAGTAGATGTTTCATACATTTAATCATTTATAATATGAGATAGGTTTATTTGATAATCATGGTTTTCTTTCATATATTTCATATCATGTAAACTTTAGGAGGCCCAATATTATTATATTTTTCCTCTCATATATGTATTATATAATATAATCATAAAATATTAAATTCATGAAAACAATAGAATAATACATGTATAAATAATGTGGTATAAGTATTTATTATATGTGGGGTATGTGATGGGAACATATTTAGAGGACTAGATTGTTTAGTGTGTTATAGTCTTTCAATGACTGTGAAATAGTCATAACGTGATATTTAATTTTTACATATGGTAAAAATTTTGGAAATACCTTTAAATATTAATGTTTTTGATAATGATTACATAATATCACATTGTAGACTAAGTTGCACTGATTTGTTTTTAGAGGAGAATTTCATATTTCATTTTGGAAATATTGAATTAATATATGTTATAAATGATATAAAGTCTTATGGTAGTAGTAGTTATATATTATTTATCATTTATTGATATTTCATAATATAGAACCTCTAAAATCTATTAGCGTCTATCAAGAATATTTTTTGAATGGGTGTTGGTATAGTGTTTCATACAATTTTATAGTAATAATTTTTTTGATTGATTTATATAAATAATTTCCAAATTTAAAAATCAATATTTGGATATGATTTAAAAGGTTATTGTATATTATAATATATTAGTTGAAATGGAAAAGTCTTAATCGATTTAGTTGAATTGGGAGATTGATGGAGGTGTGAGCTAAAGACTGCATACATAAGATGAATATATGTCATATATGTATATCTTTATTAAAAATATAATGATATATAATAGTTGATAACCATTAATAATATACTATATGTTATGAAATAACATATTTCATAGTGAATTATACTATTTGGTAAACCTGATCATGAACAATGGTATAAGGATATTAAATGGTGAATGTTAGGTTCTCCTTATATATTCTATTTTTTATAACATAGTGAAATGATAAATAATAATGTATGGTTCAAGGGTCACAAGTGCCGTGTCTATTTCCATTTACATATAATTTATGATTAAATACATTGGAAAATAGAAAATCATGAATCCTATATAAGGGATTATTAATGATTTTGATGGTGTGTGCATATAGTGTGAAATTGTCTGGTCAAATATTTCTCCCCAAAGAATCTATTTATATTTACACCACTTTTCCAAGGAGTGTTAATATATTATCAAGTTTATATAAGATATAGCATTCCCCATAATAAAGTGATTTATATCAACCCATGTATACTTCAATACAGATGTAGTCCATCAACTAATTTACAGTGATCCTTTTTAATCATTTGACAGATGTAAATAGAAAAATCCATTGACCTAGTCAGTTACACATGATATCATGAATTGTATATGCATGGTTTTAGTGTCATACATGTTTGATCATAGGTTTTGTGGATTCACAACGGTTAATATATATTGGACTATTGTACTTGAACCATTTGAAACTCATCAAAATAATATATATTTATTTTATTATTTAGATAGTTTGTTGAAAATATCAGTATAATGTTTAATGCGATTTAATTAAATATAAATATTAAAAATACTTCCTCATGATTGATGAAAATTATTTATAGAAAATATATTCCATTATAGTCAGTATACAATATTGTGGAATCATTTATTGAATAATATACCTCGAATTTATTTTGATATAAAATTATCAATTGTTAATGATTATGTAGAAAATAAAATCAGTTATCAACAAGATGTTATCTTAAAACTAACTAGTTATCAAAGGAATATTCATTATTAAATTACATTAAAAAATATTTTAAGCACAAATAATCCCAATAAAAGAAAATTGTAAAATTATAATGGCCTTTATATTAATTTATATTCAAAATTAGTTCTACACATTATTGAAAAAAAATTATATGTAATAATAATTCAATTTTTACACATCCATCACTAATAAAAATATCCTAAAAATTTAAATATAAAATTTAATATATTATGAAATTATAATAAATTTTTTATTTTGAAATTTAAAAGGGGATATATTATTAAAAATAATTTTTCTTATTACAAAATTAATGACATATTTAAAGTGCAAATATATAATTAGGTTTGACTAATATATATATATATATATATATATAATTATTATTTATTCAATTTTACATGGTGGTTTGTTTTAAAATTGTAAAATATTTTACTAAATTTTGAATTATAAAATTATTTACTATGAATACATTTTTTCGATATACCAAGATATATTTATTATTATGTAATAAGGGAAATAAATATCTAAATGGTCAACATTTGACATAAGTAATTCATTAATGGTTCAATGTATTATATTTTATAATTTGTGGAAATAAACTATCTAATGAAGATATTACAACTCGAATAATTTATCATCAATCATAATTTGTTACCCTTTATTAATTATTGTATCAATGTAAAAAAATAAATTTTTTTGATAGATTCAATTAAAAACATAATTCAAACCATTTGATAAATTATATATATATATATTGTTATTATTTATAATCCATTATAGATTGACTAATCCATTTAAATTTAATTTAAAAAGGAATATATAATATTTTATTGAATGACATTTTATTGAATATATAATTGATATATAAATTTAGTGACCTAGAAATATAAGAATGATAAATATATCCAATTATGAATTTCTTAGAAAACTTTCACATTAGTTGAGTTTAGTTTCTATTTATTAAAGACGATTCATCAATGTTTGTTTGGGTTATATTATATTTTATATATTATCAATATGATAATTCATTATGCAGGAATACTAATGCATTAATATAAGAAATGAATAGAATACATTTTGAGGTTGCACACAAAATGTAGTTGTACACATTAACGATTTTTTTCACACATCTATTGAAACGACTATTTAATGGTTTAAGGAAAATAATTATTTTCATGGTCATTATTTAATCATTATTTAGCATGAAGCCATATATGATATATAATATGTGATATTTTTGGTACATTAAATTATGGAAAAAGTTTTATCAAACTATTATATTTTGATCTAATAATGATCAAAAATAAATTATTATTTATTACTGCAAGGAACCTGAACTTTTTCTTTAAGTAATAATTTTTTATGATGTTAGATTAATTATATGTGAACATCTTCCAACAAAATCTATAAAAAAATATATCCAAACTACATTGAAGATATAAACAAAATGGATACACATTTCTATAAATTAACCCATTACATGTTAGTAATTGATACTTTGGATATAATAAAATGAGTTTTTATTATAGATGTGAATTTAATTAAATACAGCGTTGATTAAATTAATACACATGAAACACCAAAAAAATAGGGAACATAATATATGGGGATTATTTTTAATAAAATTATAAAAATAATAAAAACTCTATTAATGAATAGGATATTAGTCAACAATAATTTTTAATATATTGAGGACAATTAATTAATAATATTTTACATAAAATTATGAATGTTCATTCTCAAATAAATAATTTTTAATAGTTATGAATGTGTTATTATAATTATTTATTTTTAACACATTTAATATTCTTTTATTTTTTTTCTAATATATTAACATTATTTAAATTAATAATTCATATAAATTAATTATGATTTGACTTAATGTAAAAACATACAATATTTCTAAAAAAAATTCATTCTATTGTGTATTTTAATAAAAAAATATAATTTCATCAACCAAAAAAATATAAAATTGAAAAAATTAAAATCATTTTCTAATTCAAAATTTTAGAATTTATATAGAATTAATTTTTTATTCAAATAATTGATTTTTTATGAATTGTATAATATAGAGTTTTTAAAAAATATGACGAATTTAATACTCCATTCAGATGCATATATTAAAAAATAACAAACCATTTTCATTGAAATTTTTTTAATTATTATTTTTAATGTTTCATTTAATAAAATCTATGCTTAATTTAGAAAATCCATGTTTAACCATTATTAACATTATGGAAATTAATTCTAATATAATATATTTTTATTCATTCTCATTTAATTATTTTTTGTATGACTAATATTGTTTTGATTTATTTTAATTTCATATATAAATGCTTCAATTAATAACAACCCAATTTATGTCATTAACATATGTAACAATGATATTTTTTTTGTTAATATTATTTTATGATTTGAAATACATTTTATATAAATATGTGTATTTATGCCATATATTAGAAAATTTGAATACTAATATTTATAAATTATATTCAATTAGTTAGATAAAAATTATTTCTTAATTAAGAGAAATTGTTGACAATTATGTTATAAGACAAAAAAAATTATAAATTAAATGTTAATCTATATGATAAGTAATTAATATCTTGATTAGAAAGACTTTAATTTTAAATAATATAAGAGTAATGTATGTAAATATATAATTTGATGATGAGTAAAAATTAATGGTCGAGTGAATATTTTACCTTAACAAAATCCCCCAATAAAATATTTTCTATATTCATTCTTTTTACCATATAACAATTTCAAAACATTTTCATAAAATGATGAATAATTAAGAAAATTATTAACATGAATAATAAGGAAACTTCCATAAAACCTGAAAATTTATTCGATATATTTTCATCAAAAGAACACTTACCTTTTTTATCATGAATTCTGTATCCATTTTCTAAAATATTTAGGTTTCCAATAAAATATTTCTAATGTTACATGTGGTGTTACCCATTAGAGAACATCCACATGGATTGGTTATATTTTCGAATGATCCATCTTAACTCTTTTATTTTTCATTCCCACCAAAAATATTATATATTGTAAATAATTATAAAATTATTATTAACAGTATTATTATATTTTATTGTAATGTTTGAATATCCATGTTTCAACTTCTTCCAATCAATATAAAATATTAAAAATGTCATTTTTGATATGTACGGGATGCCTCTTCAACACATAATGTGATACTTTATATATAACAACCATACGTGAATGGTTCAAGGATATGATTAGTGACTAAATATGGTATTTTTACCATTATTAATGATTTTTAAAATTTTTTATATTCCCACCTCATTTACACTATATAAAAATGATCATGCCTCATATGTGAATGTGAGGACTACCACCTATATGAATTTAAAACATTTAATTTTTCATGAAGAAATTAAGTCATTATTGAGCTCTCATAATACTTGATTCCCCAACATAAAAATATTAAAATAATGTTATAGACCTTATAAAATAATGATATTATTCCAAAATAGTCACTTTCATAACAATACATCGCCCTATATTTTTGCTTCTTATCATTTATGTAAATTTGACCACATAAATGTACAGTGCTACAAATATATATCATTTATGAAAATATAAACATAAATAAATGGGTTATTTTATGATAATGGGAAATTAATTTTTATGTCATATTTTTATAGGATATATTAATGTTTATATAATTATTACTATTCCACCCTGTTGTTCATCATAAATTTCTGAATTATTCTCACTAGAGGTATTTTTTTCACTAATTATAACTAATTATCATTTAAAATGAAATTAAAAAATTTATAAGTTTTAATTTTTCATATATAAGAGAAAGTATAATAATCAAGAAATTATGAACATTTAATATATATAAAATATTCAAAACATTCATTTTGAAAATAGTATAGAAACAAATTGATGAAATTTAAATATTCTAATGAAAATAAAATATAAATTTATTATATTCAAGTAAAAAATGAATATAATCTCTAAAAACTAATGAATTTTGAAATATATTTAATATATAATGAACGTAACACTGAGTCTCTACAAAACACCTATTAGTAATTAACATTCTAGTAAACATAATATTTCCACATATACGAATTTAATTCCGAAAAACTAACATACATTGTTGCATTCAGTATGTTATTTAGAGTCTCATAAGATGAACATAATTTTTAGTGAATAGTAACATACCCTTAAGAATAGTTATATTAAAAGTAAAATGATCATTTAGAATAGTAAATCATATTATTATTTAACAGTCTTAGTTTTATAAGATAATAAGATCTTGATTAAATTTTCAAATTGATATAAACATAATATAGTTTTAAAAATGTTATATATTGAATAAATTATGCATTTAATTAAAAATTAAATTAATCTTATATGGAAGAATATTTTCAAAAAATGGTGTTCTTTTTGGAGTTGTACACATTGATAAATGGTTACTCTGAATTTTTGTTAAATTGTTTTGAGAAAACTAAAGTTTTTATGCATAAAAAAATATGCTAAGATACTGTATATATACATTATCAATTAAATAAACTATTTATAGCATCATGGCATATGTAAGATAAATATTTTCTATCTATTATTCACATAGTACTATTATTGTTCTCATGAATCAACAATATTGGTTTTCAAGAAGAAAATAATATAATGATGAATTAGATATTCATATATCACCCCTCTCCTCCACTATAAACCCCTCTCACTTTCTCTTATCTTCATTCCTCTTAAGCCTTGTTTCTTGTTTACATTTTTCTCAATTATCCTCTCAATATCCTTCCCCACATCTATATTCTATTGGCTTCATAAAAAGTCCAAATCATCTCCCCAAAATTTGTTGAAAGGATTATTACATCACGAGGTAAATTCATCTTTTCATTTCATTTTTTCATGTTATTTTCTTTTCTTTTTATTCTCTCAACTCCTTTCATATAAATATTTTGATTACTCCACTAACATAATTATATAATAATTATGTTTTTATTAAGGAATAATTCTTCATCATATCTAATTTCACATTTATATTTTCAAGAAATAATTACACCTTTTGGGATGGGTTAATTTATCACATTTAAGGATAACATGGTTTTTCAATTTCTATTACCATCATATCATCTATTCATGAATCCATTTTAATGGTTTAAGAATACTATAATATATTTATCTTTACTTATATATGGTTATAGAGTCGTTTTATAGACATGATATTAATTTCAATGTCAATATGAGTTCGTTGTGGTAAAAAACATCAAATTAACACAAATAATTATCATTAATCGTTTATATAATGGTATATATTCATTCCGAATAACCAGAAGAATTTTATATCTATATAATATTTTTAATGTCAAAAAATAAAACATAAAAAATATTATTTACATCCATTATCATCTTACATGTTTATCCTTACATGTATATAAGTAAACAAGTCATGAATACCAAGGAAATAAACGACCCCAAACAATAAAATCAAACCTCATAAACCCATAAAGAGGAAAATGAATGAACAAAATATGTCTATACTAAATAAATTAAAAAAATAAGATGACATGGAATTATTAATTAATGAATTTAATTTTGTTATAAGGGACACTAATATCATGTGAATAACACAATAGAACTTATGGTTGGGGGTTTCTTCGTCTCACTTCCATTTTTGTGAGATATTCTGCATTCACTACTGTTACATGTGTACTGTGTATGTATACCAAACATTAAAATTTTATGTAATTAATATTTTTATTATCATGATATTCAATTTATCATTTTATGACATTTAAATTTCGGACATACAATTAAATTGATTACAAAGTTGTATGTATTTTCTTTCCCAAACCTCTATTTCCTTTAGAGTTCTTTTTATTATCTATATACCACAATTAAATGGTTATTTATTCATATTTAATACTCGTATATTCTTTTAGAATGTTATATATATTTGAACTAACCATAATCCTACTTTCATTTATGGGTAGTTACATGTTTTAAAATAATAATTCAAAAAGTCTTTTGAAATGATGACCTGGTTCAATGAACATATATAATTATTAACTTATTTAAATATCACATTATAATAAGATTTATCACATATTTATCATTCTAAAATCAAAAATTTTAACATGAAAAATCTATTTTTTTTCATTTCTTGATTTATGAAATCAAACATGCTTTTCTGGTTTAAAATCCTTTAATATTTTCCGTAAACTGCACTAAAATATTTATTTCCAAAGTTCATTTAAAAACTTCTTTTAAGTGATTTAACCACAATAATACATTATTTATACAAAAAATATAATTTTAATAACCTTACGTATTATTCTCTCAGAAATACATGTTAATTATCTAATTTCATGTCAAATATAAATGAATTTCCAAAATAAATCTTATTCCCAAATGAAAAATGATTTTTATCATCTCACATTACCTATCTGATATATATTCCATATTCACAACTTATTTATTTCTTTTGGTTTATCTGATGTCCCTTATTATATCATATTTTAACTATCCTTATAATCATGATATTGTAATGGATTATGATTTGAAATATTCATGGTGGTATGTGACACTTCTATTGGTTATGAATTATTTCTTCAAGGATTCTTCAGTGGTCTCAATTAAAAGTATCTTCATATATGTCAAAATCATTTTTTGAATCGTGTAATAAATTGATTTTAACTCCTATTATATCATCTATCGTATTTAATATAATGTTTTTTTTAATATTTTCATTTTGGATATGATATCTTAAAACCATTCTCCAATTTACACTGAATAGTTGGTGTTTATTTTTTATATTCAGATAATGTTATTTAAATTTCATATATTAGTTTCAATATGAATGTATATGTTATTTATGTTTATCCTTATTCATATGAGTAATTAATTGGACTTAGTATGTGTCAGGTGGTGACTGATATAGACCATCGATTCATCTTTAAGCCTCCTAAGACAAGTTGTGGTCATAGAATACGACCTTGAGAAAATGGTTATTTATAATCATAACACAGGGACTTGACGACACAATTATGATGCCCCATATTATGGATTCCTCTTTTCTGAATCTATTAATTGAAATTTCATTTGGTTATTATACTATTATAATAACCATGATTATTGGTTATTATGGAATTATTAATTCTTCTCTTATTCATTCCATATTGTGTTCATATTTATTTTTAATGGCATGTTCTTTTAGTTATTCACCCTGCATAATATTTATTATTATTATATCTTCTTCTGTATTTATTATCCTGAATGAGAATTTGAGTTCACCCCTTAATTATGATTCTTTCCCTGGGTTTGGAGGATGATAATATAGAATAAACATTCAAGCATGAAGATTATTTAAAGTTATATAGAATCTTTTTATATTTTCTTTTCCAATTTATTATGTTTATCATGAATGTAATATAGTTTTCCAATACTTCTAAAATGTTTGGTTATTCGGGATTTTATTTCTTTTAGTGGTTCAAATGTAAAAGAATAATACATTGGCATTGGGCTTCTAGGTTCGAGGCGTTATAGTTGGCATCAAACAAATATTATCTTTAATATTGGAAACTATATTTACAAAATATAGATTTGTGAAAATACCCTATGATAAACATGAAAATACACATTTAGAGACTTCCTATATTTTTGGTAATGATAAGATTATTTGGATATACTTATTAAATAAATCCATATCTAGATACTAAAAGTGGACATGTTTTTGGCATAAAAGTAGCTAAGAGTTACACATCACGCTTGACACTGGGTAACCAGGTACACAACAGTGGGACATACTATGCCCTAGGTTTCTCAATCTTGTAGGATATTCATACGATAATTCACATTTTATTATCACAACATTATGATGTAATTATGACCCCAATGTAACAAAACATATGGTTTGAGGATTTAATATGAATAAATTTATTCTCTGTTCCATACCATGTCTATGTTCATTGGGAATTTATCAATTAATAAATAAATATTAAATTTGGAATTTATTAGAAATGGTACCTAGATGTAGGAATGATAACATCACCAATGAATGTGATGTGAAGAGTAAAAAGGATCATAACTCTATTGGTCATAATCCATTATTTCAAAAGATGATAGTCTTCCACGTGTATTCATCGTATGATGAAATATTATCATGGGTTAAAAGGGTATGTAATGAATATTTTGATTAATATGGATTTAAATGGAAGAAAATGAATAAGAGGATGTTAGATAAAAATATGGATAATGGTAGAAGGGAAATAATGGTTTTCAATCATTTTTGTAATTGTGGAATGAATCACCCTCGTTAATTCATGAAGGGAATGTGTGGTTGTTATAATTTCGTATAAAAAGGAAACCATGGTCATGATTGCAAGGTTAAAGTATGTTTCAAATGTAAACTACTTAAACATTAGGGAGAAGGGAGACAATTTGAATCAACGACCCATACTTCAATGTAATATGCCTCCAAATGATGATAATGGATAATGATAAAGTTATTATGCTATCATAGATGAAGTATAATTATTAATATTCTTAGTAAAGAATCATGTAATTTTAATATGTTGTTATAAATGCAATGGTTAAAATAATTATAGAATATATTTATATTTTACTACAATAACATTCATTAAGGGTTTGAAACCACAAGTTGTATGGAACCAAGAAAAGATATTTAGTGAAATGTTAATTTTTTTTAAAACACATGAATGAGGGAAGAATAAAACATTAACATATTATTAATGATAAAATTAATGATAAAGAAATTATTCATTTGGATATGTACAAAATAATTGAAAACTAATTTTTGACATTTCTACAAGTGGTTTATGCTATCATTGATAGAGTTTACAGTATTTTTGGATATAAGGAATGTATCTAATAACACATGTAAGGATGAATTCATTATTTTAGTAAGGTTTTATATTAATTTGAGTTATTACTAGTTTTGAAGGGGACACATGATAATGATATTCACATGTTTGGAATTTAAAATTTTAGTGATGTTTCACATTGATCAATGTCAAATAATGCAGAAAATGCATTGAGTATGATTGATAATGGAGTTACAATGTAAATGAGTACATCCAAGGACCCCGTATACATGGACCTATAATGGATGCATATGGGAATGATTCTAAAGTATTGGATTATGGTGTTTTGGAAGGTTAAACCCTTTGTGAAAATGTTTATGTTCATCATTGTATTATGTTTTTGAGTTTAATGTCACTATTGGATGCAATATATTCTATGAGATGTCGTATAGATAGTTCAAGGAACAAACAAAGGATAATATTCAGATTATAAAATAAAAACATATAATTATACACTTATCGAGGGGAATAATTAATAAACACATGGAAAATAGTCTTAAATAAAAATTTTGTCCAGTTCTCATATTATCTTCTTGATATGAATTTAAATTTTAAAAAATGTGGTATATGGATTAGTGGTATTCATCATTCATCTGAGCAAGTTCTCTATCAGTTTCCATCATAACATGATGGTTTGTTTATACATCCATGAACATGTTTTCCAACTAGAATGTGTAGTTTTGTAGCTTCTGATTCATTTCCATTTACCTCTTATTATTAGGATATTTTAACTATATTCCTGGTATGGGTTTCCCATAAGGAAATTCTCATGAATCATCCTGTATATTTTGAAATTTAATTTCAAATTTCATGGATGAATGTTTTTAAGTATGGGTGATTGTAACATGCAAACATTTTTCAAATATGTTTAATATAGAAGGAATGAAACACTATGTCTCCAAAAAACCTTTTTTTATTGTATCCTAGATAGTAAACATAATATTTCCATGATTTTGATTTGAATTCTGAAAACCAGACATAAAAGGTTGTTTTTTGTGCAATATTTCATGTTTGATAGGAAAAAAATAATTTTTTCTGAATAGTAAGAAACACTTATTAATAGTAATACGAATAGTAAATCAACCCTTATGATTAGTAAATCATATTATAGTTTTATTATCTTATCATTATATGATAATGAGATCTTGATAAATTTTTCCATGTGGTATAAACTAAATATAGTTTTAATTTTTTTTATAGAATAAATTATGATATTTTAAAAAATATAATATTTATATTTTAAAAATACTTTTATAAAAATGGGGTAAATTTTTGAGTTTTACAGGTTGAAAAATGGTTAGTGTGAATTTTCAGGATTTTTCTGAGATACATGAATTTTAGATTAATAGTAAAATATAGTACTTTTCCTTCTATATAAATTATCAATTAATTTCACCATTCCTAGAATCATTAATAGTGACAGAACACTTGGTTCAAAATAAAATTCACTTATTACTATTAAAGTTCATATTACTCAAAATGAGTGGTGTTGTTGAAGAAAATAATAAAATAATGAATAATATATTCACATATCACCCCTCTCCTCCACTATAACCCCCACCCCTCTACCAATCACTCCACTCAATCCATTTACCTTTTCTGCATTTTGATCAAATATCATCTCAATATCCTTTTAGATCCTATAGTCCATGGTCTCCTAGGATAGCCAAAATATATCCCCTATAGAGGCTCTAAAGGATGATTATTTGAAGAGGTTAATTACACATTTCATTTATTTTATTTCACATTCAATTATTTTATTTTTCATTCTACACATCATTTCATCCAAATATTGGAATCACTTAAGTACCATACATGTATTGGATTTCTATTATGATAATGGAATAACTCTTCATCATATCCATTTTCCCCTTATTTTATACAAGAAAAGAAATAACCTTTTGAGAAGTGTTTATCTATCCAATACATGGAGGGGGGGAATTTCAATTTCTCTTACCCACATCAATTATGGTTAGGAAACCATTTTAGTTAAAAAAACATACTATTATATATGGATTTTATCTTATTTAAGGATCTATAATATATTTTTACATGTCATATTAATTTTTAAATCAATATTAGTTTGTTGTGATCAATAACCACCAATTGACCAAAACAGTTATCAGTAATGTTTTGTATAATGATTCAAATTCACTCCCAATAACCAAGTGAATTTTATAACCATGTAAAATTATGGATTTTAAAAATTAAAATAAAAATTCTTTTCAAGAGAACCATTATCATATTACTTGATCATCCTTACATGTATATATGTATACTAGTCATGAATACCAAGGATGCAAACACACCCAAACAATAAAATCGATCATCATAAACCCACCAAGAAGGCCATGAATTAATTCAGTAAGGATATATTAAAATCAATTACAAAAATAAGTGATTATTTTCAATTTAATCAATAAATTTAATTTCATTATCCATGATAGTATGATCATGTGAAAACTAAAAATCATGCATATGTTAAGGGGTTTCTTCATCTCAATTCCATTTTTGTGTGATATTCTATATTCACTAATATAACATGTGTATGTTGTATGTATATGGAAAATTGGTCTTTCATCTCATTAATTTCATTATATTCATGAAATTTAATGAATAATTTGATATTTATTAATACTGGGGCATACGATTCAATTGATTACAATGTTGTATGTATTTCTACAAGAACCTCAATTTTCATTCTGATTACTCTTATTTTCTACAAAAATCAATTATATTTTGACTTATTCATATTTAATCATAATATATTCTGTAATAATGTTATATACATATATATAAACGAACCATCCATAATTATACTTTCATTTATGTGGAGTTACAAGTTTTGAAAGTGTCATTCACAAATTCTTCCAAAATGAATGCCCAATTCAAGGAACTTATCTATTTCTAACATATATTCATGTTAACTATATAATATAATTTATTACTTATTTCTCTTTCTAAAATCAATCATTTTAACATGATAAATTTATTTGGGTCTATTTCTTGTTTTATGAAATCAAACACTCCATTGCGCTTTAAAATCATTTAATATTTTCCTTAAACCGCGCTAAAATATTTTATTTCTAAAGCTTATTTGAAAACACATTTTAAGTGATATACCTTCAATAAGTGTTTATTTAATAAAAAATATAATTTTAATTACCATAATATTTATTTTCAAGTATATACCTATTTAAAATCATATTTCATGCAAAATATAATTAATATTCCAATAGAATTATTCATTACAATGATAAAATAATTTTTCTCATCTATCATTAAATTTAATGAGATATATGCCTTTTTCAAAACATATTTATTGATTGTAGTGTATGTACATACCTTTTATATATCATATCAAGATTATCTTTATTCTCATCATATTCTATGGGATTATGATTTAAATGATTTGATGGTGGAATGAGACACTTTTGAAATGGTTAAAAATTATTTCATCACGGTTTTTTCAATTGTCTCAATTAAATGTATATTAATTTATATGAAAATACTTTGAAAAAAATTGTTATTCCAATGAGTTAAATCTCTTATTATATCATTTACAGTATTTAATTTAATCCTTTATGTTTATTTTGACTATGAATATGCTATCTTAAAAAAATTCAACAATTAACTCTGAATAGTTAGTGTTTATGCATAATATTCGAGGAATGTTCATTAGTTTTCATATAATAGTTTCAATATTAATATATATGTTTTTATTATTTATCCTTGTTAATATTTGAAAGTAATTGGACTTAGTATGGGTTGGGGGTCCCAAAATATCCCTAAGATGCATCAATTGTTCTAATGAGGCACACTATTATATAAGCATGCATCGTTGACAAAATGGTTATTTGTTATCTTGTCATGAGGGGTTGATAGTATGGTTATAATGCCCCAAATTATGGATTCCCACATTAAGAAACATGTAATTGATTGTCCATTTAGATATTTGAGTAGTGGAATACCCATGATTGTTATTTATTGAAGGATTATTTATTCAACTTTTTATTCCTACCGTAATGAGTTCATGTGTATTTTTAAAGGAATGTTCATTTAGTTATTCCCCATGAATTATGTATATGATTATGAAATCATCTGTTTTATTTCATACTCTTATATAACCATTGAGCTCACCCCTTTCATATGATTCTTTTCCCATGTTATGAAGAAGAACATTTTGAATAAAAATTCAAGGATGAAGGTTATTTCATGTCATATTGTATCTAGTTTTATTTTCATTTCTCAATTTACTCTGGGTGTCTTGAATGTAATTTTGTTTTCCAAGAGTACTAAACTTATTAGTACATCAGGATTTTATTCCCTGTAATCATGGAAATGTAATAGAATAATTAATAGGCTATGGGAATCAAGGGTGAATGTGTTACAGTTACAATCAAGGAAGATTAGCGGTAGCCATGGAAACTACATTTAAAAAATTTAGATTACTGATCAAAACCATAATATAGACATAAAGATACATATTTATTAACATCCTAAATTTTTTGTAAGGATTATATTATAAGGATCATCCATTAAAATAAATATATATCTAGAAACTACATGTGGGTATGTTTGTAGAACAAATTTACCTAGGAGTAACTACATTGATAATGTGTTTCGGGCATGACATGGTGTAACCTTGTACATAACAATGTTCCTTAATGCAAACCTGTTTTGACACTCTGGTGGGATATTCTTAGTATAATTTTCATTTTCTTTACCCACCATTATATAATATTTGTGCATCCAATGTAACAAAATATATGGTTCTTTGACTTATAATGTATATATTTATACTTTTTGATCTATAATGTTTAGAGTGTTATATAAATGATAATATATTGAGCTAATATATAATATGGAATTGATTGTAAATGTTTCCTAGAATAAGGAATGAGAATTTCACCAATGCACGTGATGAACATAGTAATAATAATCATAAATTTTATGGTGTTAAGCCCTAATTTCAAAGGAAGATAGTCTCCCATGTTTCCCCATCATATGAATAAATTTTATCATGTTCTAACAAGTCATGTAAATAATTCTCTGAGACTTATGGATATTTAGGAAAGAAAAATAAGAAGATTACAGTTGAGATAAATTTAGATAATGTGATTAATGGAAAGAAGGGTTTTCCCCATGTGATAACTATGGAATGAACCACCATGGTAAATGGTTGATGGGATAATTTTTTTGTTATATGTGTTTAGAAAAATGACATCAACTATGTGATTTCAAGAGTAAGAAGAATGCTTCAAATGTACAAATTTTCAACTTCAATAAGATTAGAAACTATGTGAATCATTATCCCAATAATTTAAAGAATATTCCCCAAATTATGATACTAGATAGCGATCATGTTATGATGACGCCATATATGAAGAAGAATGATTAATATTCCTAGTCAAGAGTAATTTCATTTGAATATATTTTTAGTAATGTACATGTTATAAGAATTATGGATTATATGAGAAATGAAAAATTATTCATTCTATTAATGATTTCAAACCATAAGTTGAACGGTACCAAGAAAGGATATTCATTGGATATTAATTTTATGTGAAAATTAAAAATTTATATAAAGTGAAAACCTTAAAATAGTTTTAATCGTGATGATAATGGTGGAGAAATTATTAATTTGGATCTGTACTGACTACCTGTAGACTGATTTTTGACTTGTCGATAAGTGGTCGATTAAATAATTGGTGGTGTTTACAACAGTTTTGGATATAAGGAATATATCAAACAACATATGTAAGGATGAAGGCACGTTTTCAATATGTTTTTATAGAAATTTGAGTGGCTAACATATTACACGAGGACACATGATGAAAATATTCAAATGTTTAGAAAGTAAAAATTTAGGGCTTCTTAATGATATTTAATGGAAAATAAGGTTAAAAATTCATTGAAGAGGATAGATCCAGTTGTTCAAAAAAATGATGATTTCCAAGGACCCCATGCACATGGATCTAGCAAGGGAAGATATGTGAATGATTCTAAAGTATCAGATTATGGTCATTTCGAATGTAATTCTATTTATGAAAAGGCTTAACATGATCTATGTAATAGTTTTTAAAGTTTAATGTTACTAAATGACACAACTTATTCTAAAAGATGATGTATAGATTTATCATATAACAAACAAAGGATACAATTTTGATTACTAAACAGAAAAGAATGTCTATACTCTAATTGAGTGGTTGAATTCATAAACACTTTGATAATTTTCATAAATAAAAAATTTGTCATATTATCAGATTTTTTTCAAGATACTCATAAATTATTACATAACTGTAGTTTTCGGTGTATTGGTAATGATCATTCATCTATGATTATTCTGTTTCAGTTTAAATCATAACATGAAGGATTCTTTATTCTTTAATGATGACAAATTAAATTGTGTTTTTTTAATAACTGATGCATTTCTATATCGCTATTATTTATAGGATATTTAGTTCTTATTCATAATGTAGAATTCCGACAAAAGAATTTAAATATATAAACCATTAACTTATGAAATTCAATTTCGAATTTCAAGGATGAAATTTTTATACGGTGGGTAGAATGTATCATCATATGAATTTACAAATAGAAATAATATAAAATTAATGAAAGAGTTAGTATCTACCAAAAACCTCTTTATTATAACCTAGTGTAAAGACCCGTAAATTTCAAGGAAATTTTTTTCTTAATTTTCTTTGGAATTTTACAAGAACGCAGTTTCTGACGGCACCTGATTCTGAGGCCCGGTGTGCCCGGAATCATTTTCCGAAGTTTTGGCTCGGGTACGTTCAGTGAACGGACGAGCGGGTTTTTCTAACTTTTGAACCTGTGCCCGGAATCGAATTCTGAGGGCACCGATGAAATCGCAGCGCCGGGTTTTGCCTAGAAACGCCTCTTCCGGAGTTGCATTTGCTCAGGTGTGGTTTTTAAATTTTGGGACTTAAGGTTAAGAAATAAAATAAAGTTGTTACGACAACTTTATTTTTATTTCACTTGAAGCCACTTGAAAGCCACATTAAGCTGGTTAAACTTAGTTGAAGCGGATAGGGTGCAACTGAAATATCCTATCCTCTTGATAGGATATTTGTGGGTGGGGCCTGCACGAGCCACGCCGTTTCTTCCGCTAAGTAACGCACCCGCGAAAACCCGTCAAAGAAACTGAAAGTCAACTGACGCGGTTTCTTAGTTTCTTAACAGACCATTAAATTGGGCTGTTTCTTTCGTCCAATTAATTGGGCGGTTTCTTTGGTAAATTAATTCTTGGAATTAATTGTTCGTTTCTTTTTTTTAATCATTGCTTGTGCGTTAATAAAATAAGATTACTCTTATTTTATTTTGGGTGGAAGCTTGTGGCGTGGGGAGAATTTGGAGGAGAGCGTTCTTCTTCGGCGAAGAACGCGAAGAACGCCGGCCTCCGGCGAAGAACGCTGAAACCGCGGAAATCAACGACGCTTCTTCCGCGACGTTTCTTCCGCGACGATCGTTCCTTTCCAAGCGACATTCTCCCTTCGGACGCACCTCGACGACAACAGAATCAACGACGTTTCTCCGGCGACGTTTCTTCCGCGACGATCGTCCTCTTCCGTGACGAACTCGCGAGCGACAACGCTTGAGGTAGGGGTTTTAAACCTTTTTAAAGTTGTTGATCTTTCCTTCGATCTTGAAGGTTCTTTTTTTTTGTCGGCCCTTGTTTCCGAATCTTTTTATTTATTTTTAAAAAGATTGTGATGGATTATCGTTCTAGAAAGGCCGATTGTTATCAATCTAATGCGAGGGGGGTCGGGCCGCACAAACACGGCCGAACCCCCCCTCCTTTATTCTTGTTGTTTCTTGCGGATGGAGCGAGATGGCGTGGTGTCGTCGCACCACGCGGGAATCGTACGGCAACTATTGAGCGGCGCCGTCGCGCCGCGCTGTGGAACGAAATCAAACAAGATCGAGACGCCTTCGCGCCACGCCGAGAAGTCGTTCAAGCACGCGACGTCGTCGCGCCGCGCCAAAGAGGCCGCAGATTAAATTAATTTTATTTTGTTCTTGAGCGCAGATTGACGGGCGACGACAAACGAGGCCGCAAGTTAATTTTGAGGCCTCCGCAGTGAAGGTCGGGTCCCGGGATGACCGTAGGCGCAGACGGGAAGCAAATCGGACCACTGGAGCGTCTCCGGTGGCCCGCGGAAGCCGGCGGCGGCGCGGGTCGCCGGCGCGGCGGCGCCGGCGGCCGGAGGCGGCGGCACCCCGCGGGTGTCCAGGGTGGCACCCCGCGGGTGCCGCGGGGTTGTCTGGTGACACCCCGCGGGTGTCCAGGGTGGCACCCCGCGGCTGCCGCGGGGTTGTCTGGCGACACCCCGCGGGTGTCCATGGGGGCACCCCGCGGGTGCCGCGGGGTTGTCAGGCGGCACCCCGCGGGTGTCCAGCGCGACACCCCGCGGGTGCCGCGGGGTTGTCAGGCGACACCCCGCGGGTGTCCAGCGCGACACCCCGCGGGTGCCGCGGGGCTGTCAGGCGGCACCCCGCGGGTGTCCAGCGCGACACCCCGCGGGTGCCGCGGGGTTGTCAGGCCGCTCGGCCGAGCCGAGCCGGACCGGCCCTGGCCGGGCGGGGCTGGGCCAATCGGGTCGGACCCGGTTCGGGCCGACCCAGGGGGGTCGGGCCGGGTCGGCCCGGACCCGGACCCCCCCCCGTTTTCGGACCATTTCGGTCAAATTCACATATCTTGAGCTCCGGACGTCCGAATGATGTACCGTCAGCTTTGTTGAATTCCTCTCAGTGAGACGGAACTTTTGGCTTACTCTGCTCGAGATTTGGATGCCGACGGAGTACGGTCGGGTCGGTTCGTACACGAAACCAACCTGGCCCCTCGAACGAAAAATCCAATAACTCACAGACCGGGCGTCCGATTGACGCGCCGTCTATTTCGTTGACTTCCTCTTGATGAGACGGAACTTTTGACATACTCCGCCCGAGTTTTGGATGCAGTCGGAGTATGTCCGGATTGGATTGTACCCGAAATCCAACCGGGGCCCTGGAACGGAAAAGCTGATATCTTTCAGCCAGGACGTCCGTTCGATGAACCGTCAGCGGCGTTGGTGATTGCGTTGAGTAACGGTCCCTTGATTATACCCTATGGGAGTTCAGGGTATAGTTGTGATACGGCCGGGATTGGTTCGCACACGAAACCAACCGGGCCCCTGGGACGAAAAGGCTAATAACTCACAGACCGGGCGTCCGATTGGCGCGCCGTCTGTTGCGTTGAGACCCCTATGATGAGGCGGTACTTTGAGACACTTCTTTGTGGGACTTTGTGATACTTGGAGTATCGACCGGTAGCTCGTGGAGCGGACCCTCCTGGAGACGAGCGTGCAGAGTATGGAGACCGTGTAGCCGACTGAGACCTGACGACTGCTTGACCGACTCGACTTGGAGTGAGTCGACTAGCCCAGTGGAAGGAGCGCCCGGTATTTGGCGGCAGACCCACGGCGGACGGAGAGCCTGGTAGTTGGCAGCAAACCCGCGGTACTCGACAGGAGGAGTACCTCAGTAGGCTATTTGGGTGAGCGCCCGGTATTTGGCGACAGACCCTCAGCAGACGGAGCGCCCGGTAGTTGGCCGCAAACCCGCAGTACTCGTCAGGAGGAGTACCTCAGCAGTCTTAGGTTAGTGAGCAGTACCTCGGAGTCGTGACAGGACCACTGTACACTCTAGAGACGGAGCTCCTCAGTAGTTACGGTTTCGATAAGGAAAATCCTGGTTTGAGCTGAGTCAATGAATCTTTGCATTTCCTCATGATTGAGATGGGTCTCTTGATAACTTAGGTATATGTATGGGCATATACCTGGCTGATGGTTATCCGTTGATTTCATGATTTTTATGTATCCTTGTGATTGGATGGGTTACTTGATGACTTAGGTATATTTATGGGAATATACCTAAGTAGAGTCTGATGTTACTTCGTGATTGATGTCTTTACTTTGTGGATATCCATGTTGGATTTAGAGAGACCTTAAGGGTCTCGGGGTCCCTACTGAGTAGCTTATACTCACCCCTGCACGGGCTATGCCCGCACTTCGTTGTGTTGGTTGCAGACGACGGACAGCGCAGATCGCAGTTGTGGCTTGCGGAGCAGGTCGGTACCCGGAGGAGGACCACTGGGCGGACGTACCCGGAGTAGACGACAGGACCCGAGGAGTAGAGGAGCTATCTGTATCTACCCTTCAGGTAGGATCCGTGGTGGACGATCCAGGAGCTGAGCCATCTGTACCTACCCTTCAGGTAGGAATCTAGGAGGACGGCCCAGGAGCCGCTTCATTCTTCCAGCTGCTGTTTTTCCCTTTCGAGTTGTACTTTACAGTTGGGATTGTATTTCCGGCCCTTTTACTTTTCTTCACTTGTGTTTACTTTTCTGCTTGCTTACTCTGTGGTATTTGTTTGCTTTTGTAATGGCAATGCCTTCACAGTTATCGGGATTTACGCCATTGGTGCTAGTCGCCAGCCCCTGGCCTATGGAAGGCGGGCTTGGGGTAGTCACGGCACGGGCCCCGAGGTCGGGTCGTGACAGATTGGTATCAGAGGTGGTCGGTTCTACCGCCGATTCTGATCTTTCTTTCTGTGAAGCAATAGTGTTAAGGGTACCGAGTATGGTTTTCAGTTCAGGGAGTCCAGTGTTGGTGCGGGCGGCCGACGTATCCATACACCAGGACCCTGACAACTGAATTCCGACATTGTGCATGAAAACACTGATTGCGTGTGTGTTTCCAAAGTTTAAAAATGTCAGCTCAAACCAGGTCAGCTCACCAGGTTTAATCGTTTGACCGTGTTACGATGTTTCTTTCAGGATGCCTTTTCTCGGACGACCAGCTTTAGCCCAGAGGGATGTGCGTACTGACAGCCAGCCGACCGACGAGGCTTCGGTTCAGGGCCCTCTTGCAGTCGAGGCACCAGCAGAGGCACCAGCGGTACTACCATACGTTGGGCCACCGATGCCACCAGCCCCAGTAGTAGGCGATGCACGACGCTTGAGTGCGCTGCATGAGTTCCAGCGCTAGAGGCCACCCAGGTTCAGGGGAGAGACGGACCCGCAGGCGGCTGAGGATTGGATGGAGGCTGTGGTGGGAGTCTTCAGGCTAGTGGGGGCGCCATCGGACTTTATGGCGATCTTTGCGGCTAGCCTTCTTCAGGCAGTAGCAGGCAGGTGGTGGAGCCACTTTTTCCAGTTTTTCCGTGGGATGGCCTTCTCTTGGGAAGACTTCGAGACCTCCTTCAGGTTGGAGTATGTGCCAGTAGCTCTACACCCCGAGCGTGTTCGGGAGCTGCTGCCTTTGTCGCGTTCTTCTCGATCAGAAGCCGAGTCATCTGTGGGCAGTACACAGATAATGCAGAGGCCCAGAAAGACCAGACCAGCAGTTGGGCGATCTCGGGTTTTAGGACCGGTGGTGCAGGGCACCCGGAGTGGGAACAGAGCTAGCCGTGCAAGGAGCAGGTTGTGTTACTCATGCCGCGGAAAGGGTCATCTGGCACGTGACTGTCCGACTCCCGATCCGCAGGCTTTGGGGGAGCCACCGAGATAGAGGCAGCGACAAATGCTTGAGCAATAGTAGAACTCTTGGAGCAGGTGGACAGGAGCGGAACTAGTGGATATGTCTCTTGTACTTCTAGTTCCATGTTTGATGTTGTATTCGTGTCTTTGTATTATGAGCTGCAATAATAAAGAAGAAACTTATCTCTTGTGATGTTTGCCTTCCTGTCCTCTTTTGTGATGTTACTGAGTGGTCCCGGTTAAACTGTTGACTTGACCCTCACGTTCGACATTTCAACTGGAGAAGACCCAGTGACCTCACACTGATGCCGACAGTGTGACTCGACCCTTGTAGGCGAGAGTGACAGTTGGATCTCTTAGTAGTTACGTCGAGGCCTTACGACATCATCCATGGCATGAATGCATCCTTCATGCCAGGATTGACTGTATTAGGCAATGGGTGTGGTTCATCTAGAAAGGGGATGAGACCAGGTTTCTCTTTTCGGCAAAGGAGAAATTTTAGCAGCTCTTCCAGATCATATGCAAAGGAGGTGCAGTTCATCCAGGAGCAGATGAAGACTGCACAGTGCAGTAAGAAACAGGAAACCAGTGCCAGTCTTAGAGACTCGGGCGTGTTAAATGTTTCAAGAAGAGGAATCTTAAAGGACAGATGAATCTGCGGAGTAGCAGACATGGAAGTGGGGCCTTGAGAGCAGCAGGTGGTGGTGTACATCTCAACATGTTACAACCACCCGCCTTTGAAATCCCCGCCAGGCTCAGGGAGCAGGAGGGCTGGGAAGGAGAGTAGCTGCATGCGGTCAAGTAGTGTGACCCAGGGGCTCTAAGAATGATTCGGGGTACGGGGTATGTCTACTATGAGCTGCCATATCTTTAGACATAGGTACCAATCATTCTTTCCTTCCACGAATCTTGTCCCAGACCTAGAGGTTCCGGGTAAGCCGTTGACTTGACCCTCACGTCTGGAGATACCTTTGGGAGGAGACTCGATAATCACACTTACGCCGACAGTGTGATCTGACCACGAGGTGAGAGTTTCGGTTGGAATCTCTTGGTGGCAGCGTCGAGGCCTTGCGACGTTGGTCTGGTTATGGATCGAATTCACAGATCATACCCAGGTTGACTGTTTTAGGCAAAAAGGTTGTGGTTTATCTACAACGTTGGGATAGGTTTTCCTTGGTCAGCGAAAAGGAAACCCTGGGCAGCTCAAGATAAACTCATGCACAGGAGGGTGTAGCCGATCATTCTTGGGTCGACCCACCTTACCTTTGTGGCAGCAAGAGTTTTGAGTTTCAGTTCTAATCAGAAATGGAGACCTCTGGAGTTCGAGGATGACGACCACGTCTTCTTACGGGTCTCACCTCGACGAGGTTTACGGAGATGTGGCCTGGGAGGCGAGTTATCTCCGAGGTTCAACGGACCTATCTAGGTCCTCAGCTGGGTAGGCGAGGTGGTTTACCGCTTGGCCCATCCACTTCAGTTGCACTAGGTGCACGACGTTTTCCACGTATCCCAACTGAGGAGATACGTGCTCGACCCCCCTTCGCATATCATCGACCATGAGGAGCTAGATTGTGGCGATGAGTGTCTTATACGGAGGTTCCTGTGGGGATCGACGATCGACAGGAGCGGATCCTAGGAGGATGGTCAATTCCTCTTGTGCACTTCTTTGGCAGCGCGGGAACCTCCAGGTGAGCACATGGGAGCGGAAGGCTCAGATGCGTGCTCAGTACCGCTTTGTTTCCCTAAGTCTGTGGTGAAGCTTTACGGGGACGTAAAGCCCTGTGGTGGGAGTAATGTAAAGACCCGTAAATTTCAAGTAATTTTTTTTCTTAATTTTCTTTGGATTTTACAAGAACGCAGTTTCTGACGGCACCTGATTCCGAGGCCCGGTGTGCCCGGAATCATTTTCCGAAGTTTTGGCTCGGGTACGTTCAGTGAACGGACGAGCGGGGTTTTCTAACTTTTGAACCGGTGCCCGGAATCGAATTCTGAGGGCACCGATGAAATCGCAGTGCCGGGTTTTGCCTAGAAACGCCTCTTTCGGAGTTGCGTTTGCTCAGGTGTGGTTTTTAAATTTTGGGACTTAAGGTTAAGAAATAAAATAAAGTTGTTACGACAACTTTATTTTTATTTCACTTGAAGCCACTTGAAAGCCACATTAAGCTGGTTAAGCTTAGTTGAAGCGGATAGGGTGCAACTGAAATATCCTATCCTCTTGATAGGATATTTGTGGTTGGGGCCCGCACGAGCCCCGCCGTTTCTTCCGCTAAGTAACGCACCCGCGAAAACCCGTCAAAGAAATTGAAAGTCAACTGACGCGTTTTCTTAGTTTCTTAACAGACCATTAAATTGGGCTGTTTCTTTCGTCCAATTAATTGGGTGGTTTCTTTGGTAAATTAATTCTTGGAATTAATTGTTCGTTTCTTTTTTTTAATCGTTGCTTGTGCGTTAATAAAATAAGATTACTCTTATTTTATTTTGGGTGGAAGCTTGTGGCGTGGGGAGAATTTGGAGGAGAGCGTTCTTCTTCGGCGAAGAACACAAAGAACGCCGGCCTCCGGCGAAGAACGCCGAAACCGCGGAAATCAACGACGCTTCTTCCGCGACGTTTCTTCCGCGACGATCATTCCTTTCCAAGCGACGTTCTCCCTTCGGACGCACCTCGACGACAACAGAATCAACGACGTTTCTCCGGCGACGTTTCTTCCGCGACGATCGTCCTCTTCCGCGACGAACTCGCGAGCAACAACGCTTGAGGTAGGGGTTTTAAACCTTTTTAAAGTTGTTGATCTTTCCTTCGATCTTGAAGGTTCTTTTTTTTTTGTCGGCCCTTGTTTCCGAATCTTTTTATTTATTTTTAAAAAGATTGTGATGGATTATCGTTCTAGAAAGGCCGATTGTTATCAATCTAATGCGAGGGGGGTCGGGCCGCACAAACACGGCCGAACCCCCCCCCCCCCCCCCCTCCTTTATTCTTGTTGTTCCTTGCGGATGGAGCGAGATGGCGTGGTGCCGTCGCACCACGCGGGAATCGTACGACAACTATTGAGCTGCTCCGTCGCGCCGCGCTGTGGAACGAAATCAAACAAGATCGAGACGCCTTCGCGCCACGCCGAGAAGTCGTTCAAGCACGCGACGTCGTCGCGCCGCGCCAAAGAAGCCGCAGATTAAATTAATTTTATTTTGTTCTTGAGCGCAGATTGACGGGCGACGACAAACGAGGCCGCAAGTTAATTTTGAGGCCTCCGCAGTGAAGGTCGGGTCCCGGGATGACCGTAGGCGCAGACGGGAAGCAAATCGGACCACCGGAGCGCCTCCGGTGGCCCGCGGAAGCCGGCGGCGGCGCGGGTCGCCGGCGCGGCGGCGCCGGCGGCCGGAGTCGGCGGCACCCCGCGGGTGTCCAGGGTGGCACCCCGCGGGTGCCGCGGGGTTGTCTGGCGACACCCCGCGGGTGTCCAGGGGGGCACCCCGCGGGTGCCGCGGGGTTGTCGGGCGACACCCCGCGGGTGTCCAGGGCGGCACCCCGCGGGTGCCGCGGGGTTGTCAGGCGGCACGCCGCGGGTGTCCAGCGCGACACCCCGCGGGTGTCCAGCGCGACACCCCGCGGGTGCCGCGGGGTTGTCAGGCCGCTCGGCCGAGCCGAGCCGGACCGGCCCTGGCCGGACGGGGCCGGGCCAACCGGGTCGGACCCGGTTCGGGCCGACCCAGGGGGGGTCGGGCCGGGTCGGCCCAGACCCGGACCCCCCCCGTTTTCGGACCATTTCGGTCAAATTCACATATCTTGAGCTTCGGACGTCCGAATGACGTACCGTCAGCTTTGTTGAATTCCTCTCAGTGAGACGGAACTTTTGGCTTACTCTGCTCGAGGTTTGGATGCCGACGGAGTACGGTCAGGTCGGTTTTTACACGAAACCAACCGGGCCCCTGGAACGAAAAAGCCAATAACTCACAGACCGGGCGTCCGATTGACGCGCCGTCTGTTTCGTTGACTTCCTCTTGATGAGACGGAACTTTTGACATACTCCGCCCGAGTTTTGGATGCAGTCGGAGTATGGCCGGATTGGATTGTACCCGAAATCCAACCGGGCCCCTAGAACGGAAAAGCTGATATCTTTCAACCAGGACGTCCGTTCGACGAACCGTCAGCGGCGTTGGTGATTGCGTTGAGTAACGGTCCCTTGAGTATACCCTATGGGAGTTCAGGGTACAGTTGTGATACGGCCGGGATTGGATCGCACACGAAACCAACCGGGCCCCTGGGACGAAAAGGCTAATAACACACAGACCGGGCGTCCGATTGACGCGCCGTCTATTGCGTTGAGACCCCTATGATGAGGCGGTCCTTTGAGACACTTCTTTGTGGGACTTTGTGATACTTGGAGTATCGACCAGTAGCTCGTGGAGCGGACCCTCCCGGAGACGAGCGTGCAGAGTACGGAGACCGTGTAGCCGACTGAGACCTGACGACTGCTTGACCGACTCGACTTGGAGTGAGTCGACTAGCCCAGTGGACGGAGCGCCCGATATTTGGAGGCAGACCCACGGCGGACGGAGCGCATGGTAGTTGGCAGCAAACCCGCGGTACTCGACAGGAGGAGTACCTCAGTAGGCTATTTGGGTGAGCGCCCGGTATTTGGCGACAGACCCTCAGCAGACGGAGCGCCCGGTAGTTGGCCGCAAACCCGCAGTACTCGACAGGAGGAGTACCTCATCAGTCTTAGGTTAGTGAGCAGTACCTCGGAGTCGTGACAGGACCACTGTACACTCTAGAGACGGAGCTCCTCAGTAGTTACGGTTTCGATAATGAAAATCATGGTTTGAGCTGAGTCAATGAATCTTTGCGTTTCCTCATGATTGAGATGGGTCGCTTGATAACTTAGGTATATGTATGGGCATATACCTGGGTGATGGTTATCCGTTGATTTCATGATTTTTATGTATCCTTGTGATTGGATGGGTTACTTGATGACTTAGGTATATGTATGGGCATATACCTAAGTAGAGTCTGATGTTACTTCGTGATTGCTGTCTTTACTTTGTGGATATCCATGTTGGATTTAGTGAGACCTTAAGGGTCTCGGGGTCCCTACTGAGTAGCTTATACTCACCCCTGCACGGGCTATGCCCGCACTTCGTTGTGTTGGTTGCAGACGACGGACAGCGCAGATCGCAGTTGAGGCTTGCGGAGCAGGTCGGTACCCGGAGGAGGACCACTGGGCGGACGTACCCGGAGTAGACGACAGGACCCGAGGAGTAGAGGAGCTATCTGTACCTACCCTTCAGGTAGGATCCGTGGTGGACGATCCAGGAGCTGAGCCATCTGTACCTACCCTTCAGGTAGGAATCGAGGAGAACGACCCAGGAGCCGCTTCGTTCTTCCAGCTGCTGTTTTTCCCTTTCGAGTTGTACTTTACAGTTGGGCTTGTATTTCCTGCCCTTTTACTTTTCTTCACATGTGTTTACTTTTCCGCTTGCTTACTCGGTGGTGTTTGTTTGCTTTTGTAATGGCAATGCCTTCCCAGTTATCGGGATTTACGCCATCGGTGCTAGTCGCCAGCCCCTGGCCTATGGAAGGCGGGCTTGGGGTAGTCACGGCACGGGCCCCGAGGTCGGGTCGTGACACCTAGCCAGTTTACATAATATTTCTAATTCTATGATTTGAATTCTGAAAAAATTGATATATACAGTTGCATTTATTCAGATATTTAGAGTCTGATAAGACGAACATAATTTTTGGTAAATAGTAATATACCCTTATGAAAAGTAACATGAATAGTGAAATGTACATTGAGAATAGTAAATCATATTTTTAATTTATTTTCTTATGGATGTATGATAATTAGATATTGATTGAAATTTTAATGTGATATAATCATATTATAGTTATTAACTAGTTATTTTTTAAAATAAATTCTGATTTTTGTTAAAAAAATAATCATATTTAAAAAAATATTTTCAAAAAATGGAGTTCATTTTTGAGTTGTACACAACAATAAAATGGGTTTTGTGAATTTTTTGGACTTCATTGAGATACTGAAATTTTAACTGAATTGTAAAATATGGTAATTTTCAATATATATAAATTAGCTATTAAATTTACAATTCATAGCATCATGGCTGATATAATAACCCATGGTTCGACCTCAATGAAATTATTACTATTATTGGTCAAATTAATCAACACTATTGGTTTTATTGAAATAAATAATAAAATAATGAATACCATTTTCTCGGATCACCCCACTAAACCACAATTAAATCCTCTCACTCCATCTTCTATCCACTCCAACCAACCCTAGTGCCTTATCTAAATTATTGTTAAATATCTTCCCAACCTCCTCCCCCATGTCCAGAATCCCTTGGTATCATAAAAATACCACAACCTCGTCCCAATAGAATCCCCCAAGAAATATTACTTCAAGAGTTAAATTTATATTTTCATTTCATTTATTTCAAGTTCCTTTCTTTTGTTTTCTATATTCAAACCATTTCATCATAACATGATGATGATTCCAGTACATTACATGCAATATAATATTTTTATGAAAAATTTATAGTTCTTCATCATCTCTCATTTCCCATTCTCTTATACTTCATGTGAAAACACCATCCAAGATGTGTAAATTTATCACATTGAATGGTGAAAAATTATTCAATTTCTTTTACCGTCTTCAATTCTAGTCGTGTAACCATTTTAATGGTTGAAGCATACCTAAATATATGTATTATAACTTATTAATGTTTATAGAATCTTTTTTTAAAGATGATTTTAATTTCAAAATCAATATGAGTTCAATGTAATAAAAAATAGTTAATTAACCCAAATAATTATCAATAATATTTTATATAATTGTTAATAATCAATCCCAATAACCAAATCAATTTTATAACCATATAAAATTTTTGTATGTCAAATAATAAAATTAAACATATATTATATACAACCATTTTTTTGTTACATGTTTATTATTACATGTATATAAGTAAAGCGGTCATGAACACCAAAGAAAAAAATGCTCCCAAACCATAAAACCAATCCTCCTAAACCAATCAAGAAAGACAAGAATTAACATTATATGTATGTAATTAATAAATAAAATAATTAATAATTCCCATTCATATTGATGAATTAATTTAATCATGTTATCTAGTACACTAAGATCATGTAAATACCACCATCAGACATAAGGTAAGTGGTTTCTTCATCTCACTTCCATTTTTGTGAGATATTCTATATTCACTTATATTACATGTGTATGGATTATGTATAATGAAAATTGATGTTTCCTATCATGAATAACGTTAATTAAATTATATATAAACTATCATTTTATGATTACTAATTTTTGGGAATACACATCAATTGATTACAAAGTTGTAATTATTTTATACTAGAACCTCCACATTCATTAGGTTAACAGTTATTTTCTTCATACCTCAATAAAAATTTTATTTCTAAATATTTTCTCATCATATATTCTGTGATAATGATATATTTATGTGAACCAACAAAAATACTACTTTCATTTAGGGGGAGTTACATGTTAAAAATGAATCTTTGAAAATTTATTGTGAAATTCTAACCCGGTTCAGGGAACTTCTTGAATTCTAACATATTTTTATGTTCACATTATAATCTGTTTTATGGAATATTTATCTTTTTAAAATAATTGATATTAACATAAATTCTATTTTTTCATTTCTGGTTTTATGAAATGAAACATTCCTTTGCAATTTAAAATCCATTAATAATTTCCCAAAACCCGCACTAAAATGTTATATTTTTAACGCTTCATTAAAAATAATTTTTAAAGATTTAACCACAATAAGACAACATTTAATCATAAAATATAATTTCAACAATTAGAAATATTATTTTATGGTATATACATGTTTAAAATATAATATCATAAAAAATCTAAATGATTTTCCAAATGAACTCTTCATTCCAAATTAAAAAGTGTTTTTCCCAAACCACTTTATCTTTTATGTGATATATTCCTTGTTTACAATATATTTATTTCATGTAGTGAATGTAACTACACTTGGTATATCATATGAAGAGTTTCTATATTATCATTATATTCTATGGGATTATGATTTGAATTTTTCAAAGTTGTATTGGATAGTTTGTAATATTTAAGGATTATTTCCTCAAGGATTCTTCAATGGCTTCAATTTGATGTGTCTTCATTTATGTATACATCCTTTTTAAAATATTGTAAATTATTGAGGTTAATCATTTATTATATCACCTAACATATTTATTTTAATGGTTTGTGATTATTTTGACTATGGATACGATATCTTAAAATCAATCACCAATTTACTCTGAGTGGTTAGTGTTTATGATTAATGTTCTGGTAAGGTTATTTATATTTCATATATTATTTTCAATATGAATATATATGTTTTTTAGGTTTATCCCCATTTATGTGAGGAATTAATTGGACATAGAATGTGTTGGGTGGGGCCCATAATATCCCATAAATTGATCAGTAGGTTTAATAAGACCAACTATATTCTTGGAACGAGGCCAGAATAAAATTGTTATTTATGGTATTGGAATAAAACCTTGAGTTTATAGTTACGATGTCTCATATTGTGAATTACCTCATTATGAAACTAAAAAATTAAATTCCATGTTGTTGTTGTAATAGTAAAATACCCATTATTTTTCTTAATTATGGAATTATTTATTCACCTCTTATTCTATCCATAATGTTTTTATGTTAATTTTTAAAGGAATGTTATTTTAGTTATTTACCATACTTAATGAATAATTTAATGATATATTCTACTACATTTCATAACCTAACTAAGCATTTTATCTCACCCCGTTCTTATGATTCTTTCCAGAAGTTATGAAAAATAAAACAATGAATATGCATTCAAGGGTGAAGATTATTTTATATATTATTTTATACTGTTATATTTTATTTTTCAAATGTATTATGGGTATCGTGAATGTAATCTGGTATTCCATGACAAATAAAATGATTGGAACTTTTTTTAATTGATTCCATGTAATCATGAAAATATAATAGAATAATGCACTGGCACCAGGTATCTGGGGTCAGGGAGTTACATAATCAATTCTATTTTATTATTTTGGATTGAAAATATCTCTGATATATTTGATTAATGTAATTACATTTATTATATATTAATGGATATCCCAATAAATGAATTATAGGAAAAATGTTATCGATTTTACATCACTATATTACTCAATTGAGATATGATAAGCATTCACCAATTATTACCATATATGTTTAAAATATTATCCATGAATTATTTTTTCATAATTAATCATTAAATATATTATCTATATAAATCATTCACATGTTATAGATTTCATGGGATTTAAATTTAAATTATAATAACAATATATCTGGTCATTGTCTAATTGCCAAATTAATGTGAAATTTTTGATATTACCCCCCATATATTCTATTTTATGGTATACTCACAACCATATATGGTAAAAATATTATGTTTCACGTGATTTGAAAATATATTTTATTATCTTCATCACATGATCATTTTTAACACACCAATATTCAATGGTACACATGCTATTTAAATAATTTAATAGCATATTATATATGCAACACCAAGTTCAAGTGCACAAAGACATATTTAAATATCCATTTAAAAAAATATCAATGGTATTTGCATAATTTTGATTTTTATATATCCCATGTATTTTTAAAATTCTTTTTTTCTATTTCCTAGACCGAATATTATGACATATTCAACTTTTCAGATAAAAGTGTTTTTTATCAAAAAATGCAGTTTTTCAGCCATGTAATATTCAACCCTTTTTAAATATAATATATGACACTTTTATATATATTAAATTAGATGAAAAACATTATTTTGAAAATAGGCAGATAAAAACTATGTTTGGATAATGCTTTGGAACTTTTTTGATAACTTTTATATTTTGATTAATAGTTAAAAATAATAATTTTAAATTTAAAACATCATTTTCTATTTGAAATACATTATATTGTTAAATTATTAATTTTGGTGTATTTAAATAATAATTTGATTAAATTATTTTCATTTAATATAATTTAGGTAATTGGATTTAATTTGAAATTTAAATTGAACCTAAAATCATGTCCAAATTTTGGTTGTTTTTAGTTCTTATAAACACGCTTTTTGGTTTTTAAAACAGAAATTAGAATTCAATTAATTACATCTAATTTTGTGTAATGAATTTTGGAAAATGGATTCCACAGATGGAATCAAAAAGTATAAATTATGTAAATAAGTCCCTTTTATTTTAGGAAATTTTGAATAGTAACTTCAATAATTGTTTATATTTTCTTTGGTTAAAGGGTAAATTATTAATATAATGGAAAATAATAAATAATAAATTAATATGAAACAAACCTAACACAACTACTAATACTATTTGATGAGATATAGTCGACCATGTGAATCCATTGGCCTAATTTTTGTCATTTGGGGAGCACTTGGGTGTGATAATGACAGGTTATAAGAATTATTTTAACATAATGTTAATTATACCATAAATATATATCTTTTAATAAATAAATTATAATATAGATTTATATAATTTATATCATTGTGTATAAATATAAATTTGAAATATATGTATATTTCTTACATCATTGTATTTTATTAATAATTTTTAGAAATTCGGTAAATATATTTATTTACGACACAGTTATGATGCAATGATAACATTATTAATGTATTATTCAAATAAATGTAATTTATAATAGTAAAATAAATGTAATTTGATCGTTATTATGACAACCATTAATTTTATGTATTAAATTTTCATAATTGTAATAATCTAATACCTTTTTCTAATGAATCATGTTTCTATGACTTTATCAAAAATCAAAAACTAAATAGTGTCAAAATCGATATAATAGAGTTTTTAAATAAAATATTATTTAATTAAATTATATATTTGACCTAAAAATATAAAATTTGTGTAATTGACTTAGATAATGTTACATATTTCATTAATGAACCACATTAGGTTATCTTGGAATTTTATAGTATCTATATTAAAAATATAGTATAAAAATACATAAAGAGATAAAAAAAGTTAACCCATTTAACTAATGGTAAAATCTAAAAGATAAGGTTAATATGGTGACTTAAACATGTATAAAACCTATTGTATAAGAAGATTTCGAACCAAAAACATTTTAGTCTCTAAATAAATCCATTTTTTTCTATTAGAAACCAAAAATAATTTTATAATAAATTAATATTTCATACTTTTTCTAAAGGGCCCCTCACCACTATATTAGAAGAGTACATCCCCTTCTCTTAATTTCACACTTCCATAGCCATTGTATTAAATAAATGTTGCTCCAAAATCCTCCGAAAAATCCTCACATGATCATGGAGGCATTACATTGGGAATAAATTCTTCCTGTATAGCCATATTATTCAAATAAAAATAAAACATGTGATGAATAGGTAATCGTTTTATACCTTCTTTTAAAAATCATTTCTTCTTCTACTAACTATTACTATGTTGTTACCATAATAAGATAATAAATCTAGAATATTAATATAATGAGATTTTGGTATTATTATTGGACAAACATATTCCTATTTTTACCCATCTTATGAAAAATAATAAAACCATGTGTGAGTACATATGTCTTATCACCACCATGTCATGGTGTAAATTGGTTTTCAGGTACAAATTATTTATATGGGTATAAAAATGAATATAATGGTTGTAAATAAAACATATAAAATTATATTTCTTCTTTAAAACTCATAATCCATCACATTCTATACCATTTTACCATTAAGTAAATGATATCATCAGTCATGTGTACATACAAACTATCGTCTCCACGATGAGATGAGATTAATTCTCCACAATAACAATCACGAATTTTTAATAAAAAATATATTATTCAAAATATATAAATATATGACCTAATAAGTGTACTGGAATGATATATATACATATATATATATATATATATATATACATATAGGTCATTAACTTACTTCCATTCAATATGATAAAAAGAAGAAAACAGTTTTCATGTGTACATACAGCCCAACATCTCCACAAACGGTGTGTTCCATTTTATATATACATATATTATATATATATTATATATATAAATATTATGAATATATGTGACATATAAATAAAATTATACATTCATGAAGTATGTAAATCATGATTTATGTAATCAAGAAAAAAAGTCAAAACACTTACGATAAACTGATTGATATTACCCGAAATGATGCATTAACATGGAATTGTTAATAAATGGGAAATATAAAAGCATAAAATAATCATATATGATATGATTAATATTATTATTATTGTGATATTAAATAATAATATGTTTAAAAAAATTATACAATAGTTTTAGATAAGTATGGGGAGTATCAGATCTACGGTAAGGGTTAATTTTATAATCTCATTATTATTTGAGGTTGTTTATACATAAGTATCTACATGGACTTCATTATCATCCACATCCATGATTCTTAAAAACAATTTTCAAAAAAACTTTACTTTTTCTTAGACTGGGTTAATTTCATGTATACGCAGGTTTTACTTTTATAAAAAGAAATTTAAAGGAATCATTCTGTCTCTTTCCTAATAAGGTACTTCATGATCTTTTTGACAAATAAATGGAGGAATTGTTTTTATCATATACAGCTGGTGAAACTATTTTCCATCATTATAACACCTTCTAATCATCCCTTAAAAATCTATTACTAATATTTCTAAAATAAATGTTTTCTTTTTAACTCCGCAACTTTTAAATGAATTCAATGTAGAAAGAGATATTCCTCCAAAATAGTTTCTGTTTTGATTTCGTCTCTATCATCATCTATTGTTGGATTTTATGATTCATTGATGTTGATTTATTATGATAAAATATTTCATACTGTATATATAGTTTTATGATATGTTTGTCTATGGATGTGTAATTTTTATTCCAATTAAGGATTATCATTACAGTAATAAAATTTTTAATTTTTGTTTAATACATATGTTTGAGTTTGGTTTCACCCTTTCAATATGAGGAATCTATTAGATGTATTATGTAAGGGGTGAGGCCTACTATATCCCCTCAATACATCAGAATGTCTCATGAGACAAACTAGTGTCTCTGAACAAGGCCTTCGAAAAATTTTATTTTCAGTCGTAGCACAAGGCGTTGATTATGTTGTTTTGATGACCAACAATATGCATTCTATCATTATGAGATTAATTATTTATATTACATGTGATTATTTTTCTAGTTGAATATCCATTTTAATATGTAAATAGAGTTATTTGATTTATCATTTCCATATTATGATGAATATTATTTTAATAGGCTTGTTATTTAGTCTTACACATCGAATTAAATGTTCATGGTCAATTATGTCAGTTTCTGCTATATTGTTATCCTTACTGGGAATCTGAGGTCATCACATTATTTTCTTTTATTTTTCCTAGGATAATTATAATTATATTATTTCTGACTTACAAGGATATGACAAGGGATATAAGTGTGTTTAAAAGAGACAAAATGTTTATTTTTCTTTTCAGAATGTAATATAAAACATAAGTATATATTTATTACATCCATGAAAATTAAACTAATCGGTCTATCGGGACATGATCACATATTATCATACCAATTTCATATAATAATGAAATTACAATGGGAAACAAGGGATGTGGCACTACATTTGGCACTAGAGAGAGTTCATTAAAAACCATGGAATCTAGATTTTGAAAAAATATTATTAGATAATATTTCTATAAGATATATATTGAGGATTGCAATAAAACAACATCCATATGATTTTTTAATGTAGATATTATGAGAGATTTACAATTAATACATCCATGTATGGATACTACACGTGGACCTGGATTTTTAACAGATGAACATAGGTGTGAAAACTCCAACATGAAGTTTTCAGCTTGACCTAGGATAACCTATTACACGACAAACTGCCCTATTGTGCTCCTGGTTTAACAATCACATGGGAAAATTTTAGGATAATTCATATTCATTGTACAGACCATTATGAAACAATTATGAGTAAATATTTTATTAAAGGAACTATATTTATGATTATTGAAAAGATATGCATAAAATATTCAATTTATGTTAATAATTTAACTATTTTTAATATATGAATTTGGATTCTTAACCTAATATGGTGTATACCATTGCCTATAAATAGTTTCTATAAAAAAGAATGGATACTGTATAAATTAATTTATACCATGTATGGATTTCCCTCCTATGAAATATAATGATAGTGAATATGGTATCACAACTATTGATGAATAGGTTATAACAATATTCAGATAGCTGAATGAGGTTATGAATAACAACCTTACATGTATGGAGTGTCATGATAAAAAATGTGGAGGATCAATGTTAGATAAATTTATTATAAAACTACTTCCAGCATTCAATGGAACTAAAAATACATTTGTTGCAATGTAATTGATATGATATTTAGAGAAAATAATTATTTATTAGGGATGTAATGAAAGGTAGAATGTTTTCATGGTAGTTTATCATCACTCATGAAACGATGGACAATGGTGGTCATTAATTCAAAACACAAATGAGGATGAATAAGTTGGTAATAAGAAATGGTTGGTGTTTACTGATATTTTCATAGAGAAATACTTTCTTCGTCAAAAACGATATTATACAGAAATAAAATTTCAATGCCTATGGAAAAAGGTGTAAAATAATGTTTCACGGTATGATTCTATCTTCAAAAGGATATTATGGAATGATAGTTACAATATACCTAACACAAGAAGATAGATTTATCAATTCTTTGATGGGATAAAAACTATCCACCAACAACAATTGGTCAAAAAATATTTCTCTTCGAAAAAATATATAGCATCATGTACTATCATGTTAGAAAATGAATTTGTCTATTTCATATGAAATTAATGTAATGCTTGGGAAGAAGAGAATAGTTTAGATAGAGGCTGATAAATGGAAATGAAAAAGATGGATTTTCCCTTATGTGATAAATTTTTTGGAGAAACACCTAATTATTAGGCTAAAAAGAATGGGAGTTGATTACAAATGCGGGGAAAACTGCCACTATGGTCGTCATTACAAGGTTATGAAAGGAGATGTCAATGTTCAATGATATAATTTCAATGAAAATGGGCATTATGATAATGAATATCCAATAAATCAAGGACATATATCTCAAAAAAAGAAAATGGATCATGTTTAAGATTATTTTGTCATTTCAGTTGATGTAGAATAATTAATGTATTTTTGTTTTTTGACTCAACCATACTATTATTGTTAGAAGAAAAATATTACATATATATGTATTATACTTAATTTCATTTATTTTTCAGTATGGATTAAATATGAGAAAGTTAATAACATATTCATTATGTGATAATAATATAATCATTACTTTTTTCGGGAATCTAATGTTATAATTAATTTTGAAAATTTATTGTTTTTTTCAGCAAAGACTGGAGATAAATATTTTCGATAACTAAAAAGGATGTAATGGAATATGTTTAAAATTGGATAGTTTTTTTTAATGTAGAAAATGTTCATAGTATTTTTTTGTAGCGTTATAATACAATAGTTTTAGAAAAACGACAACATATAGGTTAGAAAATATCATGTCGTGTCTGACAATGCCGCGGGAATCGAAAGAACAACTGATGTGTGTCAAGAAATTATCTCCTACCACTATCCTATAGGAATTACCTAGTTATTATAAAATATTTTTCCTCATTTAAATGTTAAATTTTTATTTTTTTAACCTTATTTTCTTGACAAAAATGGACTATTTTTTAGTTTTATCAGTTGAATAGAATGATTATTTTGTGGTATGAATTAGATAAATGGTGAAACTATAAATGTAAATTTAGTATGATTTTTTCTATTATTATTATATTAATCAAATTAAATATACACTAGTCGAGAAATTATCATAAAACCAAAAATATTTTCCTTGTACTTTATTTTATGATGAATACAATGGTCCCTTAGATAATCACAGTTTTATAACTTTCTAGTTGTTAAATTTCTCCTAATAATTTCTTCTATCAGTATCCATAATATCATGATGGTTTTTTTCTCTTCCATATCCATGTTTTCATACATGGATGCCATGTTTGTGTTATTTATAGTAACCTTTATACCTCCCATTCTGTATTTTAAAATCGAATCCTCACAAATCATTTTTTGGATGTGGGATTTCAACTATGATATTTTTAAATGTGAAATCCCTATTTTTCAATCATGAATTTAAATTATGAGGGAAAAATTTATTAAAGGTCATTATAATATACAACCTCAATATTCCAAGACACACTTTCTTTTAAAATTAATAAATAGCGTACGATGTACACAACACTGAGTTCAAGCACACCACGACCTATAAAACATAATATTTAATAAGTAGTTATTAATTGTACTAACAAGATTTTGAATTATGTATGTCCAATATAATTTTAACATTAACCTTTAGTGTTTTTAGGCATAATATAATAACTAATTCAAATTTTCAGATAAAAGAAGTGTTTTAAAAAAAATGCTGTTTTTCCGGAATTTTATGGAAAAATATTTTTAATTCCAATATTTAACACTATTATATATTATAATTTAAAAATATAAAATCTATCTTGATAATTGGGACATAAATGATTTGTTTGGATAATTTTTTGGTACTTATATTTAAACTTTCATTTTTTGATGAATAGTGGAAAATACTCTATTTTAATTAAAAACAACATTATTAAACAAAATATTTTATATTGTTAAATTACAAATTATATTGTTTTTAAATTATAAATTGATTTTATTTTTATAATTTTTTATAATTTATTTAATTCTATGTAATTTAACATTTAAATTGGACATACCCACATGTCAATATTTTGATTGTTTTTAATTATTAAAATACCACTTTTTTGTTTTGACAACAGAATTTAAATTTAAACTAAATACTAAAAAATTTGCATTATGAATATGGAAAAATGGATTCCATATTTGGAATCAGAATGTCCAAATTGTGTAAATAGTAACCTTATAATTTTGTACATTTTGAATACTAACTTCAGTAATTATTTTTATTTACCATGTTTAAAGTGTATATCATTTGCGTAAGGGTAAAGAAATCAACATATAACAATATAAGAAAACCCTAACACGAGACCTAATCATATTTAATGATATATATTCTACCATTATCATCCTTAGGCCTAATAGATTCAATGTGGGGACTATGTGGGTGTGATAATGACATGTTACAAGTATTATTTTAAAGTAAGGATAATTATATCATAAACAAATAGCTTTTACTATATAAAATCTAATAAAGGGTTATATAACTGATCCATATGTCCATAAATAGTATTTTTTAATTTATAAATGTATCTTACATCATGGTATTATATTTATAATTTTTAGAAATTAGATAAATATATTTATTTAGGACACAGTTATGATGCATTGATAACGTTATTAACAAATTATTTAAATAAATGAAATTGTAATTTGTAAAATAAATTTAATTTGATCATTTTGATTCCATAAACGTATTTTCTGGATTAAATCTACGTATTAGGGATTATCTATTGTCTTTGATTCGAAAAAATCAAGTTTTAATGACAAAAAAACCAAATACTAAATATTTTCAAAATTGAGATAAATGAGCTTTTAAAACAAATACTATTTTATCAAATTATATAGTGGTCCTAACAATATATGAATTGGTCAGAAGGCATAGATAATGTTACATATTTTATTAATTATCCACTTTAGGTTCAATTTATATTTTATAGTAACTATATTAACCATGTAGTTTAAAAATACAAGAAAACATGGTAATGTTAACCTATTTAACTAAGGGTTAGATATAAAATATAATCCTAATATGAAGACATAAACTTTTTTAAAACTGATTGGATGAGAGGATTCAGACCCATACCCATACTATACTCTAAATAAATCCATTTTGAGATATTAAAAATTAAAATATTTTTATAACAAATTAATATATCAAGTTTTTCCTAAAGTGCCCCTCACCACTATTATAATAGGGTACTTCACATTCTCTTAAATTTGAAGCATCAAATCCATTTTTCCCAGCCAACCCCTGATCAAATCTACAAATGACTACATTAAATTCATCCTAGAGGCCTAAAATTGGGCAGAGATCCACCCAATAAATCCATTAAGTTAAAATCTATAGAAAACAAATGAAGTAGAGGTTACTGATATATCCCTTCTGTCAATGTTCATTTTTTCTTATATTTCATATTACTAAGCTGATACCATACTTTTATAATAAATATAAAATATAAAATATTATTATATTTTTGTTAGATTATGGTACAACCAAATTCAGTTTTTTTCCAATCATATGATAAACCATACCACCATACGTGGGTTCGTACGGATTTGCGTCTCCACACCTTGGTGTAAATAGTTTTTCATGTATACCATATTTATATATGTATAACAATGAATGTAATGTATTTAAATAATAAATAAAAGATGATATTTCTTCTGTAAAATTTATATTCGATAAAATTCTATACCCATTGACAATTAAGTAATTGTTATCATCACTCTTGTGTAAGTACGACCTACCGTCTCCCCGACACGATGAAATTCATACTCCACTTTTACAATCCAAGAATGATTATAAAAAATATATTATTCATAAAAACTAAATATATGGAAATATATTTATAATGAAATTATATATATATATATATATATATATATATATAATGTACATATATCTCATTCACCTACTTCCATTAAAATGATAAGAAAATGGAAACATCGTTCATGCGTTTGTACGACCCACCGTCTCCATGAACAGTGTGTTCCATTCAATATATCTATATTATATATATATATTACAAATATTTATGATATATAAATCATATTAAACATTGTATATGTATGTAAATCAATATCTAAGTAATCACATATAACAAGCCAAAACACATTCGATAAAAAAAGCGATTTTACCTAAACTGTTGCATTAATAAATAATTGTTAATAAATAGGAAATATAAAGTCATAGAAGAATCATATATGATATCATAAATATTATTATGATTCTTATATAAGATAATAATATGTTTATAAACATTATAATTGATTTTCATACACTTTCGCAGAGTATCTGATCTACGCTATGGGTTAATTTAACAATCTCTTTATTATTAGAGGTTCTTTATACGTAACTATCTACTGGGACATCTTCATTATTAACATATGTGTTTCATAAAAATGTAATTTAAATAATTTATCATATTTCATATAATTTGGGTTAAATTATTTTATACCCTTTTTGAATTTTTATACAATGTTTTGAAAGGAATCATTCTGTTGTTTTCAAAACAAATTACTTTATGACCATTTTGACAAAATATGGAAGGAAGTTTTATAAAATATATGGTATATGAAGATATTTTCTTCCATTATAACACCTTTTATGCTTCCATTTTATTATTATAAAAATATTTTTAAAATAAATTATTTATTTTATAGTTATGTGAATTTTAAATGATTTCAAAGTAGAAAGAGATACTTTACTCCAATTGGTTTGGATTGAATTCATTTGTGTTGAAATCTACTATTTGATTTTATTTATAATTTAAGTTGACATATTATTATACAATATTCAATACTGTATTTAAATTTATATGATCTAGTTGTCGATGGATGTTATATTTTTATATCATTCACAGTTTGTGGTTGAAGTATTTACATTCTGTTTACTAGTTTAATACGAATGATTATGTAATGTTTCACCCTTTTAATATGATGAATTCATTGGACATAGTACCTAATGGGTGATTCCCACTATATCCACTCAATGCATCAGTAGGTCTTGTGAGACAAACTAGTGTCTTGGAACAAGCCTTTGAAAATATTTTTTCTATAGTCCTCATACGAGGCCTTGACTATGTGGATATGATGTCCGACATTGTACATTCCATAATTATGAGATTATCTATAGATATTACATATGATTATTTTCAATTAGAATATTTCTTTGATTTATTAAATAGAATTATTTGGTTTATCATTCCATATTATTCTGAATTTTATTTTTAAAAGCATTGTGATTTTTCCTTATACATTTAATTAAATGTTAATGATCATTTAAAATCACATATTTCATATGTTTTATTTTTACTAGTATGTAGAGAAGTATATTATGACTAACCTTTAGGGATTGGATAAGATAATTGAGTGTGATTATTGGATAAATTTTTTTTTTTTCATTTCACAATGATATGTAAATCTTATGATTGTTTATAGTACATCCAATGCTAATAAATTGATCGGTCTTTTAGGACTTGATCTATTTTGATCATGCCAATGTCCCATTATAATGCACCAACTCTGGATAACAGGGTCCGGGGAATTACATCAATTAAATGTTTCATTAATAAATCAATAAGGGAATTTGATAAATTTAATATCTTTTAAATATTTCAAATTCATCTTAATGAATATTGTTATCATATACATCAATTCTTATAACAAAATTTTTTATTTTCTTTTTCCCCGTCAAGAAATATGGTAGAATATTACATTCAAATTAATCATTTTCACCAAGAATAAATTGTGTGTAAAAATACATATTATTTTCATAAATCTTTCTCATCCACTTTTACAACATGTTCTCCTCATTTTCCATTTTCCCTATCACCATTTTTACAATTTATATTTTGAATCCTAATCATGATTTATGTTATATAAAGCTCATATTATGAATATTATCTCTTAAAAATAATTTTTTAATATCTTTTTTATGATGTGTGCTTCAATAGACCTAATTTAATTAATATAATGATTGACATCTAATTATAGTTGGTTTTTACATGCACTCCAAATTACCTAGAGAAGAACATTACATACTATGATGTTTTTATAACTAAAGTTTTTTTAAAGTAAATGTTTTCAATGTTTAAAAGTCTGAATTACCAAAATTCGTAGAAAATTAAAACTAAAAATTGTGAAAAAAAACTTTTAAACTAAATTATATTTGACATCAATTTTACTCTACAACAAATAAGTATTTAAGTCATTCTAATTTAGTCTTCATGAACTATACTTTAAATTGTATTAATATATATTTTTTGATTTTTCTCATAGAAATACTTTTCTCCATTTTTCTTCCCTAATCATCATCTTTTTATGATTTTTTTTTCATTCCAATATGATTCCTCTATGAACACTCTATATTTAATTTTGTTGATAAAAATGTATCAACAATATTCTATAAATAAATTTATTTTGGAAAATATTAATGACAATGTATACCTTTTATCCATATAGTGTAAACACAAAATGTAAAAATAAATATAAATTGATGAATTTTTAGCTAGAATTCCAAATAATAACATAGGATACCCATTTAATTTCTTTGTGATTATCACATATTGAAAATGAAATAAATATAAATTGTTTATTTATATTATTCATCATGAAATAAAAATGAGATCTATATTCAATTCTTGTGATCTTCATGATTTATGAATGACTGATGAGTGGGGTGAAATATCATCCTCGATTTCATTGGATATATTTTTATATCAAAAAACACCTTCATATGTAGATTAAAAATGTAATAAAACCATAATATAGTATAAATAGATACTCACAATTTCTTGGTGCAATTAGTGACCCATGAATGGGATGATAACCTACACATATATTTATTCCAAATTACATTATTATGAAATGGTAGAGTTCTCACAATGATGCTCTCCTTCCCTCGGTGACGATGACAGATCCTACACCGGCTCCTCCTCCCTCGGCAGGGAAGGGATCATTGTTACCCTTTGGAAGAACATGGTCCTCTTTTTAGCCTTTCTCCAATCCTGATTTCCTGCCTCCTTTCCCAGAGGTTTCATTGAGCCCTAGGGTGACGGGGCTCTTTGATGGCCTTCCTAATCTATAGATCTCAACATCAGAATTCACGGAAACCTCAGCGCTGTTTAATCTCATGTTGGTCCCTCAGTTCAAGCAGAGGAGACCATGGGTGGATGCTTTTTGCAGGTTCATCTTTGGTGAATGGGATCTCAAAGAGAGGGTGAAAGTTGGATTGCTTGACAGTCAGCACATCCTGATTTGCTTTGAATCGGACACAGATCTTATCAAAACATGATCGAGCGTGCCGCGTAGAGTCAAAAGTTTCTATTTTTTATATTTTGTTGGTCCTTCTAATTTCATATGAACCGGGACTCAACGACTTCTGATTTTTGGGTAAGAATTCCCAACCACCCTTTATCGTTCCAGAATCCCTTTGCTATTAGACTTATAGTTAATCTCAATGGTAGGTTCTTGTGTTCAGATAGCCGTACTACAACGGTTTACCACCCAGTGAACCCACAGTTTTGTGTAGAAATGGATGTGTCTTGTATGCCTTTTGACTATGTTTGGATCATGATCTCGGAGGAGTATAGGTGTAAGCAATGGGTAGTTTATGAGAATTGGAAAAAAATTTCACTTCATGCCACAGATTGAGACACTCTTCGGAGGTTTCCTGGAAGGGGCATTCATATCACCTGATATGGGTTCGTCGTCGAGGAACCTGGCTAGCAGTAAGGAAGGAGAAGAACCATATTGGGAAAGCTCATGAGGCTTGTATGGAGCTTGGTTTGGGGAATATGGAATTTGGTGTTGAAGGTCGTGGATAGGATCAGTCATTGTCGGCTGATGAGGTACTTGCTGATGCTGGGTCGATGAAGAAAGATGCAGAGCATCAGGCTAGCCTAAAGGTGGCTATAGCTCATAGTGGGTTGAGGCAGATCTCAGAGGAGTCATGTGATCTCAGTGTGAGGAAGGGGGTCGATTTGGTCAAGCAGAGGGAGGATGGGTCGAGATACACCGTGTCTTGGTGTATGTCCTGTAGGGACGGGAATGATGGAGGCTCATATGATGGGGTTATGTCCATGTTGCAGTCGAGTAACAGGGTTGGAAACCTTCTGGAGGAGAGGCTGAATTCTGTTATTGTGGAACCAATTGCTGCTGATGGGGTGTATGTGAATGATACAAATCCAACAATTTCACCATTCCTTAATCAATTGTGGAGTGATCTGTAACTGGGTGTTAAAGGGAAGAAGGTTGATAACCATGTTTCTAGTGTCAGGGGGGGAGATGGCTAGCAATAACAGGGTCGTGGGGCTGCATTCTTCTCCTGCAATGCATGATGGTCTGATTGCGGGGGTCTTGGAAGTAGGTATTGATGGGATATGTGGTCGGGCTGATGATGATGGAGGGGTTCTTACTACATTTTATTTAGGTAACCATTTTCAGATTCTGAAACATGAGGATGTGGAGGTATTCTCTTTGGTGAACAATGGTGGCAATGTGCAGGTTGGGTCTCAGGAAGATGATGTTGGAAATGAACAAATGAAGAAGGCGCCTCGTGAAAATAAAGACATAATGGAGCACCCGAAATTCTTAGAAATGATCGACACTAATACTCAGTCAGTGTTTCATCAAGAGGTGGTTATCCCTAGAATGTAGGGGGATATTTCTGGGAGTGATAATGAAAATGGTGGCATGGTTATGCCCTCTTAGTGTTGCATTGTCCAGGGAGGGAAGGTGAAAATGTTTGAGAATCAGGAGGAGATGAATGCCTCAACACGACGAAGGACAATGAATGATTACTCTTTTTTGCCAAAGTCATTGTCTACTCGGTCCTCTGTCAGAATGGAAGGCGGGGCATGAGGGAATAAGAGTATGATATCTTCTAATGGGTTGATTTCCTAAGAGTGATTAAATCTCATGAGGATGTATGCCAAAGTCCTGATACATTATGGGATCTCAGAATGGGAGTCAACCACTATGGGGGATGCATTCTACCATGGAGGTGGTGATGGGTACTGTTCTTATGATTTCTAGTGGTTGTATTTTGATCTTGTGTCCTTGTCCCTGAACTTTTCTTTTCTTTTAATAGATGGTTTGAGGCTAGCCTCTTACTGACTTTCTGGGTAGATTATTATGAAATGTTTCTCTATAATGTTACATTTAAATTCCTTAGGATGCGATGATTGTATATGTTATGACAATCCATTAATAGGGTCTATTTTCCCCCAATTATAGATAAATATTTACATGTATTATAATATAATATATATATATATACCAAATATAATAATATATTAACTCATTTAATTGTGTGGTTAATGATATTTTTTAAAATTTTATATAATGGATATAATGTAAAATAATGACATTTTTATTTAGGGTTATCTCACTATTTATAAAATATGGTTTATAATAAAAACATTTATTATTGAACCTGGTATGGTAGGCCTGGACACAAATTTGGCATCAATGAAGGGTATAGTTGTTTTGGTGATTAGCTTTTTATACTTTTGGGGTCTTGAAGATGAATATGATAATAAAATATACAAGGATAACATTTTTTAGAGGATATAGTTCTTGATAATTTTTATTTATTTGAGTATGTTGTTATACTTGATAATACATCCATGTCAAGACCCTTGAAATTGGTTGCACATGTGGGTCTGATACAACTTGTGATAATCTCCTATAATGACATAACTAAGTGACAACATGATCAACAACCACTCCATATTCAGTTGGAATATAACTATAAACACTCCTTGAAATCATCATTTTTTATACATAAAAAATTTGACAAATTTATAATAAACCATTATGAAGGATTTATATACAATTTTAGAATGAAAACAATAACTAGTAATGTTAGAAAAAATATATTGTGAATGACCAAGGAAAATATATGATAAACTAAAATAGTTAATAGAAAAATAACTTTTATATTATTTGGAATGAATGTATCATATATTGAAATTTATGTACTATTAGAAAATAAATATTTTGATTGAGTTACTATATTAATACGTGTATTTAAATTGTTTTATCGGATATTATTGTAGTCATTTTAAATTGGGTATTTGATTAGAAACTAGGTCATGGAAATGATGTTGGGAGTCATATTTTCATGAAGACTCCAACAACCATTTCAAGAATCATATTTTGTAGAAATATTTATGATAAATGAAAATATAAATACTTATATTAATGACATTGGAAGTAATTATCTGTTATATATCTATGATTTTGAGGATGTTATTTTTATAAAATATATACAGTTCGTTTATTTTTATCCCATAATATATTTCATTATTGGATGATAAATAAAATTTCAAGGGTGAAATTCATTTCATGTTGGAATGTTCTTCAATGATATTTTAGTATATATTTTCATCTAATTAAATATCTTTTTTATTAACATCCTTATCATGAAAATTGATATCAAAAGAAACTTGAATCATTATAATAATATTAATAATAAAATAATATGATTTATTAATCCTTTGAATATTTTTGGATATCGATAAAAAAATCATATCTGTAGTAGATAAATAATAATTATTATTATGTATTTAAAAGTATATTTCTTAACTAAAAAATAATTTTTATTAATGATTTATATATTATCCAAGTAATTTGATTTCATTAATTTTTTAATCTTATAATATATTATCCAATATTTTATCATTAATTACTCTATATGTAGATATAAAATAATTTTTGGAAATATTATTGTATAAAAATAATATTTTTCTATACTCGATGTTTCCAATTAAATATTTTAATTTCATTTAGAAGATAAATTTATAACCTATATCATTTCTAATTAAAATAATCAAATTTAAAATCATCATTTCAATGTTCTATTAAGATTACTGTTAGGAATTTATTTTAAATAATTGAATTTTTGATGAATATAAAATACTGAATTATTTCTAAAATTCATTAAATTGTAAATATATAATGAATTATAAAATAATAACATATAAATAAATTTTCTTGGAAAAAAAAATTATTAATATATTTAAATGGATCAGTTTATTATTCTATGTTTAATTTTAAAATACAATGTGTAACCCTTCAAAATTTATGCAATATTTATTATAATTTATTTCTTCATTATTATTTAAATATTTTTTAACAAGTTGAAATTCATATTTGGAATTCTATTAATGTCACATAATAATAAATTAGTTACTCATAAAAAATAATAGAAATAAAATTTTCATCAACTATGAGTTTGACCTAAACATAATATGTGTGGATAACAATACACTTCTTTTTAAAACATTTTTTTACACATTAAATAATAATATTATAAAATTAATATTTCATTCAGAAATTTATTTTATTTGATAAAATTAATTTTTATTATGAATTATTAGGTCCATATTAATTAAAAATTAACATTATATTTTTATGAATTTTAATGTAATTTATAAAGGTCCAAATTTATTACATTGTTACAAAAACTGGTAAAAGTTGAAATTAGTAGATTAAAATAATTATAAATTGTGTATAACACGTTGAAAAAATAAATTATGATGGATTATTGGCCTTAAAATGACCCACAATCAATTATAATCCATTTTTGTGGAATACAAATTTAAATAGTTTCATGTTATTATTATGAAGTAATGAGTAATTAGGAAATTCCCATTTTATAAAATTATGAATAGATATAGATACCACTGCATGTTTTCTATATTTTAAAATAATTTACAAAACTAAAGAACATTCTATATTATCCACTCTTCTGAATGAATTTTTTATATCCATGCTGAGGACAAAAAGTTGAATTCAAGGGATATTAAGAAGTTTCATTAACTATAACATCAAATGTGAGAGCTAATATTTAAAAATGATATCAGTTATATCATTTTTTTATTATAATTAAAATCAAAAATATCATTAATGTTATGATAGAATATATATTACTAATATTCATAAATGTAAATATACTAATGGAATATTCACAATATACCTTTCTGACTTCGATTTGAAAAAATTCCCATGTGTTATGTGTGAACTGCCATATCTATTATAGATGAGATTCATTTTTAATATCCTAATTACAAGTATAGTTAAATGGGGATATATAATGAATAAATTTAATATTCTCATAATTATTATGATTTTGGAAATGTGAAATAACTCTTACACACATTACATTCTATAAAAGGTAACATTTCAGCCTTGTTAACATACAGTATACTACATCAACGAATGTGATGTATATTTTTTATCATATAGTATTTTATTAATAATACAAATATATAAAAATATGTTTCAATAGATTAAAATAATATTAATAGTATTAGTATGGTTCTATAAAAAATTTATTGATTCAAAATAATTCCATCATCAACTATACTCACCCATATATTAAAGCATGTTCTAGTTTGGGTAGTATTAACCACATACATGAAAAATTTTCTAAATTTATATCATTTATTATAATTTAATAATAAATACTTGAGTTATTTAATTTTTATTAAGAATTTTTTTTAATTTTTAAATTGGGTAAAGTTGTATTAATATTTGTCATCATATTATATTACCAATCTTTTATTAATTTCAAATTACCAAAACAAGTATGCACCAAAATCAACATCATGAATAAAAAAAAATATAAAATGAAATTTGAATATTAAAAATAACAATAAATCATCAATTCTGGTACATATAAATATCTCAAACATATGAATATTTAATTGTTAAAAATATATCCACAATGTCATTATACAACTATTACTAAACAATGAATTGAATCTAATAACATATTATGATTAACTAAAAGATAACTTAACAATAAAAATTTAATAAATTATTAGAAATACATATGAAAATATATTGATGTTATGTTTTTTGTGAAACTGTTTATTAATATATTTATTGTTTTAATGTTAGAGGTTGATGGAAATTCATATAATTTAGGAATTATGATAATGTTTTTTGTATCTAATTTTTTCACACATATATGACCCATATTCACCACATTCTTCCTCTTGAGGTGTATATATTGTTTGTATATTGCATTAACCAAAATTTTTAACTAATTAAATTTGGAAACTATCACTATATCATCTTCTCCATTTTTTCAATTAAATTATTTATGAAGATGTAACGGTTTCTATTTATCAATGTTCAAATCAATGAGACAAGAATCATGTTTCATACAATTTGTTCTTATGTTTTCTTCATACTATGAAATGTCGCCTAAATGTATGATAGTTATTTTTCATTTAATTTTATTTTAATACTAATTTCATAATTAACAACCAATAATATTTTCTTTCATGTATCACTAAACATTAATCTATTTTGATAAATCAAATATATATTCATGATTTATAATTACTCATCATGATATTCTATTTTATGAGACTTATTTATTCAACATATTTATTTTATTTCATGGTATAAACATTTATCTCTAGTGAAGAATTAATTCTAAATTCAAATTCGTTATCGTAATATAATTATTTCTCCCAATATTTATAAGTGTTATAAATAATTGTCAACATCATTAATGAAGCCTTCTCCAAATTGTACATGTTTTGTACTAATCGATAATGTGGTCATTTATATTCGAGAAAAAATATTATTATACCATAATACTTTTTCGTTAATATTTTCCCACTTTATAAAATGTTCCCATCGTTATCAATATTAGTCATATGAGTTTTAATAATGATAATTTAAATTTCCAAAATTGCTGACATTACATTATGAATTTTTTTATCTTTCAAACTTCATTATCATTAAATAACCATCATGTATTTTTAGGGAACCAGTATTGAATATTTTTAATAGTGAATATTTTCAAGATTTTTCACATCACTATTATTAAAATGAAACATAATATATTTTATTGAATGTGATAAAATCATTATACTCTTAAAATGATTTTATGATATCTCTTCCATTATCTAAATTTAAATAAAACGATTTATAATGAATGAAAAATATTATTCATGAATAATTCTATGATTTATATTATTCTATATTGAGTGAAATAAATTTGATAAATCCACTACTAATTATTACATTACAAATCATCAATAAGGTATAATGGGATTTCTATATCATTCCTTTACAATATAAACAATGTTTATTTACTTTCAATATTTAAGAGTATTCACATAGACACAATATGATGACAGATTATGGAAATTATTGAGTAAACTGATTACATTTTTTCTATTTGTTTTAAATATAATATAATACGTCTTTCTAATCGAATGGTACTTAGCATACACATTATTGTATATATTTTTATACAAATTTTTGTACATGGTATTATAATATTGATAATACTAATTCAATTATATTGGATTTATTCATGTGTTTCAATTTTATTATGCCATGAATCCAATTATTAATACAATGGTTCTTCATAATTTAAATCATGATTTACTTTATATGGAACACATATATAATGAGGATTTATTGGTCGGGTGTCATTTATCAATTCAATTAATTGGTGAGATGTAAACATATTATTTGTCAATTATTTGTTGGTTAAATGTTTCTATTCTCTATTTCATTGGAGTGACTAATGACTCATGATGGGGTTCATGTGCATACCGACTCATGAATGTAATGATACATAATCCTTATGTTTTTAAATTGATTTTTAATATTCTATTTTTTGATAGAAAGAAATACTTCCATTCTAAATTAAAATTATTATTGTAAATTATTGTGTTCATTATTTTAGTATTACACAATACATTTCCATGCTATAAATTTCATTATTTCAGATTACATGTTTTTTAATACATACTAGGAACAATAATTTTTACATGTTCTTTTTAATAGGCAATTTATCTCCAACTCATGTTTTTTCATTTTCTTGTTATCTAACCCATGATGACATTTAAATAAATACAAATATAATAATCTACTGATCACATCCCATACATAGTCTTCCATATTCATTTCATGAAAAATAGTAAATCTTATGAAAACCCTACACCAGATTCTATTGTTTCTATATTATAAAGAATAGTTGACATTAATTATAAAATATGTTTCTATTGAAATTGATAATATATGACACAAAACCATCCTTAATTAGGACTATGAAATTATTTATGAGATTTAATTCATAATTATTTATTTTTTATAAAATAAATATATTTTTATATTGGGCCATATTAAATTTTATAATAAAACAAATTAATGAATGATTTTTAATTCCCACATCTGGGATTGCATATATAGGGAGACACATTGAACCATGAATAATAACGAAAAAAATTATGATACAAACCATAATGAATACATGAGATAAAAATAAAAAATATATACCAAATAAACAAAAATTATTATATAAAATAATAAAAGAAATGAAAAAAATAATCAACTCATTTAAATACACACTAACAATGTACCTTTAGTACCACTGAAAAAAATTACTTAATAAAACTAAATGTATAATATATCATATTTGGCCCCTCCTATTAATGATATGTATGTGATAGTGAATTCATGGTGGTACTAGGTTAATCACTATATTATAATTTTTTTAACTCTATAAATTACAAAATGTTTAATATATTCAAAGGAAGAGGTAGAAAGTACCTATAATCTAAAAAATATGATTATTACAACATTCCTATTAATCTCCATATTGATTTTCATGTATAATCAATTTCTTATAACATTCCTCACCACTTTATTTAAATCCTCATTCATTATATTTTCATCATTATTAAAAACTCTAAGTCCTTTATAAACAAGTTATAAACTAATATCATATTTATATTAAAAAATTTAGGAGGCAAAAAATTCACTTAGTATATCTATCAAAGAAATATGCCATGTTCTAATGAGTAATTTCATCAAGATTATACTTTATGTTTCCATGTATCCACATGTCTATAGATTCCATACTAGTACTAATATAATGAGAAATCAAATTTATGATTTTTTAGAATAATGTTTAATAAATACAAGAATTACCATTATCATTATTTCAGGATGGATATGTAAACTCAAAATGGTAAATGATAGTTAACATCTCAGTGTATGAAATTTTGTTTTCCATATGTAATGTATATTATTGAGAATTATATATCATTATTAAAAGTAAAACTTTCTGTGGGTACTATTTATGTCTTGTGATGAAGAATATCTCCACGAGTGAGAAATTTGTAATTTTTTATTCGATAACCCATAATTTATAAAAAAAAATTAATTTTTTTTGTGTGTTATAAACGAGGTGAATGCCTTGAATTATTATATCCCTATACATGAGTTTAGAGATCTAACATTCAATACAACTTTAGTAATTTGATAACTTATTTATTAAATCAATGATCCATAGCTAATTATATTGTGATTGGGTGCAGATCATAAAAAGTTTTGTTATATAACAAGTGTGAATTTTTTTACATTAATTTGAGGACATTTATCATAGTATAAATGATTATATAAATATTATTGATATTTATTTCGTTCATGAATAAATATAAAATTTATAAAATATGTTGTTCTATATGTTGTGAAAAAAATTATAGTACTATTTCAGTGTAATGAAATAAATAAAAATTATATATTAATAAATCATGGAATAATATAAATTATCACTATGTTATTGGGATTATGTGATAAATGTGGTCCAATAATCATGTTAATGAATATTTCTGTGTAGTAATGATAGGATTATTTTTCATCTTATACTATATTAAATAATGTCTGGCACAATAATATGAATGAATTTGAAAATATTACTAGTTCTAAAAAAATCATTGTTATTGATTATAAAAAGAACATAAATGCAAATATGATAAAAATATTACTAAAATTGATTATTATATAATCAATATTGATAGTTTTAATGAGACTAATATTTACATAAAAGGTTATTCATAATAAAAATAATTTATTTCAATAAATTTCCTATTTGATTAATAAATAATAATAATTTTGTATTGTAGATGAAAATGATTTATTTTGTTACAATTTTACATTAATTTAAAAATATATAATGAATATGTATCACATTATAACTTTAAATTATTGTTTTATAAATGAAAATATTCATAAGTATATAAATAAAAAAATATATACAACAAATGTAGCTAAATATTGAATAAATATAAAAAAAAATAAATGAAGTATTTATTATACACAAAATCACAATTATATAAACTCTATTAATTTTACACTATTATAAATGTAAATTAAATGAAGTAAAAATAATTTTATCAGGAATTGTATGTGTTGTGTACACTCACATTGGTAGTGTATGTTCACAAAAAAAATTTATGACACCACATATAATTATATTTGTTATTATGCTTTAAAAACTATATATTTCGTTATTTTTTTGTCTACTATAGTTAATTGTTAGTTAATGTGGTTTAATTGAAAGAGCGATTACTAGGTTCATACTAATATTCTTCATCATGTTACAGGTCAGGGTTGTGTATAATTGAAGGGGGTTTGACATTTCCACTGAAAATTTTTTAGAAATTAATTATACCTTTGAAAATAATATTTTTAAATATTGATGAAATAAAATCATTTATATGATTTTAAAAAATAAATGTTTAAATTGTGAAGATATGATTAAATATAGAAAATAAAAAGGTTGAATTTTTTTTAATATTGGGAAGTAAATCGACTGACCATGTTTTTTGGATTATTCATTCAAAAATGTGAATGAATTAATGATATAAATATATGAACAAAATGAAATTAAACAATAATTTTTTTAAGATATTTCGTAATTAAATTAATTGACCCTAGATATCTAAAAATTAAATCAACTCATTAATTAATATATAAGTCCATTGGACATAATGATAGAAAATTCAACAATTCACCATTTATTTTAGTTCGTAGCATGAAACTGGGAATAAAATAAACAATATCCCAATAATGAGAAATATAAAAAATTCATAAAATTTAGTCTATTACGATTTAATGAAAATTGAATGTTAAGAATATTTCATGAATTTTATTGAACCTGTAAAAAATGAAGATCATGATTCGATTTCTAGGAACAAATCACTTTTCAGTCAACATAATTTTGTCCAAAGAATATGTTACACACTATGACATAATGAGAAATTGAGAAATCGAGAACAAAGATATGATAATTTTCTCACAGTTTATAATGTAGATAATTTAATTTCTAAACTAAACCACCTTGTGAGATATTTTGTTATTATACAACGTTAGAATTATATATTGACATATTGAATAAATAAAAATCCAATAAAGGAAGTTATTTTCATCCAAGACAACCATAATTAGTCTTTAGAAATTACCAATGGGAATTTAAGCTATTAACACAATCAAGTTTGTCTTTTGACCATAAGAAATGCTACTATTAGTTATTTTTTGACGAAACAACTTGATACATAAAAACCTCCATCGGGTAGATGACGGGGATCATGAAACAAAATGAAAAATTTATACAAACACCGGATAACTAATGGTACTCCACACTCATGTCAGAAACATGTCTAGTATGTCTTTAGAACAAACACTGGACATGATCTACAGCTTTGTCTGAAGGGCGTTCCTAATCCCTATTGTCTAGAAACTACTGTAGGTCATTAAAAAATAAACATGGGAATGATTTCATACTGAAATAATAGGATCAATAAAATAAACTGAATATGTTGACAACTAATAAATGAATATAAAACACTAAATATAAATAGATATAGTTACAACTAAGTGAAAATGTAGAAACTAATTACAAAATTGAATTATAAAACCCTGCTACTAAGATCTCCATGGGGCCTCTACCTCACCACCAACTATGAGACCATACTAATCCCAAACAACCCCACAAACATACATCATTGACAATTGGGAGAACCAACAAAACAACTCAGGTCTACCGATACTGGAAGGTATAAGTAGGGTATGATCTCGACCGATCAGTCGGAAATCACCATAGAATTCATTTGTTTTCATTTACATAATAATCTCATTATTAATTTTTCAATATATTATTGTAAAAAAATTGGGATTTTTTATTTTAGATAAAGAAATTATTTTTTCCTTTCTTTTCCAATCATCACACACCCATTTTCCATTTCCAAAACAAGATACATTTTTTAAAATAAAACCCAAAACACCAAAAAACATGTTATGAAAAAAAGTAAATAAGAATAATATACAAGAATACAAATGATGAAAGAATCAACATAGAAGATATAAATAATAACCATTATATTTCTTAATCATGCATTGAAGCCTTCTAGACATTCTCATTTTAGAGAATCTAAGAAGTTTATGGTGAATCCTCTATGTCTATAACCAACTGCCTACATTAAACAAGACTCACTAGTTCCATAACCAACCATGCCAAACAAAAAATCATGGGGGTTAGAAACCCTTCTAATCGGGGTTGACCAACAACTATCACTCAATACCATTTTTTTTAGAACCCATAATAAATATATATAAATTGTGTATGTATGAGGCCCTAGGATGAATGCGTCACCTTAACTACCATCACCTCACTTGCATGACCCAACCAGAGAATCCCTATATGATAAATCATAAAATGGAAGTCCCTCTTATAGAGGTTCCCACTTTATATACATAGTTTTCCTGAAAATTAGATTTCGTACCATGCCGTCATATCATGTGAACATTCAACCATTTCGTTTAAAACAATAATATTTAATTAAAATACTAGAACATCACACATTAAAAAAAATTTCTAAAAACATTTCAATAGACATTTACAATGAAAATGTAATCCAAAATTCACTAAAAATCATCTAGATTAGAAGTTTTAACCTCAAAACCAATTACAAAACCATGAGATAAATTCACATTCTAGTCAATGATTACAAATGGGAATCCGTATAATTATAAAATCGAAAAAATATAAAAAATACCAAACATATCATAATTTCAATAAAATCATTTTAAAATCCAATGTCGAGACATTTAACACTGAATGTCTTTTAGGTTTTAAATAGAAGAAATAGTGGATGGGTGAACATTGTGAATTCCTGGTTTTAAAGTTAGGCCAAACCATATTCATTTTTTCCCACCCATTTTTTATAATTGATCCCATATGGGTGTGTCCGCGTCAATTTCAACACTATATATGATAATGAAAAGGCCCAAACACAAATTTTAATGAAAGAGAATGTACATACCATCAAAAACAATTAGACATAATTGGGTTTAATTGTTTAAGGAGTTACTAATTCACATACACAAGGCCACATAAACAATTAAACAAAATAAAAAAATATTCCATGGGAAAGCATTATCCAAAACATCCAATATTTTTTTCAAAGTGCAATTTTCATTTTATGAAACACATATGTTAATGTTACACGTATATATAATCAAAGTAACACTTAAAAGATATTTTTAAAAAATTATACTAACATGTAAACATTATAACAAACTATATATCTGAATTACTAAGGAGAGTATCATATTTAAAAAAATTAATTTATACATCCATCCATTAAGGGTTTTCATTAAAAAAGAAAAAGATGGAAACACCTACCTTATATGTGTTCGAAAGAGATGAATCTTTAAAGGGAGGATGAAAAAAACCACATGGACCAACCTACCACCCTAAAATCCTTTGAAAAATAACCCACATGAAAAAACTAATTATTTTGGTTCGGCTAAATGGAAACCCCCAACAAGAGGAACCCTATAATAAGGAGAAAATGGAGCGGTAACCTATCGGAGGGGGGATGCACACCAAAATCGTGCAAGGTAGTTTCCCAGTGAAGTTATCGGCTTGCTAAATAGGAGGCGTGAAATACGGTTCTAGCCAAAGGGTATGGTTTGACATGTGGGGGTTGCAAAATTAGGGTAGAGGTCTTCATGTGAGGGAGAAGTCGTCAACAGGATAAGGTACGACCTGCATATGGGAGGAGGACATGCTCCAAGGGTGAGGAGGAAGGGAGGTGCTTGAGTAGGGAGATGTGGATGGGGGTATTGGGATTATTATTTGAGAGAGAATGTGAAAACCCCAATTAGTCCAGATAAAAATATAAAAAATGAAAAAATATATGCTGAACTAATCATAATAATTACAACCAAAACAACAATATTAATAATAAATTTATTATTATTATTATTATACAAATTTATACTGATAATATCACAACAATTAAAACAATTCCGTAGTTTTATTTCAATTTTATATGTTTTAATTTTATTTACTTGATTACTAGGCAACCACATGACTACCTTGCACAGATCATGCAAGTTTGTGCCAACCCCACGGTAAATTCATTACATTCTTCAAGTTGTCACATGATTACCTACGAAGACCACATGATTTACTCTAAACATATTGTGTGTGTTTATAGGCATAAAACCAAAAAATATATTCCTACCAAAAATAATTAAATTGGGTCTCAACCTAATAATCATAAAAGAGTTTTGATACTATGAGAAGAATAAAATAAAAGAGTATCTGAGGTCAAGGTGTTTTAATTTCCAAACCATAGAGAGATTATTCCCCAAAATGTCACCAAGAAAATGGATAACCAAAATTTGTTCCCATGAAAGGTTGAAACCGATATAATAAAAAAACAATGAGGTGATTATTTATTACAAAAGAAAGACTAGACAAATCTAGAGGAATCGAAAACACAAAACCAGGGGAGAACATGTGGGTGTTCTCCACTCTAAAGGATTCCATCATCACTAGAACATTAAATGTCAAACAAGAACGCCAATAACTAAATTCCAGTCCTCCAATGTGGCCTCTCAGCATACCAAGACACTAGGACATGGGATCATTCTATAATAACCAATAAACCTCCATACATGGGTGAACAAAAACACCGAAAAGGATAGGAACATTCCAAAAACCCACAGAGCCCCCCAAAATTTGGGAAAAAATTGAAGGGAACTAAACAAAAAACAAAAAACAATATCCACTAATCCCACAAGTTCATGAACATTCTCTCCTAAATGAGCACCTAAAAATAAAAACAAATCCATAAAAGGGCCAAACACATATTAATATAACATGAAATTGTACAAACTATATTTGATTAGGTTAAACTTCTTAGATCATAAGAGATAAAGTTCATCACACTATTATAATTAAATATTAAATCATATTGTGTTGAAGGAAATGAACAAGGAACATTATAATGTCCCTATCCTCAAAATGAAATATAAAAACAAGGACAAGGTTTCAAACACCCCAAAAAAATTCATGACTATATTTGAGATTCCCCAATGACCTATGGCTGGGGATCTGATGGATGAAGCATCCTATACCTCATTGTCAGACATTAGAATAACCAACTACAACTCCTTCAAGAAATGATTCATGTAGATCTTTCCTAGATGACCCAAACTTCCGCAAAGCTGGATGGTCAATAGAGGAATGTGACCGGATGGATTCAAATGCCCAGGCAAGTCACACTAAAAGGCACATAATGTAATATATTGATGAACTATTAGCCAGATCCGATGAGGATGACATCGTAAAGATAGGTCCTCCATCATGTACTTCGTTCCAGATAGGGAACCTTGAAGAATAATGGGAGACACATGATTTCTTGCCGCCTGTGCTTCAAAAAACAAATCTCTTGGAAATGATTCATCCATGAACATCATGAAATGATTGAAATTAGATAATAGGAAATGATTCTTAATATCATGAAAAATATCCCTTTGGAAGTTTAATTCCTTATCAGATCAGGCGACACTACCTCTAAATGATTGAAAACAATATATTGAAACTATCAAGGTGGACATTCACCTTTTGCTGGCCTTGTTAAAGATACGTGATCACTTCGTTTCCTTAATCTTCATATGTTTTGGTCTGAACAATTGAATAGAGATAGATAAAAATAACTTTCTTCATCCAAATCAATTCCTTTTCAAATACCCCAAATAGCTTCACTCTTATAGAATCATGATTTCACAACCACCCAAAGAATCACTCTACATCATAAAGATAGTCTACTACCTCTAATGGATCGCAATACCCCTAAATAATAGACAAAATTCATGAAAATACAAAAAACTGATTATGAATCATTTGTAATATTTGAGAACATTATGTGTGTCAACCAAGGAAGGCACCAAAAAAAACCAATATAAAAACAAAATCCTAATAAAGTAGAAAAAATCAAAGAAAAATAAAATAATTCTGAAATAAAACAAATTAATGAAGGGAAAAAAATATACCTATAAAACCCACAATTTTCCTTATAAATTTTCAAATATTCATCGATCAATGGCCATTTTCAAATTGAAAAACAAATTTCAGCATCCAAAATCCACTCCTAAATGAAAAAAAAATTCATAAACATTTATATTTCAAATTCCCGCCCTAAGAATCCTATGAACTATTACATGTGTTTATATCCAATCACAATTACATTATCCATGAACATGTTTTCCCACCCACCTTCCATACATACCCTACATACATGTGACCTTCCATATAAAATACCAAGGGTCACACCAAGACATTCCATTAAAAATTCCAAACAAAGACCAATTTTCAAACCAAATAACATTCATTTATATATCACATTTGTTAAATTTAATTCCATTTTAAAGGAAAAATTTTTATTTAAAAAAATTATTATTTGTAAAATCACATCTATGATAATAAAAATCATGAAAATACACAACATGCATTGGACCACTGGAATGTGGTACTAGTGTCTATGCCGAACCCAACGATTTGTTAGTGGACCATGCCCCAAGTAAGGAATAACAATAAGAGGGTCTTGATACAATAACATGGATATCACATGGGTCACTACAAAATGTGATATCACCACAAACAAACGTCTCACCTCTATTGTCATTCCTCAATCCCAAACAAATCCAATGGAACAGAATATCAGATAACCCCTAGTGACTCAATGATTGGAAAGAGAAATTTTTTATGACTATCTTCTCATCCATACCTCTATGAGCCCTAAACATCCAAAAAATGACTATTAGTCATCAAAAATTACAAGGTCCACATCTTATACAAATTTTTCATGAACTTGGCATGGATTTCATCTAACCTGTCACCATGGCCAATCCATATCATGTCCTGAAGTGTGTTCCAATCCCCACATTCTAGATTCTATTTTCGGGAATAAAAAAAATGTAAATGATTTCACCCAAATATAAAATGATAAATAATATAAATTAATATAATGAAAACCAATATCTGAATCTCAAAATATAAATATAAACAGATTTAGTTCTGATATTTTGATAGGTAGATATTATATAAAAAATTAATGCTAAAGCTGTGATACCATGATATCTGTGTGATGATTGGGTTTCCACCAACCACAATAAAAATCCCCTCAACAGCAATCTCACAAACAAAAATCCTGAATATGAGGTAGATTCTACAACATAGATTGGGTCTACATGCACTAAAAGCTACATGTAGGGTGAAATCTAGGCATATCATTCTAAAAATCACCGTAGAATCTATATGATTCCTTTCACAGAACAATCCATTTATTCTAGATTGAAAATATAGTTATAAAAATAGGGTTTCCACATTTTTAATAAATTATTAGTGCAATCCATTTTCAATACATTTCACACCCAGTCTCATTTTCCAAACCAATATATCATTATAAAACTAAAATATTAAACAACTGATATGAGGGCGTGTAGAAAAGTTAATAGGAGTTAAAAATAATATTATAAATGAAAAATGACATATCATGTAGATATAAATATAATTAATGGTAGATCATAAACATCCATATATGTCTCCATGGTGTACTTGTTTCAGAACCACTTTTTTGGTGTATGGTGAAGCCCCTATGCCTTTAACCAACTAGATTCTTTAAACTATCCTTACTAATGGAATTTACAACCTAGCCTATCCAAAAATCTAGGTGGGTACCAACCTGTCCAATCGAGGATAATTAGTTACCATTTTGAAATCCTCTAATAGATTCCCATTCACCCATTGTCAATATATATAAATTGTTTAGTTAGGATCTAAATGCACTGGGGACTCACATTACCTACCATCAGCACACTTACCTACCCACAACAGGAACACCATATTCGATAACCCATAAATTTCAATTTCCTTCAATATATGTGACCCCTATATATAAATATGTATCACAGAAACTAAATATCTAGTCAGTACATAACATCATGTTAACATTCAACCATGTGATTGAAATCATGAACATTTACAAACGAGCCATTGACTTCACACATCTAAATGAATTTTTTTTTCAAAAACATTTCATATTCATTTCAAACCAATGTGAAATCCATCGTTTAGTAAATAGTTTCATAACATACCCTTGAATCCTAAAAATCAATTCCAAAACCACACTAAAAATACAATAGTGTATCATTGATGCCAAAATTTTCTTCTTTTTCATTCATACACCGAAAAAGAATTACAAAATACCATTCATACTATATGTTCAAGAATAACATTTAAAAAACCAATTTCTATCCATTTATGAAATAGTGATTTTTTGGCATTAGATGAGGAATAATTAGTTGATGTGTGAATGTTGTGAAATTTGTGTTTTACAATTTGGCCAATTCATTTTCATTTGTGTTCCCACCCATCATTGATTCACATTCACAGAAGGGTGTCCCCACAATAATTGGGACACCACAAATGTGCATCAAAATGGAAAACCCAATATTTTAAGAAACTTTACATATATAAAAACTAAAACAATATACAATATATGCACATCATTCTTTATAATGTAACCAATTCACACACACATATCCAAATTCAATATTTATCCAATTTACTATGAATTTTCCATGGGAAAAAATTATTCAAATCACATAATTTTTTATGAAAACACGTGTTTCATTTTATCCAAAACCTATAGAATAGATACCCATAAACATAATCCATGCTTAAAAACAAAACATATTTTTAAAAAATTATACTAACATTATAACACTATAACAATTTAAATAATAACATTACAAAGGTGCATATCATATTAAAAAATTAAATTAATGATCCAATAATAAAGTGTTTCCATTGGAAATAAAAAAATATGTAAAAACTGACCTCAGAGGAATTAAAAGTTGTTAAATATTTCAACAGATGAGTAACATCCCCTTATAGACCAACCACACATCAAACAATCTAAATAAAAATACCCCACATGGAAACCCGAATCATTTGGTTTTGAAAAAAATGAAAAATACCACAAGTGGAACCCTAAAATCTAGAGATAAGGGTGGGGATAATCATCCAAAGGTGGCCACACCCAAAACAGGTGGACGATAGTCATCGAAGGGAGGGAGATGATTTTTGGAGAGGAGGTGAACTATCGGGATCCACCCAATGTTGAGGTGTTCATCCAGTGGGGTTATACGTTCAGGAAAGGGGTTGTCGTGTGATGGAGGAGCCACCAGAGGGAGGAGGTGAATCTGTCTGAGGGGAGAACTATTGGGGAGGAGGTAACATGAGAAGTGTGTGGGGGATAAGAGGCACACTAGCAGTGGTAGGGAGAAAGGAATGTGGAACTAAGCATGGGAGGTAAGGGAAAATGGGAGAACCCCACATAGAGTAAAAGAAATTAAAAGAATGAAAATATTAAAAAAATAAAATAATCTAAAGTAAACAATATCAAATAATAATAAGACTATTAATTATAATAAAAATCAAAATAATCTAAAATATTATAATCGACAAAAAATATAATAATATTTTTAAAGTTTAACTATTAAGTTTATTTTATTTTAATTTAATATCATTTTTCATTATTTTATTTTATTTATCTGAATACTATGGAACCCCATGGCTATCACTATCGGGTCATGAAACTGTGTGAAAACCATGAATTATTTTTTATCCTTTCTAGAAATGGAAGCATAGGTACTTCGGTTGGACACATAGTTTATAGAAACCTTTTGGTGCCCATACATAGGCCTAGAACTAAAAAAACATTTAACAAAAAAAAGTTAAAATAGGTCTCACACCTAACCTGAACAAAACGTTCAAACACTAATATAATAATAAAATAAAAGTGTATCCAAGGTTGGGTTGTGACATAACAGGTATGTGGATTATATTTGGTTGATATCCTTATATTGATTGCACAGACTATGCATTGTGGGTGAAACATGTTGTCGCTGCTTCCTGTAGACGTGGGATTCAATGTGTCTCCTCTTATTTGTTCAAAATACTTCTATCGAGAATTTTATCTTCACTACAAGAAATTAATAAGACCATTATGATATCTCCAATGATCCTTGGTGTGATTTAATATGATATTATCAATGTAAATTCATATCAAATAATCTTAAATTTAAGGAATTTTAATGTGTGTTGGAGATCATTTAAATCCATTAATTTTGAGAAGGAAAACAATATATCCATTTTTATGATATTATAGAGATAATAATTTAATAATATAAAATTAAAATAAATATAGGAAATATAAAATTAAAAATATTTTATGGACAATAAGAATAAGAATATTTCAATGAGATACCATGAATTCTTTTTCTGAGAAAACATATTACCTCTCCCAACTAAAAAAGTTTCTCCATTAAAATAACATAAAATATAGTACACCATAAAAACATGATCATAGTATTTTCAAGATCTCCCATTTGATATATGTTGTCTATAAAAATAATTCCTCCAATTTGACATAACAAGAATGTTGTCACATACGTAGTTTTTTAGTAGACATAAATACTATTTAAAATTATATTTACAATTAATAATTATGTTGCGACATAAATTAACAAAATTAAATCTAAATATTCCAAATCATTGAATGAGTTATTTCTATAAAATATTTAGAGAAAATATATTTAGTAAATATTCATAAAATATTGTAAATTAATTTTTTGAAAAATCTCATGTGTTTTAAAAAATTATTAAAAAAATGTTTCATATTTTAGAATGATTATAGTATTAATATGATTAATTCACGATAACATAATACAATATTTTTGATATATATTATATTTAAAATAAAAACCTAATAAATAAATATCTAAATTATATATAACTTATTTTAGAAATATATCATTAAATTTTTTAGAAAACAATGTGTTAATATACTATATAAAACCCACATTATGTATCAAACTAGTCTTTTAGTATATAGAAGTTTCATGTACAGATTTTAGAGATTTCTTTCTAATGAAATTGTTAATTTTTTTTAACAAAATCACAATTTTCATAAATGATATAATATCATAATCTATTTTATATATGGATATAAATATTTTTCATACATTATTAAAATATCCTAACTTCAAAAATTATGAAAATATTAAAAACATTTTTAATTTGAAATATTATTATAAAATAATATTCACAACACCCTTTTATTTAAAAAAAATTAAAACATTCTCATGAATACAATCACTAAGTTATCATTATCAAAAACTAATAATTTCTATCTCACCTTTACTTTTTTCATATTATTCATGATGAAGGGGTTTAGTGGATATATCAAAGAATTGATGGATAGTTCTATCAACTTCAAATATGATATCATATTTTTAAATTTATCTCATATAAAATTTTGTATTAGATAAATTATTTTTGTGTGAGTGTGTCATATATGATTTTTAGATATATTAATCACAATAGTTATATCACTATTTATATTGATAAGATAATATTTTATTCTAATGTCCATGAGAATATATTTCATCTATATAACATAGGATCAATAATTTATAAATGAAATTAATACCACATCAACTATAAATACACTGATAATTTTTTCCTCGATATTACCCTAAAGTATTATGATATTTCTATTAAATGAAAAGTCGCACATGTACATTGCCAAATATATTCTTCAAACTCCAAAATAAGAATTTGAGAAATATGATTTTCCAAAACATGTGTCCTTATGAAAATATATAACATTATTTATTGTTTTATTAAATTAATATTTTCTTGAAATTTAAAATATCAATCCTTGGAATAAGATTTGAAATAAGAACAATGAAATATACTTCACAAGATGATTTTCTAGGTCACTATAAATTTATGGGGACTTCAAGTTATACATATATAAAACATGTTGTTAATTATCATTATAGATGTATCTAATATTATCAAACATGTTATACCAATGTATATTCTAATTTCATTAGCATAATATATTAACTAATTACTTATTAGATCATTAGTTTATGTATATTATTTCAAAAAAATATAGAAAAGATATATTGGAAAATTTAAAATCAAATTTTTAATTTCAATTTTCTAAAAAAACTCATTCCAAAAAATATATTAATTAAAATTAATAAAATCATAAAATATTTTTATTGTGTTGATGAAAAATTATATCATCAATATAAATTTTAATTATAATAATTTAATTTAGAATTTTTTTTAGAAAAGGGTAAAATTAGTTTTTCCATTTTAAAATTATTTAGTAAAGGTACAACAATTAACAGTTATTATTACGAATGAGGGGATTATTTTAAAACATATATAGATATGGTAATATTTAAAATGGTATATAGAAATTTATTAATTTAAAAAAATGGCGATTGATATAATAAATTCAAAGTAAAAATATTTAGAAATGTACTATTGACATTTACAATAAAATGCATAATATAACAAGAAGTGTATAATGGATAAAAAATTATGGGATCTAGTTTTGAAATGGGGGAAATGGTTTCACCATAAAAAATATCATTTTACATATTATAAAATATATTAATAATAAGTTCCATGTAATGAACGAATTCTAATTATTCATCATTTTTTTCAAAAATACCACATGGTTATAATAATATGATGATCATCATGAGATTCCACGATGTAAGAACATAATTCACTTGAAAATTTTTCAAATCCTATTTCATGGAATGTATAAGATTTTTGAAATTAATAGTTTCATTATGTGTAAAATTTTCATGATGAGTGAGAAAATCATGATGTGAAACCTTATTGGAGACTTAACGCCACCACTGAGTTCTTTTTTGTAATTCAGCTATAAAATTATTAATGGGATAAAGTTGGTATTGCAAACATTCCATCAATATAGGGTTTAAAGCGGAAAAATAACTTCTTCAATTTATCTATACGATTGAGGGTTAGGAATGGGTATAATAGTTTTTAAAATATATACATCTAATAAATGATATGGTTTAGATATATTCTAATTAAATTTGATTTTAATACCCCATAATTATAACTACATTATATTTTGGGTAAGACATTCCAATAATATAATAAGTATTTTGGAAAAATAATTTTCCATTAGTAAATGTCTTGAATCCAAAAATTCGAATACTTTCTTTCCAATGATTAAAATATATAATATAAAATAATTCTTCTGAGAACATTTCTGAGGAAAATATATCTTCTATTGACCACCTCAACAAAAACAGTATATAGGATGAGAAAACTCATTCAAGCAATTGAAATACATTTCATTGAGGGTCTGATTTTTTCCTTTAACAACCCATTTATATTTTGTGTTATAGTATTAGAGTAGGAGTTATGATAGAATTGAAAAGAATATAACAGATTATAAGGCCCAAACCTTAAACATTACTTAATCTTGGGTTATTTCAAGAATACACATTGAGGATCTTTTCATGTTTAGAGTTTTAGAGAATTAGATCATAAAACATGCATTAGATTCCACATTTAAACAAAGTGGATACATAAAAGATAGTATTCATTTTTCCCATCAACAAGAACATATTTTAAATAAAACACAGATTATTTATTGAAACTTCCTTGACACTATCATCATATCATGTACCTTTCCCTTGACGTTTGAAATTTTTTTCAAAAACATGGGATGAGCATAAAAAGCACAGTAAGGGATATAAAAATATGGAATGGAAAAATGAGTACATATATACATAAGAATGAAATCATACATTACCCATAAAACATAAGCACTTTAACACACCTCACCAAATCATGAATAAATCATAGAAATCATAAGACATAAAGGTAACTTGAGGCATTCATAACATTCCTACGTAGGGAGTAACCCTCTTGGTTACGTTTGGAATACCCATCACAGTATATTCCCTAAATCTCTTCGGAGAAACATCAATGTTTTACCCCTTCGCGTTACCCAATGCATTGGAGAGCTATATCAGGCTCACCTGCCCTTAGTTTATCACGGAACCACCCATCTTCATAATAATTCCCTAAGAACCATAACATAATCGTATCACATAAAACATGAATAAAGGAAACATAACATATCCACATTTCAATCACAAGATATCAATATAACACATTGATATAATAAAAACATTATGAAAACCATTTTCAATACCAAAATAAAAGAAAAGTAAAACATGGTATTTAATTTTCATTTAAAAAAGGTATGGCTTGTAGAGGAAGCCGAAACTCAAATAATGGTCATGGTGGCAGAGAAGTCGTTGTTGCCACATACGTACAACAAAAACATTCCCTTTTTTCGTTTAGTAAAACGCTTCATATAAAAAAGATTCCTTTTTGATAAACTTAAAAGTCAAAGGTGTTTATACACCGTATAAAAGAAGGTTGTGTATAAAACAAAATATGCCTCAATGAAAGGAGATTGAGACGATGTCCCATACAAAGATAATTTTTAAATAAAATAGATCTATTATGTGAATTCACTATAAGTACACATAAATAAAGTAAAAATACAAGAATGGACATAATAATATCATGACAAAATTTGAATGTTAGAGATTAACCCAAAGAACGAAAATTGGGTTAAGAAGTTCCCTTACCTCGGGTCCGACTTGACTCGATCGTTCTTTAACGTCCTGAATAATAAAATTGAGTTAATTTATACTTCATTAAGAACCTTTTTCAAGTTCATTATTCCTTTTATATAACTTATTACCATTTCATGAACACTATGTAATTATTTATGTTAATAACGGTCGTTTTAACGATCATTGGTACTTGAGTCAAAAATAAACTCTTTATAATTACAAGTTGTTCATGTATCCATTATATCCAGAGTTATAATCATTATGTAGATATCATATATATCATATATATCTAGTATATACATGCATTTATAATATGACATAACGTTTAGAGGTAAGAAATGAAATGCACCGTTCACGGAGACTGTAAGCCGTATGTACGCATGAACACTACTTTCATTTCTTTGTCATATTAATGGAATAAAAACTAAATGAGAGATATGTATATTTTAACTCCAGAATTATAATCATCATTTAGATTTAACATAAATAATATATATATATATATATTATATATATGTACATATAATAGTACATTACATTTGGGGATAAGAAATGAAATGCACCGTTCATGGAGATGGTAGGCCGTACATACGCATGAATGCTACATTCATTTATATCTCATAATTTAATGGAATTAAAACATAATGACACATATTAGTATTATAATTCCCATATGGTATCATATATAATATCATTAAATCTATCCTTCATACGTACAACATATGGTATTAACGAATCAAATCACTTTGAAGGGGCGGTAGTCCGCACTTCCTAAATTGAAGATATCACGTATACCCATAATGGAATCCATAATGGTATGCCATAAATGAAAAATAAATAAGCTTAATAGAAACATAAATATATTATATATCATATATAAATATAGTGTCATCTTAATGGCCAACTTTGATGGTGTTAGTAGAATATTGAACAATCATCGTTTCGTGAGGCAAAAATTCGCCATCCACAGAAACAATATGTTCTTTAACCATTAGATGTAGGTGTGTGTATTTGTAGCTATAATTCTTCTTATAAAAACATCCTACTTTATTAAATATACTGGAGTTGTTACAAAATAAATGAATAAAAAGATTTTAGCGGGTTGGAGAAGCAAAATAAAACATAAGAACACAAGAGATGACACTACCTTTAAATCCGGAAACGCTTTTTTTATTTGACCTCAAAGGCTTCCTTGGGAAGAATTATGCACAAAGTGAGGCTTCTAGGAGTAATAGAGGGATTTTTAGAGACACACTGAGCAGCGTTTGGCCGAGCCAAAGGCTTTAGAGGTGTGGGTAAGGAGGTAGAGGAGGGGCACTCTTGGAAAATTACAAAATGTTACTTTATTTTCAAATGAGTTTCGGATTTTTAAGGCCCCAAATTGATTTATTTAGAGTATGAGGTGATAAGGGTTGGAAATATACTCATCCAATAGGTTTTTTAAAAGTTTATGTCTTAGATTTTACATTATCTTTTCATTTTATTTAAATCATTTATTAATGAGGTTATCGCTGCATCATCATGATGTCATAAATAATTTAATTTATTTAATGTCTAAAAATTATTAAAAAATTCTCATGATGTAGGAAATACTTTTATCTTTCCAATGACTATTTATAGTACAACAGATCATTTATTTAGACAAAATTAAAAATGTTTTACTCAGGTGATACATTCTTTGTTAAATTTACTTTCTTTAAAAAATAAAAAGATAAAAAGTCACTTTCCCACAAAAGTGATTCCATGGGGTCCCCAACATTGGAACAAGGAATCCCATGGTCGGCCATGAGAAAACATGTAGCATTAGGAAACATGTTCGGGTCATTTTGTAATATTATGATATTATTTTATTATCCTTAACTACCTGATTACTCATTAATCAAGATAATTAAAGATAATTACCGTCATTAGTATTCATAATGTCCAAAAACAAAAGTGTATTGATTAAATAATTTAGACCTTCTGATTCCAAATATGTAATCCATTTTACCAAATTCCAAACACATAAATTGCAATAATTTATTTAAAAATAATTCCCGTTGTCAAAACAAATAGCGGGTTTTATTGAAAAAATATCTATAAAAAGTTTGGCATTAGTTTATGCCCAATTTCATATGGAAATTAATACTAATGACCATAATTAGATTAAATGGTGAAAATATATTCAGATTACACTTTAATACCAATTAAAAAGATAATCTAACCATATAATTAAATTTGTTGAAAAAGCAGTTTTGATGTAAAATGCAATATTTTTCACTATTCATTAAAAAATGAACATTGTCAGAAAAATACCAAAAATTTATCCAATGTAAATTTCATTTTCCGAATCATAAAGAATATGTTTATTTTAAAAAATAGAGATTATAAAATTTTCAAAAGTTTGATTTAAAAATTTTTTGCCATCAAAAGGCAGTAAAACAATCTTTTAAAAATATTAGTGTATTCCATGCTTAAGATTGGATTTATTCTCATTTTATGACTCTAAAACACTATCTAATTCATAAATAGACATAGATAAAAATATCTATTATTCATTACTTAAATGGGATGTTACATCCTTCCCCCCTTTAGAAAATTGTGTCCCCGTAATTTATTTACTTATCAAATAAGTGGGGGTATTTATCCCTCATTGCATTTTCAGATTCCCATGTTGCATCTTCAATCATGTGGTGTTTTCAAAAAAACGTTTCCTGATGAATCACCTTATTCCATAATAGTTTCTCCCTGTGGTCAAGAATTTGGACCGGTTTTTCCTTATAAGATAGGTTCTCTTCCAGCTGAACTACCTCTGGACTCAAAACATGATATGGATCTGGCATGTACGTCCTTAACATCGAAACATGAAAAAAATTATGTACCTGAGATAAAATCGGAGGTAAAGCCACTCAGTATGCAACTCATCCAACTCTCTCCAGAATTTCATATGGTCCAATGATCCTTGGACTCATTTTTCCTTTCTTACCAAATCACATCACACTTTTCCATGGTGAGACATTGAGAAAAACATGATCACCTACCACAAAAGAGAGATCATTCCTCTGTTTGTCTGCATAACTCTTCTTCTTACTTTGAGCTGTTCTCATGTGTTTCTTTATCAACATATCTTTTCAGCCAACTCTTCTACCAATTCTGGTCCCATCGTCTTCCTTTCACCCACTTCATCCCAGAAAGCTGGAGTTCGAAACTGCTTCCCATATGACGCCTCAAATGGTACCATCTGTAAACTAAAATGAAAATTGTTATTATATGAAAAATCAACCAAAGAATGATGTTGGTCCCAACTTCCTTGATAATCCATCGAACAAGCATGTAGCATATCTTCCAAAGTCTGAATTGTTCGTTCTTATTTCCCATATGATTGAGGATGAAAAGTTTTACTAAAATTTAATTTAGTACCCAACGACTTCTGAAGGCATTTCCAAAAGTTAGAAGTAAACCTGGGACCACGATCAGATACAATGGAGAGAGGAAATCCATGTAACCTGACCATCTCTTTAAGATAGAAACGGGAAATTTGATCTAGGGAAAAGTATCTCGTATAGCAATGAAATGAGCATATTTAGTCAAGTGATCAACAATAACCTAGATTGCATTATTACCTCGAGATGTCTTCGGCAATCCTACAACAAAGTCAATGGATATATTTTCCCATTTCCACTCTAGAACTGGTAAAGGCTGAAACATCCCTTTAGGTAACTGTCGCTCTGCTTTAACCTGTTGACATGTCAAACACTTCACAGTAAAATCAGCAATATCTCTTTTTATTCCATCCCACCAGTAATACTCCTGCAGATCTCTGTACATCTTAGTACTTCCAGGATGAACTGAAAATGGGGAACTATGAGCAGCAAATAACAACTCTATCTTCAACTGTGAATCACAAAGCACACACAATCTCTTCCCAAATCTCAAAACACAATCATTATCAACGTTGAATTCAGGAAACTTACCCTTCTTAACCAGCTCTACCTTTTTCTGCAACTCACTGTCTTGCTTCTGTGCATGCTTGATTCTGTCTCATAGAGAAGATTTCACTGATACCTGAAACAAAATAGAAGTACATCATGCACAAACATCTTCTATGCCAATGTTCATCAAATCCTTAACCAAAGGATCACGTTCCAAACACAACTTTGTTAATGAAGAATTACTTTTTCTACTCAAAGCATCAGCCACTTTATTTTCATTCCCCAGATGGTAATGAATTGTACAATCATAATCCTTGATTAATTCCAGCCATCTCCTCTGTCTCATGTTCAATTCTTTCTTAGTTAATATATACTTTAAACTTTTGTAGTCGGTATATATTTTACACTTTACTCCATAGAAATGATGCCTCCAAACTTTTAAAGCGAAAACAACAACAGCTAATTCCAAATCATGTCTAGGATAATTTACCACATGAGTTTTCAACTGACATGAAGCATAAGTAATTACTTTATCATTCTACATTAGGATGCAACCATGTCCTTTCAATGAATCATCACTGTATATAACAAACTCACCATTCTTGGAAGGTAGGTCCAAAACTAGAGCATTCACTAATCTTCTTTTCAACTCCTGAAAACAATCATCACATTCTTTTGTCCGATAAACTTAACACCCTTCCGAGTTAGCTTAGTCATTGGACTAGATAACCGGGAAAAACTTATAACAAACCTTCATTAATAGACTTCCAAACCAAGGAAGCTACGAATCCCAGTTACACTTATGGGTCTTGGCTATTCTTCAATCACTTTTGTTTTAGAAGGATCAACAGTTATGCCATTTTTTTAAACAATGTGTCCAAGGAAACAAATTTGTTAAAACAAAAACTCACACATAATGAATCCCCCAAATAGTTTCTTTTCTCTAATGTTTTCAAAATAACCATTAAATTTATTTCATGCTCCTCTTTATTTTTTGAATAATCCAAAATTTCATCAATAAAAACAACCAACTTTTTTCACCCGAGTCAGCTGATCCATCACTACGACAAACTATTTAGTTCTGATTCTGACCATCTCAGGATACTGATTTGAAAGGTCATTTCCCTCTGTATTCCTTCCCAGAAAAGCATTTATGTTTCCTCTACGAAAGACCATTCTTAAAAAACATGTCATAGATGAAGCAACATGGTAATCTTCAAAAGCTATATCATTTCAATTTGACCATAAAAAAAATATTTTTGGATAATCATTTAATAGAATCATAACTCCTAAAGTTATCTAAACAGACTTATGATACCAGCGATAAGGCCCCAGCCTTAAACATTACTTAATCTTGAGTTATTTCAAGAATACACGTCGAGGATCTTTTCAGGTTTAGATTTTTAGAGAATTAGATCATAAAACATGCATTACATTCCACATTTAAAAAAAGTGGATACATAAAAGATAGTATTCATTTTTCCCATCAACAGACACATATTTAAAATAAAACATGGATTATTTTGTTGACACTTCCTTGACACTATCATCATATCATGTATCATTCCCTTGACCTATGAAAAACATTTCAAAAACATGGGATGAGCATAAAAATCTCAGTAAGGGATATAAAAATATGGAAAGAAAACACGAGTACATATATACATAAGAATGAAATCATACATTACCCATAAAACATAAGCACTTTAACATACCTCATCAAATCAGGAATAAATCATAGAAATCATAAGACATAAAGGTAACTTGAGGCATTCATATCATTCTTACGTAGGGAGTAACCCTCTTGGTTACGTTTGGAATACCCATCACAGTATATTCCCTAACTCTCTTTGGGGAAACCTCAAAGTTTAACCTCTTCATGTTACCCAATGCATTGGAGAGCTATATCGGGCTCACCCTACCTTAGTTTATCACTGAACCACATGTCTTCATAATAATGCCCAAGAACCATATCATAATCGTACCACATGAAACATACATAAAGGAAACATAACATTTCTATATTTCAATCACAAGATATCAATACAACACATGGATATAATCAAAACATTAAGAAAACCATTTTCATTAACAAAATAAATGAAAAGTAAAACATGGTATTTATTTTTCATTTAACAAAAAGGTATGGCTTGTAGAGGAAGATGAAACTCAAATAATGGTCATGGAGGTGGAGAAGTCATTGTCAATGCATACATACGACAAAAACATTCCCTTTTGTCATTTAGTAAAACGCTTCATATAAAAAATATTCCACTTGGATAAAGGTAAAAGTCAAAGGGGTTTATACACTGTATAAAAGAAGGTTGTGTATAAAACAAAATATGCCTCAATGAAAGGAGATTGAGACGAAGTCCCATACAAAGATCATTTTTAAATAAAATATATCTATTATGTGTATTCACTATAAGTACACATAAAGAAAGTATAAATACAAGATAGGACATAATAATATCATGACATAATATGAAAGTAGGAGATTAAGCCAAAGAACGAAAATTGGGTTAAGAACTTCCCTTACCTCGGATCTGACATGACTCGATCGTTCTTTAACGTCCTGAATAATAAACATGAGTTAACTTCTTCTTTCATGAGAACATTTTTCAAGATCATTATTCCTTTAATAGCACTTATTACCATGTCATGAACACTATGTAATTATATAAGTTAATAACGGTCGTTTTAACGATCATTGGTACTTGAGTCAAAAATAAACTCTTTATAATTACAAGTTGTTCGTGTATCCATTATATCCAGAGTTATAATCAGGATGTAGATATCATATATATCATATATATCTAGTATATACATTCATTTATAATATTACATAACGTTTAGAGATAAGAAATGAAATGCACCATTCATGGAGACGGTATGCCGTACGTATGCATGAACGCTATGTTCATTTCTATGTCATATTAATGGAATTAAAACTAAATGAAAGATATGTATATTTTAATAACAGAATTATATTCATAATTTAGATGTAACATAAATCATATATATCCATTATATATATGTACTTATAATAGTACATTACATTTGGGGATAAGAAATGAAATGCACCGTTCATGGAGACGGTAAGCTGTACGTACGCATTAACGCTACTTTCATTTCTATCTCGTACTTTAATAGAATTAAAACTTAATGATACAAAATAGTATTATAATTCAAGTATGTTATCATATATAATATCATTAATTATATCATTTATATGTACCACATATGGTATTAACGAATCAAATCACTTTGAGGGGGCGGTAGTCCGCACTTCCTAAAATGAAGATACCACGTATACCCATAATGGAAGCCATAAAGGTATGATATAAATGAAAAATACAGAAGGTTAAGGAAAACAAAAATATATTATATATCATATATAAATATAGTGACATCATAATGGCCAACTTTGAAGGTGTTAGATGAATATTGAACAATCATCGTTTCCTAAGGCAAAAATTCACCATCCACAGAAACAGTATGTTCTTTAACCATAGGTGTAGGTGTGTGTTACTATAGCTCGAATTATTCTTATAAAAAATCCTATTATATTGAAGATATGGGATTTGTTAGAAAATAAATGAATAAAAAGAGTTTATAGGGTTGGAGAAGAAAAATAAAACATAAGAACACAAGAGATGACACTACCTTTAAATCAGGTAACTCTTTTTGATTTGAGCTCAAAGGCTTCCTTGGAAAGAATTATTCCCAAAGTGAGGATTCTAGGAGTACGAGAGGGATGTGGAGAGACAAAATTAGCAGGGTTTGGCCGAGCCAAAGGAATGAGAGGTGTGGGTAAAGAGGTAGAGGTGAGGGCCTTTTATAAGAGGAGTGGAAGGGCACTATTGGAAAGTTACAAAATGTTACATTATTTTCAAATGAGTTTCGGATTTTAAATGTCCCACATTGATTTATTTCAAGGATATGGTGATAAGAGTTCTATATATACTCATCCAATAAGTTTTTGAAAAGTGTAATTCATAGAATTTAAATTATCTTTTCATTTTATTTCAATCTTTTATTAATGGGGTAATCGCTGCATCATCATGATGTCATAAATAATTTAATATATTTATTTTCTAAATATTATAAAAAAAATATCATGATGTAGGAAATCGTTTTAGCTTTCCAATGACTATTTTTATTCCAACAGATCATCTATTTATACATAAATAAAAATGTTTTACTCATGTGATACATTCTTTGTTATATTTACTTTCTTTAAAAAATAAAAAGATAAAAAGTCACTTTCCCACAAAAGTGATTCCATGGGGTCCCCAAGTGTGGCACAAGGAATCTCATGGTCGGCCATGAGACAGCCAGTTTCATTAGGACACATTTTGGTGTCATTTTGTATTATTATGTTATTATTTTATTATCCTTAACTACCTGATTATTCATTAATCAAGATAATTAAAGATAATTATCGTCGTTACTATTCATAATGTCCAAAAACAAAAGAGACTTGATTAAATAATTTGGAACTTCTTATTCCAAATATGTAATCCATTTTACCAAATTCCAAACACAGAAATTGCAATAATTTATTCAAAAATAATTCTCGTTGTCAAAACAAATAGCGGGTTTTTTTGAAACAATATATATGAAAAGATTGGAATTAGTTTATGCCCAATTCCATAGTGAAATTAATCCTAATGACCACCACTGGATTAAATGATAAAAATATATTCAGATTAAACTTTAATACCAATTAAAAAGATAATCTATAAATATAATTAAATTAGTTGAAAAAGCAGTTTTGATGTAAAATGCTGTATTTTTCACTATTCATTAAAAAAAATGAACATTGTCAGAAAAATACCACAAATTTATCCAATGTAAATTTCATTGTCCAAATCATAAATAATATTTTTATTTTGATAAATATATATTATAAAATTTTCAAAAGTTTGATTTAAAAATGATTTTCCATCAAAAGGCATTAAAACGATCTTTTAAAAATATTAGTGTATTCCATGCTTAAGGTTGGATTTATTCTCATTTTAAGCCTCTAAAACACTATCTAATTCATAAATATACATAGATAAAAATATCTATTATTCATTATTTACTTGGGATGTTACACAGATAAATGTATTTGTCATAAATTTCACTATCATTTTCCCTTATAATAGAAAAGAACTTATAAACTTATTTTTCAAATATCCTTGAAAAACTGAAATAGAAATTAAAGTACTTATTATAATGAGATAAAAAAGAAAACACCAGTAAAACTAGTATTGTGATCCATGTTTAAAATGATGTAATTTATATCAATTATACAATAAACATATTTAGGGAAAAAGGTAAATTTGGAGATGATATAAATCGTATAAAGTGGAAACAAGTTAACAAATATTAATATTGTATTTGTATTTCTTTCAAAATTTTAAATGTTCACAAAAATTTTATCCTTAAAAAAAAGTTGTGTAGGTTATATACTTATTGGTCATTGTAATGTGTGAAAAAGTACTGAATATTATAATTACATATGAACTTATATAAAAACCTTTATTATTTAACATTTTAAATTAATAACAATATGACACAAAAATTAAATCTATTATATAGTCATTTTGAAAATTATATGTTGTAAAAAAATAATTTCTATTAGAAATAAATTTTTTTCGAAAAATGTATCTCCATGTAATTTAGAAAGAAATATCAAATAATATACATCTAATGCCTCAATTTCATGAGGTTTTATTTTACTAGTTTGTTTTGTTTAATGGAAGTCATGATACCAATAATAACATTATAATATACAATGTAGTAAGAAATTGAAAATACAATTAATCCTTTCTATTTCATAGAAAAACTGTAATACTAATGAATAATAATCAATTTCCTTATATATATATATATATATTTGTTATGAAATATAATGTAACTCACAATAATTGTATTGAAAAACACCATGAAAAAGACAGAATGATTAGAGAATATATAGAATGTAATAAATTTGAAGAATAACATTATTATTTGGGAATTATATGAATAATGTTATGAGAGAAAGTGAATAATAATGATTGTGAGAAGATATTATAATTTTCATTACCTCTATATTTCATGAAATAATATTTTGAAAAAGATCACATGGATATAGATTTTGTGATCCTAGCCAGTGGGAGTTGAATGTTAGAGGTGAGGTTGTGATTACAAGTCCTATAAATAATCTATTTTGATTCATGAAATATTTAAATATATATTGCAATTATAATGTGGTATTTAATCCATTTAAGATAATTATATATTACTTTTTACCATTATAAATTTTAGACATTTATTTTTTAGCCCAAAATTAGCAGACACCTTGTAGATTCAATAGGATAAGCCTCTTTCGATTTTATTGTCAAATATTTAAAATATACTACAACCATCCAAAAGATTATCCTCTATTATATAGTTTGTGGATGTTTTATGGATGTGTCCCTACTATCCATGCCATATAATATCTAGTGGATCTACACTATGATTCCATTACTTCCAAATACCATTGGCTTCATTGATTTTCTCATCCACTTTGTTCAGAAACCATTTATGGATCATTGAAACACAAATCCATGAAATTAAAAGGTCCCTAGGTATATTAAAATAATAATTCATGGGTTCATGTATGATTTTAAAAAATAGAATTCATAAAACATTAAAATAAAATATTTAACAATTTTATGAATGTTATTGGTAATTAAAATAAAATAACTGTTCGAAAAAACAATGGTTTATCATCCAACTACAATATATAATAATTATTTAACGAACAAGAGTACATATAGAAACTATAATGTTTAATAGGGATAATTTTCTATTTTATTTTATGGTCACTCTATTATCTATGTCTCTACAACATGACAATTGTATCATAGATATTTATTTTGATATGAATATGATTATATTCTCCATGAAGCTGGTTTAATAATATACAACAAATGTTAATTACCATGAAAGTATCCACAAGGGGTTTAAATTTATCCATTATAGAATAGGGATTCATCATGAGTCCATATAAGTAAGGGTGATCATATCACATTTCAAAGAAATTTCCCATTATAGAATTAGGAATAAATTCCGCAATCTTCCATGGCAGCGGGAACTATTTCGTGACTTATAAGCAGAAATCACATAAAACATATAATATAACTTTATATGTTTTACATTTATAATAAAAATACTAAAAATTTAGTAACATATTAAATATGGATTCACCCTTTTCCCACCTGTACATATTTTAATGACCATATTCATTCATTCTCAATTATTTTGAGAGATATCTTCTATAGTAGTATTATATATTCCTCAAATAGACATATTCATAAATAAATTATTGTTATTATTATTTCAAAAGAATTGTTAGGTATTCAATTTTTTTTATTATTCCACATAGAATAATCTGATTTAATCAGTATCCTTACACATTCATGAAATATAGATATATAAGCAATAAGCCTAGCTGGTCCATTGTGTTACAAATGTATTCCACATTAGACATTATATAGTTTAACATGGTTCGAGTGATTTCCCTAAAATAGTTAGGTGAACCAAATATGATATTCCTAGGTTACTATTTGTAACTTTAGGATGATTACATGGAGAATATAACATCTATTATTTATTCTTTTTTTCATGATATGTCACCCAAAATAAGAATTATTTTTAATTTGACAATGATTATTCCTTGAATCGTGCTTTTATATAGGAGAAATTATTTCAATTATCCCAATGTTTTTTATAATGTTTATTAAATAGACACTCTTGATCTATTTTTGGTCATGATTGATAGTCTTATGATTTTAATATATGTTGTAAATGGTTTTCCATGCTTTTTGTAATGGGATGTGGTGCCCATATTTTTTTCATTTCCCATAGTGATGAATTGAACTAAATAATATCTAAATATTTTAATTAAATGGTGGAATAAAAATATAAATATTATGGTTGTTGGAAATGATTCTCCCTTATTATATGTCTCTATATCCTCTTCATACATGAAATTGTAATAATGGAGTCATATATTATTCCCAATTGTGATGATGTGATCAGGTCGTGATGCATATTTTAATATATTAATTCATGGATTCAATTACCATGATTTTTAATATAATAGAATTTCATATATTTTTTATATAAATAATTATAAAATAATTAGAATGATATATCTTCTTCATTGGATATGTAATCTGGACACCATTCCAAAATATTGGTTATTATTTTATGAGCATTTGTTATTCTCATTGACCATTTCAGGGGGTGTTAATTTATGTTGATAAGTATATGGTATATTCATAGGAACTATAAAACTAGATATATTTTTTATATTACAAACTAGATGGTAGTGTAGTACACATAGTTTTTATATATAAATTATCAAAATGATTTCCAATGATCTTTTTTATATTATAATATAAAAAACATATATAACATTCTAGTACGAGATATTTTATGCAAATTATTAGTGGTGGGATTATATGTTGTACTCACATCTTACTCAGTAACATTATGACCCAATGAGAGGTTATGGATCTTTATCTATTAAGTCAAAATGGATATATTACCAATACATGAGCTATAATGTGTACTCATATATCATTCATGTGATCATTCAAGAACTAAAAACCAATTTTATCTTAATATATACTAATTTCAATAATTTTTTATCATCTATTATATGATTTCAATAGTTTCAATATTTTACACAAATATATGTACATACATAATTTTATTAAATCATTTTGTATGATATGGGATATGTTATTACCATATTATTAATTTAGTTTTAATTCCTCATGTTATGATTTTATTATTGGATTAAAATTTTTATATATTATTAATTTTCTTTTATTTTTGGAACTCATCACCTTAGAGGGTATTTTTCCCCACATTATTAATAAAACCACATCGTGGGTCATAATTTTCTATAACATTGGGAGGAATGTTTTAGGGATGTGGTGCCAAGTTGATTCAAAATAGTGGTAAACCATAATAGAGTTGTTGTAATGTCATATTGAAAAGTATGAATCATTTAATTTGTTATTTTTTTATGTAAGATAGATTATTATATATGGTCATAATATAAGATATATCCTATTATTTTTCATACTAACCATCATATTTGGAAATTATATATTAATTTTCAGAGGATTACATCTCATGCTTTTTTTGTACTATTGGTATTCTTTTTCTAGATAACATTTACTATTAAATAAATTGCGATAGATTAGAAACTAATTTTTATAGGGTGGTAGTCTAGAATTTTTTTCTTCTGATATTATCAATATATTAGATAAAAAAAATATTAGTGTGAATTCACCTATTTGAGAACCATGATTATGAAATATGGTATGTATATTAGAATAATTATTATAAAATGATATTGAATTTTATAATATTACATTATGGTGCGAATCTACTTAGCTAATACATTATTAGAATCATATATTATTAATTTAATAATGTGGCTCTTATATTTATTTCATTTGACATATGAATGATAATGGGTAATTTAGAATAAAGAGATAATGTGGGGATATGTTAGACCCTTACTCTGATATTTTATTGGTGTATCGTAGTAATATAAATTAAAAATTATTTAATATATTATATTTTATATTTTTTAATTATAAATAGTTTATTTGATTTCAGTTATTAAATTTTATATGTAATATTCAATGATTTACTCTTTTTTGGAATGATGGTGATGGGCTTAGGCATCACCATATAGTTGTTGATGTCAATCCACTAATTTCATCTGTAACTATTTTTGAATAGTAATATTTTCCTAGTATATATATGTCATGATCCCCTCCTCACAATGTGTACCCCTCCTGGGCCGACAATGTGACAATGGAGATAATGACCCCCGATTCATGCCTTCAGTAGGCCCCGGTTTGGTGACTAGCACAAAGGGTATAATCATCACACAGATGGGAGGCATTACCCTATTATAGAACTCATGTGGAAGAGAGAGAGAGATAATATAGACACCAACCAACTCCAACTCAGAATGAAATAAAAAATAAAACCCATGTACAAATATATAATGTCTTGCAACCAACTACAACTAATAGGGGAAAATCGCAAATATGAAAATGAATGTCAAAACATCAGCTACCCCATGCCCGAACATCTCCTGAAACCCCAAGCTAGTAGAAACTAGCTTGATCTCCAACAGGCTCCAAGTGACATGCTAAAAAGTTTATATACACATAGGGTGATTATAACAGTATACTAAATAGGATCCTCATTGAAGCCTCTCGTGGGCAAGTTATGAATTTATGCTAAAGTACAATGAACAATAAGTGATACTAACTCTTCACATAAACAGGTATACTATGTTCCCAGAATGACCATGGCTACTCTCACCATGTAACGCATATAAGAGTATATAATATAATAAATAATATCAAGGGTACCCCAGTACTACTTCCCCACTGGTTTTCCGATTTCCCACAACGTCGCACATCCTAAGCATCTATCTCCAAAAAGGATTTCCTGCAAAAACCTAGGCGATGCACCACAATGTGCACTTCGTGCAACAGAACCACCACATCCACACAAGAAAAGTAACCATGTAGTTTTTGGGATCCACCACAACTCGCATAATGTGTATCATAAGTCAGGTATTAAACCTGAAGAAATTATAGAATATACACTGAGTGAGGATTCTCAAGCCATAATAAACTATAACAGTTACACCTATAGTAGCCCATAGGAATATATATCTAGAATATATGTCTGTGAATAACAACAAGCCATTACAACCCTCTACACACATATATTGGGAAAACTATCTGTTGTTCCTACAAGGACAATTTACTACCAACAGAAGAGAGCGAGAGAAACGGTGGAAGTTAGCCATCCAACCTCCCACTAGAATGTTGGGGAAAACACAGCACCCCGAAGCCTAAGAATCCTGGGGGTGTTAGTTTCCCTAACTGATAGGGTAGAGTAGCCTAAAGAAACACGAAAATTATAGAATATACTATATATCACAACCACACTATGGGAATAATCTAGTAATTCACTCAACTACAACTAAAATCTCTCAGAATCTCGGATTCCACTTCAAAGACTAGGTATCCTAAAAGCACACAAAATTTAAAGAGATTTCTTACATTACATCATTAGCATTTTATGAATTTCAATGTACCTTAATTAATCCGTTAAAAACTAATCAACAATTATCAACTTCAACATTATATTTCTTTTGCATCACTCCCAATGTCCACTTTCCCATTAAATTGTTACATCACCATTGCATCTCATCATGCTCCAACTACATGGGTAAACATCATTTATTTATTTATTTTTTCAGAAATACATTCCCATAATCACAGGTATTTTAGAAAAAAAATATGTGACTGTAAACACAACGACCACAACCCGTTTTGTATATTAACTCCCCGTCGATTCATTGGTGCATATAGAAAGTGTATAGACCCATCCGTTCATGAGATGCTAATCAAATAAATCATGTGGCATTCTTCATGTGTCTTCGCCCCTTTCGGAAGAATGGTAATAAAAACCAGCTTCCTTGAGAAGTTTGGAAAGTAAAATAGATAATAAACCAATAAGAAAATCAATAATCTAAACATTCACATCATACTCATTTCATTATCCCCAGTGTCCTCCCCGACACCGACATGCATAAAATGATGCATCTCGCCACTCTATGTGTCAACTATTGCCACAAACAGTAGGCCTCCATGCCCCCACATATCACAACAGCAATCATGGCTCACATCACAACATAAGATTCATGAAAACAAAAATCATATCAATTATTTTCTTGGCCCTTATACCAAAAAGAAGGCAACTCAAAACTCTACATGGAATTTTTTTTTTAGCAAAAAATAAATTCATTAGTCCACCTTGGATAAACCGATTTAATATTCCTAGATTTCAAATTTGAGAAAACTAACAAGTATGTTATCAAAAATAATTAAACATTCTTAATAAAAAAATTTGATTAACATAATATTCCAACAAGAAGAACTAGATTAATTGACAAGCCGCTTTATCTTTATCCAAATATTTATCAGTTAATTTGGGCTATATCTTTTTTACCTATTTCCATCAAGAATTAAAGGCTAAAAAAAGCAAGTATATATATCACACTATCTAGAAAAACAAGAGAAAATAACATACGATTGATATCGAATTGTTTATCTAGTTCAAATATTTATTATTTCAATTCCATTGTCATTCAATGGGATAAAACATGATAGCTATGCATTTCCACGTAAAAGAAAAGAGAACAAACAACTGCCCTACCTCAAATAGTTCTGGACGAGCCACACTACGAGTTACAATCTCCTCCCCCATGACAACTGTATCCACCCGAGGTTATAGAGTCACCCCCAGACCATTCAACACCTAACAAAACTTCACTAGGAGGAAGGATATATCATTCCATAAAATTTTGAGGGGAAATAGAAAGAGATGAACCCATAAGAATGGTGATAGAACATACCTTATATCGGGGATCGATTGATAGATCACGGTTTCACAAAAAATATTGTGCCAAAAATCCCATGATTATTGTTCGATCAGACCTATACTAAGGGAATTAGGAAGGGATTGGGAATCTTGCACCATTTAATAAGAAGGAGGAATATGGGAGTAATATATATCATCCCTTTAGATTATTTAACGAAGTAGTGGTATATGATATGCTGAATTTTCCATTAAAACTGGATCGCATTAAATAACACGGTTTGATCTTGTAAAAAAACTTCCTGAGCCTTATGAGAAATTAATATAAGAGTTATGACCTTTTAACCATCCTTAGAGTACCTAAAATGAGGCTCTAATTTCATTTAAGTCAATGGAAACATCAATGTGGTGAAACTATAGGATGCTGGAAACACTGTTCATACACTCAAAATTGGGAAAATTTAAGAGGTTACTGTTGGAACCTCACCATTCTAGAAACATTATTCACATACTCAAAATTTGGAATAGGAAATAAAGGTTACTGATGGAACCTTGCCGTTAGAACCACACCATTGGAACCTCAGTGTTGCATTGTTCACCTAAGGCCACCGATGACACTATTCACATATGGTTTCTGATGAAAAAATTCATCTAAGGTTACTAATGACATTGTTCACATATGGTCACTGTTTCACTGTTCATAGAAGGTTACCAATGAAATTGTTCACATAAGATCACTGATGTCATTATTTACATAAGGTCACCATTGCACTGTTCACATAAGGTTACTGATGACACTATTCACATAAGGTTACTGATGCATTGTTCATAGATGGTCTCTATTGCACTATTCACAAAAGGTTAATGATCACACTATTAACATAAGTTTACCGATGAAAATGTTCACATATGGTCTTTGATGCACCGTTCACCTAATGATGCCTTTTCACTGTTCACAAAAGTCTATCGATGCAACTGTTCGCTGATGGAACTCTTCACGGAATTAGATATTTAAAAATGTGTTGGGGATATTTCACCTTGACCTCCAGTAAATCCTCATGCACCAAATTTCTATTAAAGAATGTATCTGAGAGGTCTGGGTCATTAAATCAGATACCTCTCAAAACATTCTCATCCCCCATAATTCAAAACCAACCTAATGGAAATAGAAAAGTGGTCTGATCAACCACCAATCGAGATACATATGAAAATAGAGCAAGACACAAGAAGAACTAAGGAAATCCATCTCATAAAAACAAAAGGTTTATAACCAAAAAGGGAACAACGTTACATGAAACAAGTTAGACATCAATATATTTTGGGTACCAAGCACGTATCTATGACTCACATTCCCAGGTACCCTCCACCTTGCCACCGTGTCACCATTTGACACAAACCAAAGGGATAGAATTCCAACGCAACACCTTCTCTTTTTAGTCTTGGTTCTCCACATGTCACTCCTCAAAAGTCATGTGTAACGCCCCGAACCTAGTTACCCAGAGTCGGTGCATTATTATATAACAATGGTATGATCACAAGAATGATCAAATCATGAAAGACCGATTAGTTTAGCAGCCTTGGAAACACTAAATATATTCAAGAGTATTACATTACATCATAAAAATGAAAACTACAACAACATAGTCTTTATAGTCCACAATCATATCCCCACATACTATCCCTGTAAGTCATTCATAAATTACTTCTTCACATCCTGGAAAAAATAAATCATTGAATGGTGTGAGCTCAGATGCTCAGTAAGGATAACAATATAGCGAAAACTGTCATAAGTAAACAAAAACATTTAAGGCGATGTATAACTAAAAAAAGCCTTTTAATCATTAACTTCAACATAATATGACAAAGATAAAATGAAATAATTTTATTTACTTATTCACATGGATACTCTACTACTCGAATAATCACATGCAATATCAATAACCACTTAAATAATGATGGAATGCATAATTCCACACTATCATAACCACATAGCCAAGGCCTCGTGCCAAGACTACAAATAAAATTTTGTCAAGGAATTGTGCCAAGACACTAGTTTTTCTCATGAGACCTACCGATGCATCGAGGAGCTATAGCAGGCTCCACCCGTCACTTACTAAGTCCAATGCATTCCTCATATAAATAGGTTTAAACATAACATAAACATTCTTATTAAAACTAGCATAGAAAAATGTCAATACTTTAACCACAAACCATGAATGGTATAAAAATAGCACATCCACGGTCCAACATAACTCATTCGATACAATATGGATGATTTTATTATAACATATTAACCTCGATCGAGAATAATGAAGGATATTAACATAGATGGAAATAATCATCAAAACTATTAGAGAGAAATATCCCCCTTTTTTTGAAATCATTTAAAAGTCACACAATTTTTCAAGAAGCCATTTAAAAATATATTTTTGAATCAAAGTGTTCCATACCACTTTGAAACTTTTAAAAGAAATTTTCATTTGAAAACATTATCTTCCATATAAATAAATCCGTAAAACTATTTTTAGAACATGGACATTAATGAGAAAGATTTGGTATAATAAATCTTTAAAACATTTAAAATGATATTTGAGTTAGAGTTTCTAACCAAAAGAGAGACACAGAAATAATAATAATTGAGGTAATAAAAACATTTTAATATCATGAGAATAAGGGGATTCTTGATATACTATGTCAATGTACATTATATACACCATATAAATGTGAATTGGCGTATAACAGCAAAGATGTCTCAATGGAATGTAAATTGTGATGAAATCTCATATAAAGTCCGTATCTTCAGGTTAAGGATAATTCAACGACATAATTATGTGTTAAAAATATAAATACACTCAATATGATTGGATATTCAGTGTAAAACAATTAAAGGACATTCACACATCTTCTGGTAAAATCAATACCAATGAATTTGATGTTTAACTCAACAAATCGATATTGAGTAAAAATTACTCTTATCAAGTTCATACAGATGACTTGAGAATTTATCAATGGAGTGATTATGTGTACCAAAAGTATATCCACATAATGGGGAGTGGATATTATGACATCATTAAATGAATTGTGATTCCACACATAATTGTGGAGTAAAATAATCAATGAAGTATGCGTAAAGCCGAATGAGTTAAAATTGAAATTTCAAATTCCCTTATCAATTTGGTTACAAATGAAACATAAACCCATGAAAGAAGGACCATACAATGATGATGTAATTATACATAAATTAAATTATATTAATCAATGAATCCAATCATTGGAAGTACACACACCACATACAATAAATAAGTGGTGAACAATGGAAATCATACAGAATTAAAAGTGAGAAAAGAAACCCCTTTCCTTGTACTTTTCCTTAGTCTATGGTATGTTAAAATCTTGTATAATAGTTAAAACATTGTTATTGAGTTATAAAAGAACCATATACATAATTATGATATCATATATGATCTTCTATTAATTCATTGTTAATAATATTGTAGTATTATCGTCGTTTCGGGAGTTAACTTAATCGTTTTCTTATATATGTTTTGTTACATAAGGCATGTTTGTTATGGATAGGATTTATTTTATTCATATCCAGAATTATATAAAGTTAGTAAAAATTAATTTTAATCATCAAATGATAATTTGTCTTGAATGGATACGATGGGGAATTAATCTCATCGTGTTCGTGGAGACGGTAGTCCGTACGTACGCACGTATGGTGACATGTCATTCAAATGATGGATAGAATACTGAATATAGTTGTACCATATTTTTAATAATATCACAGTATATAGGAGATACTGGATTTATTATTTTAGAAGGGTAATAACAATGAAAGAAGAAGTTGAAGAAGAAATGAATTTCAAAAAGGGTGGTGAAAACATTACCACTTCTTCGGGTTCTTCCTTTTGATTTGATCAAAATGGCTCCATAGGTTGGTTTTATGATCAAAATTAATCATCTCGGATGTAGTGAGGGATGTTGAGAGAGTATTTGGGTATGGTTTGTCTGAGCCAAAAGGCTTTGAATGTGTGAAATAGTGAGAAGGGGGAGTTCCCTTTTATAAGAGGGGTGAGGGGCACCTTTAAAAAAGCTAGAAATATTATTTTATAATAAATTCATATTCGGTTTCTAATGGATCCAATGTGGATTATTCAAATTATATGGCGGGTATGGGTCGAAATAATTTCAACCAATAGAATTTAGACAGGTTTTGGTTATTATATTAACCTTATCTTTTAGTATTAACTCTTAGTTAACTAGTTTGACATTTACCATGTCACTTTGTATTTTTATATTATATAGTTAATAAACTTACTATATACATCCAAGAGACCCCATGTGGTCCATTAATGATACAAATATCATAATATAAGTCTCTTGGACGAACCTTAGATTTTTATGAATTGAATATCAATTAATAATATAATATTTGTTTTAAAAACTCTTTTATGTCAATTTTGACACTATTGGGTATTTTGTTTTTGATAAGTTCATAACAGCATTATTAATTCGAAAATATTTTATATAACCAATCTTAATATGTCATATTAACCTAGAAAATTAGTGTAATTCAAAAAAAGTCTCAAATTACATTTATTTGGATATTTATAATATCAATTATTTTAATATTTCATTAATTAGGTAATTACTGCATCATCATTGTGTCATGAATAAATTAAATTATATAATGTCTAAAAATTATATATAAAATACCATTATTTAGAAAATCTGTTTATGTTTCTAATAAATATTTACAATTGAATTTATCTTATGTATAACCCTATATTAAAAATGTTTTAGTAAATAAACATTGATTTTAACTCTTTTAACTCTTCTTTGAATTAAATAATATTAACTGTCTTAATCTAATCCAAGTGGACCTAAATGCTAATATTTTACTCCTAAGGTTGTTTTTGGTCAAGATACACTTGTCCAATATAATTAGGACATGAGTTAGGGTAATATTAATATCATTTTTACCCTTAATTACCCTATTTACTTTTAAACATGGTAAATAAAAGTAGAATGTTACTATTGACCAAAAATTATTTTCATCTCATTGAACCACATTTTACTCCTTGATATTAACCGTGTCTCTCAGATTTTCAAAATTCCACTCATAGAAGCGGTAAAATTATGTTATATGTGAATTTTTAAATTCTCATTGGAGGCGGGTAAAAGACGGTGAAATGTTCAATAAAATTTGTATATATCTCAACTTATTCTAAACTAATTCCAATGAATTACATTGAACATATATAGGTATTATGTATCTATTTTGACATTAACTAAATTTAAGCAAAATAAATAATTATTTAAAGAAAAATTTAGTTTTAACCTATAACTCATTGTTTTTTTCACTGTTTATCAAAAATTTGAAGTTTTTAGAAAAATACCAACATTTCAACCTAGGCTAATTCCGATATTCTGAATTGAAAAATGATGTCCATTTTGAAAGATAAAATTTATAAAATTTAAAAAAATGGTTATTACTATTCATAACGGCTAGTTTGATTGGTTGTGGTGTGTGTGTTAGAACTCGATTTTGCGTACAACACACACTACTGTATTATTCAAAGAGAAGCGTACCATGGATGCTTAGGGTGTTACATTCTCCCCTCCTTCAAAAAATTTTGTCCTCGAAATTTCTAGAATACTACGGCAGGAAAAGACTCTGGTGGTTCTTCACCATATGTTCCTCGGGTTCCCACGTTGTCTCTTCCATCTTATGGTTTCTTGAGAAAACATTTATCAGGAGAGTCATCTGGTTTCTCAGTACTTGTTCTCTAGTAACATGAATCCTGATGGGATCTTCGCAATAAGACAGATCTAGTTCCAATTCAAATTATTTGTAAGTGAGTACATGCGTTGGGTCAGGCGTGTATTTCCTCAACAGTGATACATATAACACATCGTGAACTTTGGAGAGACTTTGCGGCATTGTCAAATGGTAAGCTACATCCCCAATTCGTTCTAGAATTTCGAAATGTCCGATGTACCTGGGACTCAATTTACCTTTCTAACTGAAACATATAACTCCCTTCCATGGAGATACCTTCAAGAAAACAGGATATCATACTTGAAATTCTAAATCCATCCTTCGGTTATCGGCATAGCTCTTCTACCTACTTTGAGCTGCTTTGATGTGGTTTTCGATTATCTTTCCCTTTTCCATTGTTTCCTCTACCAGTTCTGGGCATACAAGTTTTCATTCACCGACGTCTTCCCAATAGGTTGGGGTTCGAAACCTCTTTCTATATAACTCTTCATATGGTGCCATCTAAATACTCTAATGGAAGCTATTATTATAGGAAAATTCTACCAGAGGTAAATATTGATCCCACATACCCTGAATGTCAAGAGAGAAGGATCTCAATATGTCTTCTAAGGTTTGAATAGTCCATTCTGATTGTCCATATGATTGAGGGTGGTAGGCAATTCTCAATTGAAGTTCAGTATCCAGAGATTTCTGAAGACTCTTACAAAATCTTGAAGTAAAAAAGGGGAACACAATCAGAAACAATCGATAGGGGTACTCCATTAAGTCTCACCACTTCATTAATATATAGTCTTTCTAGAACGTTCCAGTGGTAGATCATCTGTTATACCAAGAAAATGTGCTGACTTGGTAAGACGATCAACAATAACCCATATTGAATCGTCCCTTCTAGGAGTCTTTGGTAGCCCCATGAAAAAGTCCATCTTAATATTATCCCATTTCCACTACAGTATAGGATGAGGTTGCATGACTCATCCAGGTTGTTGCCTTCCAGCTTTCACTTGTTGACAAACCATACATCTTGACACAAAATCAGTAATCCCCCTCTTCATGTTGTCCCACCAAAAATGTTCCTTCAAGTCTCTATACATTTCGGTGCTCCCAGGGTGTATAGAGAAATTGGAACTATGAGCATCATCCAAAAATTCCCTTTTTAGATCAGGTATATTGGGAACACAAATTCTCTTCCAAAATTTCAAAATTCCATCTTCATAACCAAAGTCATTCAATCTCCCATCATTCACAGCTTTGATCTTCTTTTGAAATTCGTCATCATCGGTCTGAGAACTCTTAATCCTTTCTAGTAAAGATGGTTTGGCGACCATTTGAAAAAGCACTAATGTTTCACATTCCATGGTTATTCCCATGTCCATCTTCACTAGATCCATGAAAATTGGATCTCTTTAAATTCTTATATTGTTCATAACTCCATGATATTTTCTTCTCAAAGCATCTGCCACCTTATTTGCCTTCCCCGGGTGCTAGTGTATCGTACAGTCATAATCCTTGAGTAATTCAATCCATCTCATTTGCCTCATGTTGAGTTTTTTTGTGAGAAAATATACATCAAACTCTTGTGATCAATATAAATCTTACATTTTTCACCATAGAGGTAGTGCCTCCATTTCTTAAAAGCAAATATCACCACTGCTAACTCGATATCATAAGTAGTATATTTTTTCTCATGAATTTTCCACGGTCATGATGCATAGGAAATAACCCTATCAGTCTGCATAAGGACACAACCATGTCCTTTCTTCGATGCATCGCTATAAATAATGAAACATTCATTCCACGATGGTAGAGTCAATAAATGAGCATTGACTAATCTTCTCTTCAGTTCTTCGAAACATTCTTCACACTATTTTGTCCAAACAAATTTAACCCCTTCACGTGTGAGCTTTGTTAATGGGTTAGCCAACCAGGAAAAATTCTGGATGAAACATCAATAATAACCTACTAAACCAATAAAACTACGTACCTCAGTTATACTCCTAGGTGATAGACATTCTTGGATTGCCTTTGTCTACGAAGGATCAACAGATATTCCATCTTTAGAGACAATATGGCCAAGAAAAGAAATCTCCTGAATCCAGAATTCACACATACTATACATCCCATATAATTTGTGTCTTCTCAGAGTCTTCTGGATAATGCACAAGTGATTTTCATGATCTTCGTAGCTTTTGGAGTATACTAAGATATCATCAATAAATAACACCACAAATTCATCTAGATATTCATTGAAAACTCTATTCATTAGATCCATGAATATAGAGGGCGCATTAGTCAACCCAAAAGAAATTATTGTAAACTCTTAATGCCCGTACGTGGTTCGAAATGCTGTCTTTGGGATGTCTTCCTTCTTCACACACAACTTATGGTATCCAGACCGATGGTCAATCTATGAAAAGTATTGAGCTCCATGTTGTTGGTCAAATAAATCATAAATGCGAGGTAGGGGATACTTGTTCTTTATTGTTGTAGAATTGATCTCCCTATAGTCGGTACATAACCTCATAGATCCATCATTCTTTTTAACAAAAAGAACAGGGGCTCCCCATGGAGAAACACTAGGGAGAATAAATCCCTTATTACTCAATTCCTCTAGTTGTTTATTTAGTTCAACTAATTCAACGGTGGCCATTCTATAAGGGGTCTTCGATATAGGCCTTGATCTATGAAATAAATAAATGTAAAACACAATTTCTCATTCTGGAGGATGTCCAGGCAAATCTTCCGAAAACACATCTACATATTCTTTCACAATTGGTACATCCTCTATTTGAACATTCCTTTCCTCACCCACAATAATTTCATTCTCTTCCTCCCCAATAATTTAATTTAGTTGAGCTACTGGGGGTGGATCTAGATAATAATTAGGTGGTGACGATTCTGATCTAACGTTAAGGTGTTCCTTATCATCATCATAAAAAATCATAACCTCCTTCTTCTTACAATAAATCTTCACATCATGGTCTGAAAGCCAATCCATACCAAGATCTATATCAAATTCAATCATAGGTATGACGATGAGATTATTGGATAAAGAACATTTATGTGCTATAATGGGGACTGATTCACAAAACATTATTACAATGATACTTACCATTGGAGTTTTAACTAACAACTCTTTTGTTAAATAAAATTGGAAATATCTAATTTTCATAGAAAACTGGGAAGATATGAAACAATGAGATGATCCAGAATCAAATAATGCATTTTCTAAACTTGAAGAATCCGTTAAATTACCTACCACCATGCCTTTTCGAGCTTCTACCTCAGCAATAGTGATAGCATAAGCTTAGAATTGATCCCTTGGCCTTTTTTGGGGTAATTTTCCCAGACGCTTAGGGAATTCATTAGCGTAATATCCCATCTCTCTATAGTTGTATCATTGAACATCAGTAGCTTCTTTCTTCCCCTTGAAATCATGAGCTTGGTGGCCTTTTTCACCACACTTGTAACAGACTCCAATTCCATTCAAGAAAGTACCAGGGTGTTTATTCCCACAATTACTGCATGATGGATATTCAACTTTTCCCTTCTTTCGCTTATTTCCATTCCCATATTGATCAGAAGATCTATTGTTCTCTTACTTTACATTAAAGTCATAAGACATTGAGAATTCCTTTTCTGTCTTGATAGCACATGAGACAATATCTTCGTACTATTAGAAGGATTATGAGACTAATGCTCGACGGAGAAACAGTTTTAACCCATCAAAGAAACGATCAATCTTACTTCTTGGGTTACGTATATAATCTCCAACATACCTTGCTATCCTTGAAAAGTTAGCCTCATACTTTGTGACATTCTTATCCTACATTTGTCTTGGAATCAGAAATTGTCTTTCCATATCTATTCGATGGTCGTGAGGAAAGCATGTTTCTAAAAATATATCTTTGAACTCCCTCCATTCCATATTTGATACTTCATCCTCTTCCTTCATGTTTTGAATTAATGGCCATCATTGATCAGCATCTCCAGTGAGGTGATAAACTTCCATGACAACTTTTTCCCTTTCACTACTCCCAAAAGCCGGAATTATTTTCTCTAGGGAAGTTATCCATTGCTAAGCTACTAATGGATTTGTACTCCCATTGAATGTTGGTGGCTTCTAACTCATGAAGTGATCTAAAATTGATCCTCCACGCTGTGGATTAATGTTCTCCATACGGGTAAGGTTATTATTCATAACCTGAGTGAGTTTTCCCAGTATGGTGATAAGATGATCAGAACCAATTGTATCACCAGCTTCACTATAATTATCATGAGTAGGTGAGAAATCACTATATGGAGTGCGTGCATTGACACGGTTTCCATTTCTTCCCCTAGGTTCCATTTCTAAACAATGGCATTAACTAGATCTGTTTATGAATCAAAATACATAATTCCATACTTATAAAACACTTAACATAAATTGAACTATTTATGGATATAATCCATAATCAAAAAAAAATTTCTCTTAGGAATTATATACTCATAAACCCTTGATAATGATTTGTAAAAAATGAGATTTATCCTAAGCATATCCCCCGAGAGTGTCGTAACCAAGAGTGCGGCAAGGCCCGTTGTCGTGCATCAATTCCCATTCGAGTATATCTCAAAGCGATGTTTTTGGGTTTTACCCTTAGGAAAATATGTGCCATAGCTGCCTCTACCTGCTCGTATCCAGACAGGGATGTATTACTCGGAAAACATCCAAAATCTCTACAATACCAAACTTCTAGGAAGTTCTTCTATACTAATCCTCAAAGTCCATCTTAGGTCTATGTTCTCTAATCAGAGTTTATTTAAATCTAGATTCCAAGGGTTGTACTAAACTTATTATGATACCAACTATAAATCTCCAACCCAAGTCACCCAGAGTCGGTGCATTATTACATTACATTGGCATGATCACAAAAAAGATCAAATATCAAAAGACCGATTTGTTTAGTAGCATTGGGAATAGTAGATATATTCATAAGTCTTAAATTAAAATATAAAGATGAAAACTACAACAAAATAGTCTTTATAGTCCACAATCATATCCCCACATACTATCCCTGCAGGTCATTCATAAATTACATCTTCACATCCTATGAAAAATAAAACTTTGAAAGGGGTAAGCTCAGATTCTCATTAAGGATAACAATATAGCAGAAACTTTCATAAATAAACATAAACATTTAAGACAATGTATAACTAAAACAAAAGAATTTTAAACTTTAACTTCTGCATAATATGACAAAGATAAAATGAAATAATTCCATTTACTTATTCACATGGATATTCTACTAGTCGAATAATCACATGCAATATGAATAACCACTTTCACAATGATGGAATGCATAATGCCAGACTATCATAACCACATAGCTAAGGCCTCGTGCCAAGATTCCAAATATGATTTTTTCAAGCCCTTGTTCCAAGACACTAGTTTGACTAATGAGACCTACTGATGCATCGAGGAGCTATAGCGGGATCTACCCATCACTTAATATGTCCAATGTATTCCTCATTTGAATGAGTTTAAACATAACATAAACATTCATATTAAAACTAGTATACCTAATGTCAATACTTTTACCACAAACCATGAATGGTATAAAAATAGCACATCCACATTAAAACATAACTCATTCGATACAATATGGAAGATTTTATTGTATCTGATTAACCTCAATCGAGAATAATGAAGGATATTGACATAGATGGAAATAATTATCAAAACAATTAGAGAGAAATATCCACCTTTTTCATGAACTCATTTAAAAGTCACACTATTTTTCAAGAAGCCATTTAAAAATATACTTTTGAATCAAAGTGTACCATACCACTTTGAATATTTTAAAAATAAATATGAATTGAAAACTTTAATGTCCATATAAATAAATCCTTAAAACTATTTTTTAAAACCTGGAAATTAATGAGAAAGATTTGGAATAATAAATCGTTAAAACAATTAAAATGATATTTGAGTTAGAGTTTCTAACCAAAAGAGAGACACTTGAATACAAATAATTGAGGTAATCGAAACATTTTAATATCATGAGAAAAATGGGATTCATGATATACTATGTGAAAGTACATTATATACACCATATAAAAGTGAATAGGCGTATAAAATCAAATAAGTCTCAATGGAATGTAAATTGAGAGGAAATCTCTTATAAATACCATATCCTCAGGTTAAGGATAAATCAATGACATAATTATGTGTAAAAAATATAAATGCAGTCAATATGATTGGATATTCAGTGTAAAACAATCAAAGTACATTCACACATATTCTTGTAAAATCAACACCAATGAATTGGATGTTTAACTCAACAAATCGAGATTGAGTAAAAATTACTCTTATCAAGTTCATAACGATGACTTCAGAATTTATCAATGGAGTGATTATTTGTAGAAAATGTATATCCACATGAAGGGGAGTGGAAATTATGACATAATTAAATGAATAGTTATTCCACACATAATCTTGGAGTAAAATAATCAATGAATTATGCGTAAAGCCGAATGAGTGGAAATTGAAATTTCAAATTCCCTTCTCAATTTGGTAACATAAGAAATATACACCCATGAAATAAGGATCATACAATGATGATGTAATTATCCATATATTAAATTATATTACACAATGATTACAATCATGGGAATTACACACACCACATACAATAAATAAGTGGTGAGCAATTGAAATCCCACAGAATTAAAAGTGAGATAAGAAACCCCTTACCATGTACTTTTCCTTAGTTGATGGTATGTTAAAATCTTGTATAATAGTTAAAACATTGTTATTAAGTTATACTAGAAAAATATACATAATTATGATATCATATATGATCTTCTATTAATTCTTTGTTAATAATATTTTAGTATTATCGTCATTCCATGTGTTAACTTAATCGTTTTCTTATATATGTTTTGTTACATAAGGCATGTTTGTTATAGATAGGTTGTATTTTATTCATATCCATAATAATATAAAGTTCTTAAACATTAATTTTAATCATCAAATGAGAATTAGTATTGAATGGATATGATGGGGAATTAATCTCATCGTGTTTGTGGAGACGGTAGTCCGTACGTACGCACGATCGACAATATCATTCTTTTGATATAAAACTAATATATAATTGGATGGTATATCATATATAAAGAATCATTATCATGTTATATTTATTATATTCATGAATTAAACATAATTATTGCAACCATATAAATAATAATATATTGAATAACAATTACACCACGAAGTGGAGACGGTAGGTCGTACGTACGCACATATGGTGAAAAGTCATACAAAGGATGGATAGAATACTGAATATGGTTGTACTATATTAATTATAATATCACAGTATATAGGATATACTGGATTTATTATTTTAGAATGGTAATAACAAAGAAAAAAGAAGATGAAGAAGAAATGAATTTGAAAAACGGTGGTGAAAACATTACCTCTTCTTCGGGTTCTTCCTTCTGATTTGATCAAAAGGGCTCTTAAGGTTGGCTCTCTGATCAAAATAAGGCCTCTAGGTTGTAGTGAGGGAAGTTGAGAGAGTATTTTGGATAGGGTTTGTCCGAGACAAAAGGCTTTGAATGTGTGAATTACCGAGAAGGAGGAGTTCCCTTTTATAAGAGGGGTGAGGGGCACATATGGAAAAGCTAGAAATATTATTTTATAATAAATTCATATTCGGTTTATAATGGCTCCAAAGTAGATTATTCAAAGTCTATGGTGGTTATGGGTCGAAATAATTTCAACCAATAGAATTTAGATAGGTTTGGGTTATTATATTAACCTTATCATTTAGTTTTAACTCTTAGTTAATTAGGGTGACATTTACCATGTCACTTTGTATTGTTATATTATATAGGTAATAAAATACTATATACATTCAAGAGACCCCCAAGTGGTCCATTAATGTCTCACCTATCATTATATAAGTCTCTTGGATAAACCTTATATTTTTATTAATTGAATATCAATTAATAATATAATATTTGATTTTAAAACACTTTTATGTCAATTTTGACACTATTGGGTATTTTGATTTTGATAAGTTCATAACAGCATTATTACTTCGACAAAAATTTATATAACCAATCCTAATATGTCATATTAACCTATAAAATTGGTGGAATTCATAAAAAGTCTCAAATTTCATTTATTTTGATATTTATAATATCAATTATTGTAATATTTCATTAATTAGGTAATTAATGCATCATCATTGTGTTATAAATAAATTTAATTATACGATGTCTAAAAATTATAAATAAAATATCATTATGTAGTAAATAGTTTTTAATTTGTAATGAATATTTAAAATCTAATTTATCTTATTTATTACCCTATATTAAAAATGTTTTATTAAATAAACATTGATTTTAACTCTTTTAACTCTTCATTGAATTAAATAATAATAAATGTACTAATCTAATTCAAGTAAACCTAAATGATAATATTTTATTCCTAAGGTTGTTTTGGGTTGAGATAGACTTGTCCAATAGAATTAGGACATGTGTTAGGGTAATATTAATATCATTTTTAACCTTAGTTACCCTATTTACTTTTACCCGTGGTAAATAAAATTTAAAAGTTACTATTCACCAAAAATTATTTTCATCTCATTGAACCAAATTTTACTCCTTGATATTAACCATGTCTCTCAGATTTTATAAATTACACTCACATAAATGGTAAAATTAATTTTTATGTGAATTTCCAAATTCTCATAGGAGGTGCGTAAAAGACTGTGAAAATGTCAATAAAATTTTTATATTTCTAAAATTACTCTAAACTAACTCCAATGAATTACTTTGAACTTATATAGGTATTATGTATCTATTTTTACGATTATTAAATTTAAATGAAATAAATAATTATTTAAATAAAAATTCATTTTTAAATTATAACTCAGTGTTTTTTTCAATATTCATAAAAAATTGAACGTTTTGAGAAAAATACCAAAATTTCACCCTGGCTAATTTCGATATTCCAAATCCAAAAATGATGTCCACATTGAATGGTAAAATTTATAAAATTTCAAAAAGTGGGTATTACTATTCATAACGGCTAGTTTGATTTGTTGTGGTGTCTATCTTAGAACTCGAAGTTGCGTACAACACACACTACTGTATTATTCAAAGACAAGCGTATCTTGGATGCTTTGGGTGTTACATCATGTCACCATAAACATCTATCTATCCCCAATAGATTATTTATGAATCATCATTACGATAACGAGGGATTTGTGATACATGAAAATCATCGTGTCTCTGGTTCATATGCTGGGGAAGTGCTAATCGATATGCCACAACTCCATCTCAAGCTAACACCTCGAAGGTCCCAACAACCCAAGGAGAAAGCTTACTCCCACGACAAAACCTGCGCAGCCCATGAAAGGGAGTAACATTCAGAAAAAAGTGATCCACACCATCAAACTATAATGGTCTCATCCATTTGATCGAAATATGATTTATGACGATCTTGTGTGGTCTTCATCCTCTCACGAATCACCTAAACCACCCATGTTATATTCATCACTAGATCATGTCAGAGAATTATGGACTCTCCGACCCGTAGTCCTTCACAATGGAGAATGGCATGGGTCTCCATACAAGGCTTCAAACAATGCCATATATATGGTGGAGTGAAAAGTATTTTTTAAGACATTTTTACCAATTGTGTGTGCCTTATCCATGAACCTACAAAATTCAAGACACAAGGGCATAACAGTCTTCCAGTGTCTGGATGAATCAATCAGTTTTACCAGCTATTTGAGGTTGAAAAGTAGTGTTAGGGAATAGCTGAGAACGAAAAACACACTGGAGACCTATCCACATCATAATGATTATTAGAGGATCTCAGTTAGAAATGATCATCCACAGGACACCTAGACGTCTGCCCAACTCCTTCAAATAATACCTCGATAAAACATCCACTATGCTTGACTCTTTGATTGTAATGAAGTGGGATGATTTCATTAAATAGTCCACTGCCATGAAAATATGATCATGTACTCTCGGAGCTCAAGGAAACCCAGTAACATTTTCCATTGAGATGGCCTCCCTCTTCCACTGAGAAATATTTAATGGCTGGAGGAGACCGTCAGGAACATGGTGTTCGGACAACACCTTCTAGAAGACCAAACATCGAGACACAATCTCCACAAATGCACGCTTTAGTTCAGGATACAAAAACTAGATCCTCAAGGCTAAATATATCTTTGTTATTCTAGGATACACCGCTACTGGAGAATTATGGAACTCTCTAAGATCAGTCTCATGGATCATCAAAAGAACAAGTATCCTTCCATGATACAACACTCAATGTTTTTCATATTCAGACCAACCATCAGAGGCTCACCATAAAAAACTTGGTCTCTCTAGACTTCCACCTATGTATCCCCTAACTGGGACACTTCCACCTGCTTCACCAGAGATGACATCCCCATCATCAGAAAAAGACAACCTTTACCCCAAACATCTCCCATATCAAGATTTAATGCTTGTAGTTCTTCAAATAATATCCAAGAATCACTATATTCATACAATACATCACTACATGACTTCATGCTCAGTGCATCAGCTACAACATTCCCATTTGCTGATTTATACGAAATTTTCATGTAATAATATTTTAATAACTCCATCCACCGACGAAGTGGTATGTTCAAGTCACACTCGGAGAGAACATATTTTGGGCTCTAATTATCGGTGAAATCCATAAAGCTCTCTACAATAAGGTAATGTCTACAAAAAATTAGTGAAAACCCACAACAAAAAACTCAATATCATGGGTGGCATAGGTACGTTCATGAGGACACAACTACTGCGAACCATAAGAAACAACTGATCATTGCTGCATTAGAACATAAACTAACACCAGATGCAAAGGATCACAGAAAATGTAAAATTGTACACCTTACCTGGGAGATAAAGAACTAGGTCTCATACTAACTTATCTATTATATAATCAAACGATGCCTAACACTGATCAGTCCATATGAATTCCTGATATTTTCTTGTCAAATCTATCAGAGGAGTCACAACTCAAGAGAAATTTTCAAAAAACATCTAGTAGTAGCCAGCGAGACCATGGTCATATCGGCCCTCTGACATAGTCTTGGGGACATCCCAAGACCTGAAGGCTTCTATATTCTATGGATACATAGAAACTACATGTTGGGACACAACATGTCACACAAAACAGACTTCGTAAACCCTAATCACTCACTTAGAAAACTTCCCAAAAAGTTCATGTTGATGAAGGACTCCCAAAACAGAATGTAGAAGCTCTTCATGATCCTCCATAGATGTGGAATAATGAATGATTTCATCGATCAAAACCACCAAAAACTTGTCCATGAACTCACATAACAAAGTGTTCATCAATCCCATGAACATAGCCGGAGAAATAGTCACTCCGAATGGCCTTACAACAAACTCATAATGCCTATAATGACAATAGAAAGCAGTCTTCTGGATATCCGCATCATTCACATGCATCTGATGATATCATGAATGCATGTCCATCCTTTATAATGAATATTCACCCATCAAATGATCAAATAGATCATCAATATGTTTAAGATGATAGCGATTCTTCACTGTCACATTTTTTAAGTGACGATAATTGACCCACAAGCGCAAACAACCATCAGGATTCTTCACGAAAAAAACCGGTGCACCCCATAGTGGCACACTAGGCCAAACAAAACTACACTAAAACAGACCATCAATATTTTTACATAGATCTCATAACGAATATGGGGACATTCACTATGGATACATAGAGATAGGTGAAACTCCTGGTTGTTGCTCGATCCCGAACTTGATCTCCCTTCATGGGGGTAACTCTAGAACCTCTTCTATAAAGACATCATGGTACACTTCTACAACCCAAGGAAATGAAAAATGATGATTCTCTGAAGAACTCAGCATCTGATCAGACATAATATATGATAAATATAGAACACGCCTCTGACCCATCTGAGGGTATAGCTCGCAAATGTATACCACTGGATCTCGATCCACATCTAATAACACAACCAACCTCATGATGAAATCCCTGATAGTTTGCACTAAATACGACCAATCAATGTAGAGGTTGACATAATATGGTTGTATACGTAAACAAAAGAAATCTCCCAAAGAGTTGTGCCGCACCAACACAAGCTCACAATCTCCACATACTTCAAACAAGTCATCTCAACCTCCTACTAGTGTTCTCAATTCCAAGGGCACTGAAACCCTCACAAACTCATGCCACAAAGCCTGGAAAATGGTAGGTGATATGAAGTAGTGTTTCACTCCTAAATCAAATAAGTCATACACAATGGTAGAAATCATGAAAAGGGTACCTCGAATGATGTCCACCTATCCTACTGCTTGCAATCCTAATGCATGAAACTGACCACAACCTCCTCCATGGCCTCTCTGACCCAGATGACAACCACCACCAAAGACATGCTCTTCTATATAAGGATGTGGAGTGTCACAAGGCTGTTCTATACCTTCCCCATCTACCCTCTACTGATCTAAATTTGGTGAAACCTGCAGCTGCTTCCTCACATGGAACTTTCTCAATGGAGGAACCTGGAGATGAAAACATGGTGCAGGATGGATGCTCTAAAAGGCCATACACTCTCGCTGCTGATTACTGCAAACACCATAAGAAAAACAAGAACCTGATCACTTAGAATAGGATTGAAATCCCATGCCTCTAGAGAAATGAGATGTGGAGGGTTGGGACCTACACCAGGCTTCTTCCCTAAAAACTAGGAACCCCGAACCGTAGCTCTGCATTGTGAGGAATTATGACGAATCCAGTTTGGGATGATCTGGTTCTGGCCAATCCCCCTGAATGACCTCTACCCTTGAAAAAATCTCATGATATGTTTTCAGCAAAAATGGGGTGACCTAGCACTAGATCGTTAGATGGAAAGCATCCCTGAAATGCCTTTCCCTGTCCTCCTCATCTGGAAACAGGTCCAAAGAATATCGTAAAAGGTTCCTAAAACTGATTTGAACTCAATCATGCTAGATCTCCCCTATCGAAGAGTAAGAATCTCCTAGCGACTAGAAGCCTTTTCTATCGAGTAATGAAACTCGACTATAATCTTGTCTCAAAACTCTTCACATGAGTTCGATAACTCCTCACGATCCCTGAAGAATAAGAACCACCATTTCCTCACTACTCCACAAAACATTGTCACAACCAAGGATACCCAGTGCTCTGTCCGGGCATGGATCAAACTAATGTCTATCTCGTCCACCTGCAACCAATATTCTATGGTTGCATATGAAAAGAATCCCTCATACTTCTGTAGACTCTAGCACTGAAACTCTCAAACTGTCCTCTTCCAAGTGTCATTGTCGTCAACCTCTACTTGGGTGTGATCTACATGCATAGCCTGCTGGACGTCTTCTATGAGATCATGATGAAGACATCGACCTCGATCCATTGAAAAACATCGAATATTTATTGCTCTTAAACCAAGAATATGGTAGACTCGCCATTAATTAATTAATTCTTTACTTTTAACAATTTTTGGTAAACCTATCCCAAGGTCTACCCATTCAAACACTGGAAAAATAGATAATGATGCATGATCCATTCCTATGTCTCTACCCTGCTATAGTACCACTACATCTAGTAGCCATTGTAATCATAATGGTCCGTACATCAGATCATAGGTGGCCCTAAATGCCTATTTCTCAGCTGATCTCCAGTGTTTACATCACTTACTAAACGTGACTGACACAGTTTCCCCACCATCCCATGAAACCTCACATGTTACTAACACCAAAATCTATCATATACCTTAACCATCCACTGATACCACTCTATTAGGACCCCCTCACCACAAAATGTACCCTCCAAAGACTGAAATGTGATAAGGGAGATAATGACCCCCATGACCCACATCCAGTAGGCCCCGGGATGGAGACTAGCACCAAGGGTATAGTAAACACATAGATGGGGGGAATTATGCTATAAGAGAACACATGATGAAAAGATAGATAAGGGATACACCAACCAAATCCTAGATAGAATGAGGTATGAAATAAATCCAAAGAAAAAATATGTAATTTCATGAAACCAACTAACCGAAAAGGGAAAAACATCAAATACCCAAAAGAATGTTAAAAGAGCAGCAAATACAAGACCGATCATCTCCTGCAACCCCATACTAGTAGAAACTTTCTTAATCTCCATCCTTCTCTAAGTAAGCTAAAAAACAGTTTCTATATACATATGGTTAGTATAGCAGTATACTTAGTAGGATCCTTCTTGAAAACTCTTGTGAAAAAGTAATGAAATAATGCTCGAGCACAGTGAACAAAAAATGAAACTAAATCGTCACCTAAACAAGTACACTATGTTACCAGCCTCATCATGGCTAATCTCAACAAGTAACACATAAACAAGTATATAATTTAATAAAGAATATTAAGGGTACCTCACTACTTCTTCCCCAATGCGTTACTGATTTGACCCAATGTCTCATGTCCTAAGCATCTCTCTCCAAAAGGCATGCCCATAGAAACCTGGGTGAATCACCACAACGTGCACCTCAAGCAAAAAAATCACCATATCCAAAAAATAATGTAATGAGGTAGTTCTTGGGAGCCACCACAACTTGTATAACGTGTACCATACGTCATCTATTAAACCTCAAACCATTATAGCACATACACCGAGTAAGGATCCTGAAGCCATCATAGCCTATACACATTACACTTATACTAGTCCACAAGAAACTATATCTAGAATATAAGTGTGTGAATAACCACAAGCCATTAAAACCCAGTACACCCATATATGGGGATAACTAACTGATGTGCCTACCAGCACAAGTAACTACCAATAGAAGATATCAGGTCCAATGAGGGTAGTTAACCATTAAACCTCCTACATGAATGTTGTAGAAAACACCACCTCCAGGGCTTAGAATCCCCGGGATGTCAGTTTACCTAACTAACTGGGTAAAGTAACATATAGAAACTAAAAAAGTTCAAAATATACTATATCTTACAAACATGCTATGGGCATAACCTAGTATTGGACTCAACTACAACTAACATCTCTCAGACACTTGACTACTACTTCTATGTATAGGGATCCTACAAGAACACAAAAAATTAAAGAACTTTATTACATTACATCATTCTATTTTTAACATCTGCATGTTACGTTAATTAATTCTTTAATCACTGATTTACCATTATCAATTTCCACATTATATTTCATTAGAATCACACGCAACGTCTACTATTCCTATTAATTATAACTTCAAAATTGCATCCCAGCAAGATCCTACCCCATCTATTGACATCATTTATTCAATTATTTATTTACAACATTACTTTCCCTTAATCCCATGCATTCTAAAAAAACATTCTATGCTACCAAAAACATTGGGCTCAACCCAGTGAGTAGATGAACCCCACATCGAGTCAGTACTCCATATATCAAGATCATAGACCCATCCAACCGTGAGAATATAAACACATAAAGCATGTGGCAGACCCCCCATGCCTCTGCCCCTTTTGAAAGAAGGGTAAGAAAAACTAGCTTATTTGAGATGTGGGGAAAGTAAAGAAGATAAAAAGCCAATAAGAAAAGAATTAATCCCAATATTCATTTATATATAATTTCATTATCCCTAATTTCTTCCCTAACACCCATGTAATGACCCGACCCCAGTTACCCAGAGTCGGTGCATTATTGCGTAACATTGGCATGATCACAAAAGATCAAGTCTTGAAATACCGATTTTTTTAGTATCCTTGGAAACACCGGATACATTAATAAGTCTTACATTACATCATAAAGTAAAACAAAACTACAAAAACATATTTTCTTCATATCCCCTCATACAATCCATGTAGGTCATTCATAATATACTTCTTCACATCCTGGAAAAATTAAAACATTGGAAGGGGTGATCTCAGATGCTCAGTATGGATAACAATATAGCGGAAGATTTCATAAATAAACATTAACATTTAAGGCAATGTATAACTACAAAAAAAGCCTTTTCATCTTAAAATTCAGCATAATATGGCAAAATAAAATGAAATAATTCCATTTACATGTTCACATGGATATTCATCTAGTCGAATAATCACATGCAATATCAATAACCACTTTCATAATGATGGAATCCATAATGACAGACTATCATAACCACGTAACCAAGGCCTCGTTCCAAGACTACAAATAATATTTTGTCAAGGCCTCGTGCCAAGACACTAGATTGTCTCATGAGACCTACCGATCCATCGACGATCTATAGTGGGCTCCACACATCACTTATTAAGTCCAATGCATTCCTCATATGAACAGGTTTAAACATATCATAAACCATAACATCATCGTATCATATAAAACATGTATAAAGTAAACATATCATTTCCACATTTCAATCAAAATATATCAATACAACACATTGATATAATAAAAACACTTTCAAAACCATTTTCAATAAAAAAAAATAAAAGGAAATTAAAACATTGTAATTATTTTTTCATTTAAAAATGTTATGGCTTGTAGAGGAAGCTGAAACCCAAATAACGGTCACGGTGGCGGAGAAGTCGTTGTCGCTGCATACATAGGACAAAAAAAAACATTCCCTTTTGTCGTTTAGTAAAACAATTCGTATAAAAATATCCCTTTTGAATAAACATAAAATTCAATGGTGTTTATACACCATATAAAAAAGGTTGTGTTTGAAATAAAAAATGCATCAATGAAAGGAGATTGAGACGTAGTTCCTTAAAAAGAACATTTTATTAATAAAATAGATCTATTATGTGTATTCACTATATGTACACATATATAATGTACAAATAAAATATAGGACATAATAATATCATGACATTGTTTTAATGTAGGAGATCAACCCAACGAATGGAAATTGGGTTATGAAGTTCTCTTACCTCGTGTCCGAATTGACTCGACTGTTCTTTAACCTCCTGAATAATAAACTAGAGTTAATTTTAAATTTCTTAAGTAACTTTTCAGGTTATATATTCCTTTTATATCACTTATTAATATTTTATGATCATTATGAAATTATTTATGTTAATAACGGTCATCTTGTCGATCTTTGGTACTTGAGTCAAAAATAAACTTATTATCATTACAAGTTGTTCATGTGGTAAAATATCCATTATATCCAAAATTATATTCATGATGTATATATCATATAAATCATACATATCTAGTATATATTTTCACTTATAATATTACATAACATTTTGAGTTAAGAAATGACATGCACCGTTCATGGAGACGGTAATCCGTATGTACGGATGAATGCTACTTTCATTTATATTTCATATTTAATGGAATTAAATCACAATTATATAAAGGTATATTATAATTACTGTATAATATCATATATAATTTCATATAATCCATCCTTTACACTTCCAAAATATGGCATTAATGATTCAAATCACTTTGAGGGGGCGGTAGTCCTCACTTTCTAAAATGAAATTATCGCGTTTACCCATAATGGAAATAATAAAGGTGTGCCATAAATGAAAAATACAGAGGAATAAGGAAAACAAAAACTTAATATATATCATATATAAAAAATAGTGTCATCATAATTTCCACCATGAGAGGTGTTAAAAGAAGATTGAACAATCATCGTTTCGTGAGGCAATAATTCACCACCCAGAGAAACAGTATGTTCTTTAACCATTAGACGAAGGTGAGTGTAAATGTAAATAAAATACATATCATAAAAACATCCTAGAATATTTATGATATTTTCATTTTTAAAAAATAAAATATTAAGAATAGTTTAGGGGGTTGTAGAAGCAAACTAAAACAAAACAACATTAGAGAAGACATTACCTCAAAATCAGGTAATTTTTTTTGATTTGAGACAAAGGCTTCCTTGGGAAGATCTCTGCCCAATGTGAGGCTTCTAGAAGTAAGAGATGAAAGATGAGAGAGTATTTGGGCATAGTTTGGCCGATCCAAATGGCTTGATGTTGTGAATAAGGTAGTAGTGGTGTGGTCCTTTTATAAGAGGAGAGGAGGGGCACTCTTGGAAAGTAATGAATTAATACATTATGATGAAGTGTTTTTCGGATTTCAAAGGTACCACAATTATATATTTCTAGGATAAGGTGATAAGGGTTAAAAATCTACACATACAATAGGTTTTTGACAATTTTAAGTCTTATATATTTACATTATCTTTTCATTTTATTTAAATCGTTAATTAATGAGGTAATCAACACATCATCATGTTGTCATAAAATATTTAAATTATTTAATGTATAAAAATTATAAAAAATATAATTATGTAGGAAATCTTTTTATCTTTCCATTGAATATTTATAGTCTAATATTTACTTTATATAGCCTCATGTAATAATTGATTTAGTAAAACACCACATGTTTGTGACAATTTTACTTTTACTTTAAATAAAAAGTTATTAATGTCATTTTCTTACCCAAGTGGCCCCATGGAGTCCTAAGGTTGACCCATGAATTGTATTGGTCCACCATGACTCATCCAATATGGGTAGGGCAAGTGTAAGGGTATTTTCATGTTTTTATAATATCATTTTTACCTTAACTTTCACTAATTAACTTTAATCGCGATTAATTAAACTTAAAAGTTACTATTCACCAAAAAATTAATTTAATCCCATTGAACCATATTTTACTTCTTAATGACAGCCATGTATGTCAGATTTTTTAAAATCAAATCACAGAAGTGGTAATCTTTCATTTAAACGAAAAATCAGTTTTTTAACTACCACTTACTGGTTTCACTATTCATCAAAAATTGAAGTTTTTCAGAACAATTTCAAAATTTCACCCTAAGATATAATTGATATTCTGAATTAAAAAATAATTTATATTTTACAAAATTACAAACCTTTAATTTTCATTAATTAATTTTATAATTTATTCCCGCTGTCAGAACAAATATCGTGTTTTTAATAAACAATATATATCAAAATATTGACAATTGTTTATGTCCAATTTCAAAGTGAAATTAATTCTAATGACCACTATTGGATAAAATGGTAAAAATATATTCTAGTTATAATTTAAATCCACTCAATAGTATAATTTATCACTATAAATTTTTTTGATTAAAAAAGTTGTTTTTATGTATTTTTCACTATTCATAAAAAATTCGAAGTTCTTAGAAGAATACCAAAAATTCAACATAGGCTAATTTCGATATTCCGAATCCATAAATGAAGTCCATTTTGATATAAAAAAAATATATGATTTCAAAAAGTGGATATTACTATTCATAATGGCTATTTTGATTGGTCGCGGTGTGTTAGAATCTCGGACTTGGTACAATGCAAGCTATTACACTATTGAAAGAGAAGCGAATCATGGAAGCTCGGGGTGTAACATTCTCCCCTCCTTCAATAAATTGATTCCTCGCAATTTGAAATTTTTCTTTGAAAATAAAATGTTGAAAATAGAAAATTTGTTTGTGGAAAACCCACATCGGAAATATGGTTAAATTTTTTTTGCCTTAATAAGAGGGAAAGGGAAATGAAAAAGTCACCACCAAATTATGATCTCAATATGGAGTACATTGGTGTAAATTAGAGACATATAATTGGAGGAAAAATTTAAATATTTGTAGGGAGTGATTGAGGTCATCAATCACAAACAAGTGTAAAATATATGGTCTCATAGCCTTCAATGTATGTTGATTTAAAATATTATCAGTTCAACAAGACATAAGGTATTTTGATAACACATTTTTTGTTTTAATTTCCCTTTACTAAAGTTTAATAATTAATTTATTCATATAATAATAGATAGATATATATTTATGCTTGACAAGTAGAGTTTCAACCATCAACTAATTTCTAACACAAACTCATCTTTCACTCAAAAAGATAATAGAACACAAAAATATTATATATATCTTAATCGTACAAGGTTCAAAATATAAACACATACCATCTTAATTAGGACACTATTTTGTAATAACCAGGGAATTCATGTAGGCTAGTGGGAGGTAATAAAGTCCTGTAGCACTGTGGTTGTGGGTTCGATTCCTACAGCTTTGTCCGACGCGACGGGATATCCCTCGACCTACAGGTTGTCCTTTTCCTAAAACAATAGAATTATAATATTCCAAAAATAATATTCAGAAATGTTTTAACCTTAAAAAATACTATCCATGGTTCAACTTAATACATTTCAACCTTTGTAGTTATCCAAAATACTTCTGTCCAACTCACAGTCCAAATTTTATAAGGAAGGTAAACATAATAAAGATCCTTTTTCCCGCGTAACAACATGTGAACACCTTCATCATGTATTATTTTAAAACACTGCAACATCCTGAATTACCATAAATCATTATTTATTACATTCATGATCACTTACTCCTTATAGAATACTAGATATACTCCTTCTATCCAAAAATGTATACAAATCATTAATCTGTTTCAGTGAAGTTATGAATATCCAATATAATTTATCCAAATCAATCATGTATTATTCCAAAATCATTATCTCGTTATCAGAACCATATTATGGTTTATCTTTCTCTCAACCATATATTTTCAAAAAATTTAACCTGTTGTGGACTCAGTTTTCTTGGTTCCACACAATCTCAAGTCCTTGATGAAATAGTACTGCAGTACAATCCTTATATACTCCATAATTATTATAACTAGTACATCATTGATACAACACTCAAATGAAAAAATTCTTTAATAACAACATAAGAACTCTAATCATTCCTCCTCATCTGTGGTAGTATCATAACGTGATTATTATCCAATAATATCATTTGGGGCATACTCTGATTATTTGGACATTGGTTTGTGTAGTGTCCCCAGTCCTTGCAGATGAAGCATTGTACATTTGAAACCTTTTTCTTACCATTGCAGTCATGCACTTGGTGTCCTTTTTCTCCACACTTATAACAAACTCCCATTCCCTTCAGGCAAGTTCCAAGGTGTTTCTTCCCATAGTTATCACATATTTAAAAATTATTCTTTTCCCTCGTCCCTTTATCCAGCATTCTCTCTTCCATCCTTTTCTTCTCATTCTTCCCTTCAAAGCCATAATACTCAGAGAATTCTTTACTTATCTTATTAACACATGATACTATTTCAATATATGTTTAGAACACATGGGAGAATATTTCCCTTCTAAATGTTGGCTTAATACCATGAAAGATATGATCCTTCTTACTCTTTGGATCATACGTATTGATGGAGTTCACATTCTTTCTACTGGGCCCCATTTCTATACAATGTCATAAACTAGGTTAGTTTATGAATTGCAATGAATAATTCCAAACATGTAAAATACTTAATATAAATTGAATAGTTTATGGATATAATCCATAATCATAAAAAAATTTATCTTTGAGGAATTATATACTCATAAACCATTCATAATGGTTTGTAAAAAAATGAGATTTATCCTAAGCATATCCCCCAAGAGTGTCGTAACCAAGAGTGCAGCAAGACCCGTTGTCGTGCACCAGTTCCCGTTCGAGTCTAGCTCAAAGCATTGATTTCACGTTTTTCCCCTAGGTACATCTGTTCCAGAGCCTCCACTACCCGATCATATCCAGACAGGGATGTATTATTCGGAAAACTCACAAAATATCTATAATACAAAAATTATAGGAAGTTCTTCTATACCAATCCTCAAAGTCTATCTTAGGGCTATGTACTCTAATCAGAGATTATCTAAATCTAGCTTCCAAGGTTAGTACTAAACTGCCTCTGAAAGTCCGATTAATTTAGAATCATTGGAAACACTAGATACATTCATAAGTCTTACATTACATCATAATGTAAAAAAACTCCAACAACATCATGTCTTCATATCCCCTAATACTATCTCTGTAGGTCATTCATAATATATTTCTTCAAATCCTGGAAAAATTAAAACATTGGAAGGGGTGAGCTCAGATGCTCAGTAAGGATAAAAATATAGCGGAAGCATTCAAAAATAGACATTAACATTTAAGGCAATGTATAAATAAAACAAAAATCCTTTTAATCTTGAAGTTCAGCATAATATGTAAAAATAAAATGAAATAATTCCATTTACATATTCACATGGATATTCTACTAGTCGAATAATCACATGCAATATCAATAACCACTTTCATAATGATGGAATGCATAATGCCAGACTATCATAACCACGTAGCCAAGGCCTCGTGCCAAGACTACAAATAAGATTTTGTCAAGGCCTCGTGCTAAGACACTAGTTTGTATCATGAGACCTACCGATGCATCGAGGAGCTATAGCGGGTTCCACCCGTTACTTATTAAGTCTAATGCATTCCTCACATGAACATGTTTAAACATATCATAAACCATAACATAATCGTATCACATAAAACATGCATAAAGGAAAAATATCATTTCTATATTTCAATCACAAGATATCAATACAACACATTAATATAATAGAAAAACATTCAAAACCATTTTCAATTCCAAAATAAAAGAAAATTAAAACTTTGTAATTATTTTTCATTTAAAAAAGTTATGGCTTGTAGAGGAATCAAAACCCAAATAATGGTCACGGTGGAAGAGAAGTCATTGTCACCACATACGTATAACAAAAAAAAATCCATTTTGTCGTTTAGTAAAACACTTAGTATAAAAATATTTCTTTTGAATAAACGTAAAAGTAAAAGGTGTTTATACACCATATAAAAGAAGGTTGTGTATAAAATAAAATATGCATCAATAAATAGATATTGAGATGTAGTTCCTTACAAAGAACATTTTTTAATAAAATAGATCTATTATTTGTATTCACTATAAGTACATATAGAGAAAGTAAAAATACAAGATAGGACATAATAATATCATGACATAATTTGAAAGTAGGAGACTAACCCAAAGAATGGAAATTGGGTTAAGAAGTTCCCTTAACTCATGTCCGACTTGACTCGACCGTTCTTTAACCTCCTGAATAATAAACTAGACTTAATTTAAACTTTCTTAAGAACCTTTTTCATGTTCATTATTCCTTATATATCGCTTATACCATGTTATGAACATTATGTAATTATTTAAGTTAATAACGGTTATTTTGTCGATCTTTGGTACATGAGTCAAAAATAAACTTCTTATAATTACAAGTTGTTCATGTGGTAAAATATCCATTATATCAAGAATTATATTCAAGATGTAGATATAATATATATCATACATATCCATTATATACATTCATTTATAATATTACATAACATTTAGAGGTAAGAAATGAAATGCACCGTTAATGGAGACGGTAAGCTGTACGTATGCATGAACACTAATTTCATTTATATTTCATATTTAATGGAATGAAATAACAATTATATAAAGTTAGATTATAATTAATGTATAATATAATATATAATATGATTTACTCCATCCTTTACACATCCCACATATGTCATTAACGATTTAAATCACTTGGAGGGGGCTGTAGTCCGTACGTCCTAAAATGAAATTATCACGTTTACCTATAATGGAAATCATAAAGGTGTGCCATAAATAAAAAATAATGAGGAATATGGAAAACAAAAACATAATATATATCATATATAAAAAATAGTTTCATCATAATGGCCACCATGAGAGGTGTTAAAAGAAAATTGAACAATCATTGTTTCGTGAGGCAGTAATTCGCCACCCACAGAAACAGTATGTTCTTTAACCATTAGAAGAATGTGTGTGTAAGTGTAAATAAAATCCTTACAATAAAAAAATCCTAGTATATTTAGGATAATTGTGTTGTTACAAAATAAAATATTAAAAAGAGTTTTGGGGGTTGGAGAAGCAAAATAAAACCAAACAAAATTAGAGAAGACATTACCTCAAAATCGGGTAACATTTTTTTGATTTGAGACAAAGGCTTCGTTGGGAAGAATTATGCCCAAAGTGACACTTCTAGGAGTATGAGAGGGACGTTTAGATAGTATTCGGATAGAGGTTGTCTGAGACAAATGGCTTGATGGTGTGAATAAGGTGGTGGTGGTGGGGGCCTTTTATAAGAGGAGAGGAGGGGCACTCTTGGAAATTAATGAAATGTTACATTATTATGAAGTGATTTTCGGATTTCAAAGGTACCAAAATTATATATTTCACGGCTAAGGTGATAAGGGTTTGAAATCTACCCATACAATAGGTTTTTGACAAGTTTAAGTCTTAGATGTTACATTATCTATTCATTTTATTTAAATCATTAATTAATGAGGTAATCAATACATCATCATGGTGTCATAAAATATTTAATTTATATAATGTCTAAAAATTATAAAAAAAATATAATCATGTAGGAAATCGTTTTAGCTTTCCAATGAATATTTATAGTCGAGAAGTTTCCTTATATAACCCCATGTAATAATTGTTTTAGTAAAACAACACATGTTTGTGACAATTTTATTTTTACGTTAAATAAATAGTTATTAATTATATTTTAATACCCAAGTGGCTCCATGGGGTCCCCATGTTGACCCATGGATTTTCTTGGTCGTCCCGGACTTATCCAATATGGGTAGGACAAATGTAAGGGTATTTTCATATTTTTATAATATCATTTTTACCTAAAATTTCACTAATTATCTTTAATCACGATTAATTAAACATAAAAGTTACTATTCACCAAAAAAATTATTTTAATCCCCTTGAACAACATTTTAATTCCTAATGAAATCCATGTATGTTGGATTTTTTATAATCAAATCACTGAAATGGTAACTCTCATTTAAACGAAAAATCAGTTTTTTAACTACCACTTAATGCTTTCAGTATTCATCAAAAATTGAAGTTTTTCAGAACAATTCCAAAATTTCACCCTAAGCTATAATTGATATTCTGAATACAAAAATGATGCCTGTCATAAAAAATTTTAAACATATTAGTTGAATTAATTAATTTTATAATTAATTCCTGCTATCACAACTAATATCATGTTTTTATGGAACAATATATATCAAAAGATTGGCAGTTATTTATGTCCAATTTCAAAATGAAATTTATTCTAATGACCACCATTGGATAAAATGGTAAAAATATATTCTAATTATACATTAAAACCACTAAATAGTAATATTTTTCACTATAAATTATTTTGATTAAAAAAGTTGTTTTTAAGTATTTTTCACTATTCATAAAAAATTGGAAGTTCTTAGAAAAATAACAAAAATTCTACATAGGTTAATTTCCATATTCCGAATCCATTAATGAAGTGAATTTTGAAATATAAGATATATATAATTTCAAAAAGTGGGTATTACTATTCATAATGACTATTTTGATTGGTCGGGGTGTGTTAGAATCTCGAACATGCGTACAATGCACGCTGTTACATTATTGAAAGAGAAGCGTATCGTGGAAGCTCGGGGTATTACACCCACATGAATAAACTGATAAATCATTAAACTCTATGTGTCAAATTTTGCTACAACCAATAGGCCTCCATGCTCCCACATTTCCCAACAACCATCCAGGCCCACATTACAACAAATGAATAATAAAAACAAACATCATATCAATTAGGATTTTATCCTTTAAACAAAAAAGATGGTATCTTAGAACACTACATGGAATTATCATATATCAAAACCAAGTACATTAATACTCCTTGGATTAACCAACTTAATATTCTTAGGATCCAAATTCGGGAAACCTAACCAATAAGCTATCAAAAATAATTAAACATTCTTACTGCAGAAATTTTATTTATATCAAATTACAACAATAAGAAATAGATTCATTTACATGCCTCATAATATTTACCAAACCCAATATTAATTAATTTGGGATTTACGTTCATTAACAATTTCCATCAAGAATAAAATGATAATGAAATAAAGCATTGAAATAATACAATTTTGGAAAAGAAGAGGAAATAACAAATGATCAATATCAATTTATTTATCTGGTTAGAATATTTATTGTGTAAATTCTATTGTGATTATCTGGTATATACCAAGATAGATATAAATTTTCACGCAAAAGAAAAGAGAAGCAACAAATCACATACCCCAAATAGTTCTTGAAGAGCCACACAACGGGTTACAATCTCTTCCCCCCCGGGACAAATGTATCCACCCGAGGACGCATAGACACAACCACACCAGTCAACAACCATGAAAAGTCCATTAATAACATGAATATAGAATTCCATAAATGCAAGAGGGGATACAGAATGAGATAAAACCAAAAAAAATGATGATTGAACATACCTTATATCAGAGATCGATCGATACGGCTTGGTTGCACAAAAAACAGACAGGAAACGATCCTGGGAATACATATTGATCACACCACTCCAAAGGGATGATCGAAGGGATCGAGTATCTCACACTAGGAATCATGATGGTGGAACAAGGGGTAAGATATATCAATCCTTTGGAAAATTTAGATGAGTAGAGGTTTGAGATATGCTAGATTTTCTATTAAAGGTGTATCACATTGAACCATACAGTTTTACCACAAAGAAAAATATCTGAAGCCGTAGGAGAAATTAATATAAGAGTTATGACCTTTCAATCGGCCTTAGTGTTTTTAAAATGAGCATTAATTTAATTTTACGTTAAAGGAAACGTCAAAAGGGCGGAACTGTAGGAAGATGAAAACACTATTCACGAACATAAAATTTATAATATGAAATAGAGGTTACCGATAGATCCTAACCATTCAGGAAACACTGTTCACGAACTCAAAATTTGGTAATGGAAATAGAGGTTACCGGTGGAACATCACAACTAGAACCTCACCGTTGAAACCTCACTGTTGCACTGTTCAGCAAAGGCCACCAAAGACACTGTTCTCATAAGGTTATTGATGAAACTGTTCACATAATGTTATCGACGAAACTTTTCACATAAGGTTATCGATGACACTATTCACATAATGTCACTATTTCACTTTTCACATAAGGTTACCGATGAAACTGTTCACATAATGTCACTGATGTCACTGTTAACATAAGGTAACCATTGCAATGTTCACATAAGGATACTGATGACACTGTTCACATAATTTTACTGATGAAACTATTTATTGAATGTCACCATTGTACAGTTCACATAATGTTACCGATGAAACTATTCACATAATGTTACCAATGACACTGTTCACCTAAGGCGACCGAAGTACAATTCACCTATGTTTACCATTACACTTTTCACATAAGGCTACAGATGCAAGTGTTCACCGATGGAACTATTCAAAGAATTATAAATTTGGAAAAGTGTGGGGGATATGTCACTTTGAACTCTAATAAAACCTCATAGACATGATCTAAGGAAAGGAATGGACCTAAGAGGTCTGGGTCATTAATACATATTTTAATTATGTCTTTGTATATTAATATTTTATTGCTTTGAATTCAATGTATTATCAAAAAGTTGAGTTTTAAATTTGATATCCACAAATATTTATAAGATATTATGGAGTTCAAAAACCAATGACATGGATTTAGCATACATTTTAGCAATCTGTTCATTATGTTGCCCCCATGCGATGTTAGTGATGGTTAATTTGTATTTTATTAGAAAATGATTGGAGAATGATTGGTGTCCAATTCTATGTGGATCAAGATGTTGGGATATAGAGTAAGAGTAATTTTTGTCTCTATTTTTTGAATTTCATTATAGAGTCGATGTGATATAATCATTTTTGGGACATTATGAATTTTACTTACTTAATAATATTTGTGGTGGACTATGAAACTCATTTTAATGAGTTTAATTTAATATATATATAATAAAAACTATTGAGACTATTATATTTCCCTATTTTTAGGATATACTAAGGTAATCCAATCGGTCTTAGAGGATCAACAACAGTCATATATAATTGTATAAGGAAATCAATAGGGCCCCCTGTATAAGGACCAAACAATATATGGATATATATTATAGAAACTATTTTTTTTCATTTTCATAGTATATTATTAGGGAATAAAGAAGGATAAAATTATTTTATATGAATTCTAATATGATTGGTGATAGGTAGCATAATCGTAGACATGGTTTACCTTCATTCCATTGTGGAAGGTCTCTCTTTTTACTATATCACTATTATTGGATGAAGAACACTAAATAAAAATACCACTAAATTCAAGTGATGTGCCTATTTCGTTGGAATGTAGGGTATTTATATCATTTCCCTTTATATTATTCATGATCATCAAATTTTCTAATGAATGGACACACATAGGGGTAATTTTCTAAACTACACATATTAAAATAGTTTTATGTTTTTTGTTATTATATATTGATTAGTATAAACGTTTATAATTATCCCATTATTGAAATATGTCATAATGTTTATATTCCTAGTGTATTTAATGATTAACATGTTTGGATAGAGTATTAGAGAAAGGACATATTCATTATTTCATATTTATCCTACTAACAACAGTGAGGTTCTTTTGAATATTTAGAGTATGATATAAATTGAATTTTACCATTCATCAAAATTTTGTTATATGAGTGCATTGTATATTTATCTTCTTTGTATTCTACTAATCAAAGCTCATACATTAGGATCTATATGATTTGATGTTTATAGACACTCCCTTAAGGATATGGTATATGTTAAGTCACCATTTTTCATATTGTGCCACCATGAATTATTTATAATTTCTACTCATTGATTTTTATTGTTATAGATATGGTAATTATGCAATTCTAGGTGTAGATTTGTTAAAATTAGTTTTTTGGAAACATTATTTTTTGATCCTTAGAGATTAAAAAAATTATTGTAGATGATGATTATAGACATGTGGGTGCATGAAATCATTATATAATATTTAAAACAAAAAAAATAATTTTTGTTTCTTTATTAATAATACAATATTTTATATAATATTTCACTACAAAGGAAAAAAATATAATAACCTAGATATTATAAAGTAAATTATTATTCAAATATCAACATTATAATCAATTTGATGTTCTAGAGGGTAAAAATATCGGATGCATTATTATGAAATATATTTTTATTTATTTTTCTTTATAGAATTATATTTATTAGGTTCTATAAAAATTTTAATATATTTTTAGTTATATAAATTATATCAAATGTAATTTATAATTCAAAAATGTATAATGAGACATATTTCTATATAAGATTGCATTAATAATATTTTTTTTAATTTAATCCAAAAGTATTATATATGAATTTTGGAAATATTATTTTGAAAAATGCAATATAATTTGGATATCGAAATATAAAATATATCTTAATGTAAAATTTTTGGTTATTTTTGAAAAGTAATTTTTTTTGGTGTCAAGTGAAAAATATATAATTGTTTTTACAAAAAAACTACCATTTCATTTACTGTTCTTACAATGTCTCATAATATTTTGTAATGGTTTTCAAATAATATATACAATATGTGATTAACAATAATCCAATTAATTCAATTGATAAAATATTGTAAAATATTTTTATATGGAATCATTTTTATGCATAAAACACGTATTTTTCAAGAAACTAATCTTAAATATATTTACACCAACTTATATTAAATTTAAATTTAATAATTTTTTGAAATTTGATAATATAATATTGTTTTATTTTCTATCAAATTAATTCATAATATCATTTTTTTTTGAATAAATAATTACCATTTTAAGAGTTTATAACCATGACAATGGATAAAATGAGTTTAAAATCATTAAAAGTATGTGGTAATGAGAAAAAAAATCTAAAACATGACTATTATTCCTTTTATTGTTTTAATTTTACACTTAATAAGTTATATTTGAAAACATTATAAATTTTAGAGTTTCAATACATTGATTATGACATTTATATTATTTTAAATAACTTATAATTATAAAATTGACCACTCATTATTTTAATATGTCATATATGATAACTTAGAGATAAAATATTTTATTAATGGGAATAAATTATTAGTAATAAGGTGGATAAATTATTTTTTATTATATACTTATTTTTAATATTATTTATTTTATAATTATTTCAAACAATTCATTAGTACTCTCACACCATGTTTTCAAAAATTGAAAATAAGATTTAATTTATATTTAAAATGTCATAATTATTATTCTTTAAATAAATAATTTTATTATTTTAATTTATAAAATAATTATAATTTTATATTGATCCAAAATTGTTGTTATTATAATTTAATTATTTTTCTTATTTCTTTAAGAATGTTTTTTAATAATCGTAAATAATGTCATTAAATGTTACAAGAATGTATGAAAAAAATTTTACTCATTATATAACTATTAAGAACCACTTTGAATAAAATTTGATTTTAAATTTTTATTGATATCATGAAAATTCAATGTATCATACACTTTTTCTTTACAAAATTAAATCCCTGAACAATAGAAATTGAAAAATTTATTTCCATAATTTAGGTTAAATGGGTTAACATTGAGACTAAACTCTGAGATAAAGTCCACAGAGAAACATAACCAATTCTGAATATTATAAGTTGAATTCATATAAGCCAATTTGTCTATAAATTATATTATATTGAACATTGGGCCCACTATAAAGGATCTAGATATATATAATATGTCAATATTCCTGGTATTTACAAGATTTATAGACATGCCACCTATAAAAGGGCGTCAACTATATACTATTCCTCAAGCCACATAAGTCATTCATGATAAGAATATATTCATTCATATTTCACAAACATTAACCCCAACTAATATAGGGTAATGAATCTATGAATGTAAATCCCTAAAAGAAAAATGTGTATACAGTTTGTTGTCACTCATATAATATGACTGAATCTAAACATACAGTTTTTATATTAATTTATTATTCCATATCATTCAAATAACATTTAAAAAATACAATATAATAAAAGAAACAACATCCAAATATTGATTTTTAATTTTTATGTAACAACCCATATTATTATCCTTTTTGTCAAATAGTAACTAAAAACACTTCAATTGGGATTATATAAACAACCTTGTCTAAATTGAAATGTATTTTGGTTTTCATTATCACTAATTATGATTGTAAATATTAGTTGTCTAAATGAATATAAAATATAATAAATGTAAATAATTTTATTCAATAATGATATAATGTTACAAACCATATAACTCACCCATTCGTTCGAAAATTTTATTATCTCTCTGATATATGTTTGGACTATAACATCCGTAAGGTGATATGATATGTTTTTTTTGTTAAATCCACATGTGGATTGAAATAACGATTCAACTAATGAATAAATTTGAATCATATAACATAATTAGATATATGTAAAATAAATTATATTCAAATTTTATTATTTTCTCCATTAATAATGTGGGCGAGTTTCTCATGTGTACTTGTGGGAAACCACCTATTTGAAATGATTTGTTCAATTTTTAATGAATAGGTTTGGTATATGTTTATAAAAATATATATAACTAATAGACATTATAATTTTTACCATGATATATATAATTTACAAATCAATTATTTGATCTAAGTATTGCTACATAATATTTTTTCCAAATCTTAAATAGAACTACTTAGAAAACCTCCAACTAGAGAATTATTGAAATAATTATTTATCAAAAACTGTTAGTTAATAAAAATAAGTAATAAATTATGAATGTATGACTAAATGGTTATAAAAATGTTTTAATAGAAGTATAGTTTTTTAATTTTGAGTAGTAATGATTGTACACGATGTGTCACGACAAATGAGATAAAAATTCTTGTAAAATATAGTCTATAATTTTCTACAAAAATTAATCTAGACATGATTGATCATTGAAAATTAAAATAATTTCTCAATTCAAAAATAAATTTATTTGAATAGAAATTTTCACATATACATGACTATATATATATATTATAAAAATAATAACATTTTACCTATATTCTATACGAGTAAATTTTGTATCATTACAATTAAGTGAAAAAGTATTTTTAACCATTTACCACATGAAATCATTATCCCACGATCATATCCATTTTTGATATCCATTTTCAAATATATGGATAAATGATTGATCAAATTATAATAAATATCAATTATTTTGTGAATATTAATTGTAAATTTGTCCATCTATTGAAATTGAAATATCTACACATTTTTAAGATTTAATTGTGATAATTATTATTATTGGGATTAAAACTATTAAAAATATGTTGATAGTTAATGTGATATAAATATGTGTTCTTTTAATAATGTGGTTCATTGAAATTTTATATGTATTAATGGTGATCCGTAAATAAATTTTATATACAGCGTGGTTAATATATATCTCTAATGAAATTGAATTGTTTGGAAATATTAATAGTGATTAGACAGTCCTATGATATTCAAGAAATTTCCAATTAGGTGATTCCACTATAAAGGTTATTGTGTTGTTGATTTTAAGGATAATTATATATTATAAAAATTATGTTTTATATTATTCCAAATGGATTAAAATGAAAAAAATCATCTCATAATTAATTAAAATTAACTCATTATATATATAATTTTTATGATGTTAAATGTTGAGTGGTTTGTTTTCATAAGTACAATGATTTTCATAAGTAACATTCATTATTATAATATTACTATTACTATTTATAACAATTTTATTTTAAGAAATCTTTTACACATATATTTTATTTAACTAGAAAGTAATGATTTTTTTATTTTAGCGTTTTGTTATGATATTTGTATAATTTTCTTAGGGTTTTTCATAATAATTCATATTGTCTAATGTGATAAATTTATTTATAAATCACAATAAGAGATTTTTTTTTCAATCCAAATATGTCAAATGTTTTTCATTATTCATAAGTATGGGATTTAATATTTATAAATATCGAAATACACTTAAGAGAGTTATTATGAAAATATGAATTTCCACCTTATAAGGAACGTTTTTGTCATAAAATTGTCATTTTATGGAAGTTTCAACATTGTAATGTAATGGATTTTCTTATTAAAAAAATAAAATCAAAAATTTTTATTGGGATGTAAGTTATGTGATATTACACTTAAATATTAGAATATACAGTAAGGATATGTTTGGGTTATTAGTGCTTTTATCAGATAACAGTTTCAGATAACATCATATGTTATGATTAATCATATATGTTTATTTTATAATTTCTTGATATGAATAAATGTTATTATTTATATGATTGATCATTTGGTTAATAGAATAGAAAAATTGAAGATTGATGTTTTAAGAGTTAAATATTATTACGGATATTTGGGGTGTCATTTATGGAAATACAACCCTTAGGTTAAGTAGGTGTTTTTGTGAATATCTTATATAAGGTGGACTGAATTTACATTTATTTATTTGTGTTGAATGGTATTGATACGTTTTATTATTATTATGAACATTGATGTTTAGGAAATTATTATGAATTGTGATTAATAGTTTTTAAATAATAGAACATATTATTTATCATATTGAAAAAAAATCAATTGAAATATTCATTAGTGATTGTGTTATGAGTATTATAGATTATTAATTTCACTATTTTAGGTATATAAAATGAAAAAGGTAAATCGAATTTAGAAAATTTCATATTGGGTTAATGGATCGTATATAGTTATTTTTTGTAATATTAGTATATTTTTGAAAATATATTATTAGAGAATATATATTTTTGCGCCTTTATGAGTTTATGATGTTGTTTACTGATTAAAATTATGTGGATCTATTAAGAATACTTGATCAAATATTTTTTATTATTGGGATTTTAAATTTTCATCCATATTCTGTGGAAAATAAATTTTAGTCATTAATATAATATTTAATGGTGATCATTAGTTGTCTATGTTGATGAATTTAGGATTAATGTGGTATATATTCATATAAATGATCATATATATTTATTATTATCATAAATCATTTTAACTATTATCAGATTTTTCCTACAGAATGAAAGTAGAAAAAAATTATTATCCTTATTTTTATATTCTAATCTTTTAAGAGATAATTTAAGATATTTAGGAATGGAAAATTCACCACCTAGAATATATGGTAAAGCTGAGGTGAAAACCCAATTGAAAATGAAAAAATGGAGGAAAATACATTTAATGGATGGAATGATGTCATTAAAATATATTTTCAATTATTCTGTAAGTGTACTATAATATAATTCCACAATAAAACAAATAGTCGGTTAACTTAATCAATATCTTCTATAGAAAATATATATCATTTATTATGGTAAGTGTAATGAATATATTTAACTAGAATGAGATTCATTATGGGAAAACCATTATCTTAATAATACACATGAAATTATATATCGTATAACATAATCCAAGAGTTTAATTTTTTCATAAAATAAAAACATTATCAAGGAGTATATAATGTTATATATTGGAACACATGTAAATTATCTCTCTAATCATGGAATTAAATCATAAAATGCTCTATGAAAAATTAATTGTAATAGGGATAAATTTGCGAGGGCACAATTTTTTTAACATGGTATAATTTAGCACCAAAATACATTAGTTAATATTATTTTAAAATGGAAACTATGTTAGATATATTGTTCCAGAAGCATCAAGGAGCATAAATTAAAATTTATATTAAATATAAATAATTTTATATAAATATTTCAATTATAATCTAAATGTTGGTTTGATTGGTATAGATAAGTGTAATGTAATTATGAAATATATTTTAGAAATGCTTTATTATAAATTTCATTCATTACTTACTAGAAAATATGTAATATTTTTTTTGTACAAATAATAAAAATAAATAAGAATAAAAACCCATAAACGTTTAAAGGGTATATTTTTTATAAAATAAGGTTTTCTTATATATCAATTTTCATTTGGAAAGGCACATATTTTAATTGTAGATATTGAATTTTTTAAAAAGGACAGAAATATATATATTTATATATTTAACATTCCATATGTTGAAATTTTTCTATTATTTTGAAATTATTCATTTTCTGTTTAATAATGACATGTAATTTTTATTACAAATATATTATTATATTATAAATGGTTATAATGTAGTATTCAACATTAGAATGGGTTTAGAGTAAAATCAGAACAATTAAATTTACAATAATCTAATTAATTCAATTTGATTCATCACTTATCATGATTTTCATATACAATAATTCACATGAATAAAAATATATTTATAAAATCATCATTTATTTGTTTTATGCACCATTTTAATAGAATTTATTATTAGAATTTTAGAATACTAAAAAATAGAAAACTAATGCCATATATAGAATCTACACAATCAGAAATATGCAATAAGGTTGAATATTTATTTATTTATAATGAATAAAATCAAAGGTAAAAGTTTTCACAATGGTAAAGGGTAAATTTTTTATAATGATATTTAAAAATTATACAAGGTTAAAAAAATGAAAAACATAAATTTATATAATTAGATAGCTGAAATTACACATGAATCATCCATGCTTATAATTTTTTTTTCATTTTTTTGAAACATTTTTTTCATCATATCCATTATGTTATTTTAATTAAAGAATAAATAAAAATGAATTTCTATTAAATTTAAAATATATATTATATTTAAAAACATATAAAATGAGTCCAGGAATTATTTGAAATGATTATTGTTTCATTTAATATTTTTTATATTAATTTATTTTACGTTTTTATAGTATAATTACATCAAATTGTTATGAAATGGCAATGTAGTTATTATGTACAAAATATAAAAATTATGTAATTATTTTTTTAAAATAATAATCGTAATATGATAGAGATGAATTGTTTGGTTATTTATCTTATTCATTGTATTTTGTATTATTTGATTATCCGTTTTATTATATTTTATTATCATATGTTTTATTTGGAGTTTTTTTCTATGGATTTACATATTATCAACATAATAGATAGATTAATTTTTATTCACTTCAATGTTATGATCTGTGTGAGGGTTTATTTTATAATCCCATTTTAATCAGTATTTTTATTGCATGAATTTGTATAGAAGTAGATCAATTTTTTATGTTTTATAATAAAAAATTAATTTTTATTATAGTTTGGTTATTCTATATTTCTTCAGGTAATATTACCATATTTTACTCTTTGGTACAAAAATCGATTGATAAAAATGTTTTTATTAATTTATGACATCATTTACCTCCTTAGTCCAAAATCATTCTTCAACCAAAACAAGTATTCTATAAAAGAATAATTAAAAAAAATTAAGTATTATTTAATAAATTTAATTTTACTCCTTATATATATATTATATATTTTTCGAAATAAAAAATCATGTTATTTTCCAAAAAAAGTGGGATCGTATTTTACAAATAATGTCAAAAGAATAATTTTTTTACCTTTATTAATTGTGTAGAATTTATCGCCATGATAAAAAATAAAGGTTTCAATGAATATTATATAAATTTAAGAGTTATTTTCATAGAAAATGACATTAAATAAATTTTGTGACATTTAAATATTGATAAATTAATTAAAATGATAAACTGATATTTATATAAAGGTTGTAATTAATATATTTGTAATGTAATTATATTCATTAATAAAAAATCCTTTGTTATAAATATTTTCCAAGTGGTATATACGATATTGATACCATCCATATACTTTATATGGATATAATCTAATTTTTTTCCATGAAATGTATTGAAATTTTCATTACTAATTCATTTTTGTAGTCATTAACAATACATTGAAATATCCACATTCCTATGATCATTAGAGATTAAATTTAAACTACATATCATAATAATTTTTCAGTGATATAAATATAGATTAAACCATATATATTTTTTGCATAAATTATATTATATTGAATTTTATTTGATTTCTTATAGAAATATTGAAAAATATATATTCTTATAGCAGTAGATAAATTTTTTTTCATGGAATATGGTTGGTTAATTAAATAAATTAATCAATATAAGAGGAATTATTTGGACATTTATAAGAAGTTGGACCCAATGTATAGATAGACAATCAATGCATCTTTAGTTACATGAGATGAATCAGTTGGGAATCAATTGTTAAATATATTTTCTTATGTATACATACCAATTAGTTTTAAACATTAGTGTGAAAGGTATTTACAATTGAAATATCATGCTGTTTTAGATCATGATATCTAATAATTATTCATTTCCATCAATATGAATTCATTTATAATTATCCATGATATATTCACTATGATATTAATAGTACATTCAATTAATTCATTATGTATTGATTAAATGGAATGTGTTTTTAGATATTTATATAATAATATTGATTATGTATTATCCTATTATAAAATTATTATCACTGATTAAAATGAATTTCTATTCAGTTATTTAAAATTCCTTTTTTCTTATACTGGCCAAATACATTAAATGGATTGTTTTTTATATTATTTACTATAAAATGTTTATTATCATTACAAATTCATGATTTCAACTTCTGTACATAATCAATAATAATAATTTGAGCTCACGCTAATATTTTTCTTTTCCCATGAATCATGTATGAGTAATAAGAGTGATATTCAATGATATTATAGTATGCAAATGACATTTTAAAGAAATGTTGTAATTTGACATAAAAAATATAATATTATAATTATGTATGTATCTATTTAACTAAGTCTAATAATTTATTCAATCATTATGAATAAGATTACTTTTATCAAAAGCTAACACAATATGGTATGAGAACAAATATAAGTTATTATAGGTGGGGTCATTGTAATTGGTGTAAATGGATGATTAGTAAACACAATGTAATCTACATTTAGGAGAACATATGTTAGTGAAAATAAAACATTGATAAACATCAAGGATAATCATATCAGTTCATCATAATATTAAGGAATGAAAGACATGTTTTTTCTATAGAATATATATTCCAATATAGATACTACAAGTATATATTATTCTAGTATGGATGTGGTGATGGGTAATGGAATCAAAAATGGTTATTTGTTCATGACCTAATCATCACCACATGTATGATAATGATCATTACTTTGGTATTGGATAGATACTCCCAGGGGATTTATAAGAATAATACACATTTTCATTAAAATAAATTTCAATGGATTTGAATAGATGATGAAAATTTATGATATAGGTTATTCGTAATGATTATTATATTGAAAATAATGTGCAATTATCTAGATATAATATAAATGATTATATGGTTTTCCCAACAAGATTATTTGTTTCTGAAGGCATTATTTCTATTATTTGTCCATGGATTGAACATAAAAGTATCATGTAAGAATTGAATCTAAAATAAAATTTTGTAGTAATGAGAATCCAAATGGGGTGATTATATTAGTGAAGGATATTATAATTATTCCTAATTATGTATACAAAAATATAATTAATAATTCATAACATAACTACCTACCAAACTAACCAATGAAAGTAATGATGGTGCTCTCTTAGAGATTGAGTGGTGAATACCATAGTAGAAATAACGATCGATTAACTTCATCAATGAAATTCCAAAAGAGATGACCATGATAGTTTCATAATGGAATGATACAATGATCCATCTGTTGAAAAAATAAAATGAAAAAAGGAATATATAGTGAACAAAAAAGAGTATGGTGAACCTATACATTATTCATGTAAATTATCTCTTCTAATGGTTAAACACTATACCAAGGAAGAAATATGTTCAACTAAAATGTTTGAAGTGTTTAAGTATTAGGATTTAAGAATTGAATTTTAGAATAATTATTAGTAACTGTATATTGGATATAAAAATTAGGAAATATATAATGATTATGTGGAATAATATATGTATGTATATAACAATTAGTTTAACAGTTCTATATAAAATTATATGTTTTTTCTTTTAAAGATGATCATATTTTTATTTCATTAAAAAGACATTTAAAAAATTGTGTCATATGGATATTATAATATTTATGATATTTTGGTACACACTTATGAGAATATAACCCAATAGTATACTATATGATATAGTAAAAATTTTATTTAGGGATTAATACCCTCACAATTGTAGGAATTATTTTAATGGTATTTATAACCTTTAGGTTTAATATTATAATTGACATTTTTTTGTAATAATTTGAAATTACACATTTGGAAACAAATATCCATTATATTATTATTGTTTTAGAAAAAGTAAAACATGCATTCCAGGTGAACTCCCATAGAATTTTTCCAAGGTTGTGGGTCCATAATGCATAACAGATGGATGGTGAGGTATTAGAAAATAAAACTATAAAACATGTTGTTTCGGTTAATTTGTCACTAATTTTACATTAATTATTTGTTAATTAAATATAAATTAGAAACAATTTGTTTTACTATTGTGGTTTATAGATTAATATATTATAATGGATTACATATTCTAAACATATTGTTAATGAAAAAATTATAGGCATAAAAATAAATAATTATCAATATTTTAAGGATCATACCATACATTTTTAGTTAATTTTAGCACTGTAATCCAATTTTTTTTTTGGGATATTAAATTTTTTATGTATCCAACTATTTTGAAATATATTAAAGCATAAACAAAGGATAAATGTAACAAACCAACCCATGTTGACCCAGAATTGGTCACTCAAGTGGGCCCATCACAAGGCCTGAGAGGTGTTATCGATCCTCCCAGGATGATTATAATTGCCAAGGGAATCAATAGAGTGATGATTGGAATGATTACACCCAATATAAATAATCAGAAGCAGTAAAGAAAATAATAAAGCAGCTCAAAAATAAATAAATTTAACATAACAACTAAGAAATAATTGAACAAAAACAAAATAGATCTGATGACCACTAAACTTCACAAGACCCGATGGGTCACTCTCTTATCCCAAGACTATACATCACCCATGACAATCCAGATCAAACTAAAACCTACACCTGAGAATACAAACATGAATGAATTATTGGCGTGAGGATTAAAATATAGAAGGTATTCCCAAGTAATCAATCCCCAAATGAATTTAATTATACAATATAATCATCAATTTTAGTTTTATACTACAATATATAAAATTATGTCTTTCTACATGTTACTCAAATACATTATACGGGTCATTTCCCTTATTCGTTTCTCAAACCCAAATCAATATTTTAGTGAGGTATTAGCATTTTTAAAGGGAATGGGATGTTTACATTTTCAGTTTGCAGAAAGGGAATAAAACACATTAAATTGAAATAAAATTTTTCATAAGCCACATTAATACTAAACATCACTTTCCAGTATGAAACCATTACACATGAAAACTCTATAGTTGTTTCAAAACAAGGGAAATGAATATAATTTATACATACAAGTAACACACTCCACAATCTAGCCCTAATAACGAGTAGGCATAGGTGAACCTATGAGATCAAATATTATCTAGAATACACCAATACATGAGACATCATCCTCGTTGAAAAGATACACATGATGATATCACAAAGATCAACATGCTCGGCCATCCTTTCTCTGGAAGGCCGAGGGAAAATCCCAAAGTAATGAACCCAAACATATCCACCTATTATGGGACACTACTCAGTACAATAACCTACTACTGTAGCAATAATTCATAGAATATTTCTTTAGTATTTTAATTTATTAGGTCTCCTGTATTTTAAAATGGGTGGGTCTACCTATTCCAGCCTCACATCCAATCATAGTATATATAATAACAAAGTAAAATTGGCAACACCCGGAGTCACGACAAGGAATATGTCCCTCACCAGTCTAATATTGACCATATAGGAGTTCTATACAGCAGACCCTCATAATATACTACTCAACTATAGAGAGGGGACCACATACAAGGAGCTTTTTAAAAGATAACTAACTATAAAAAAGTGCCATCCGGGCCTCACATGATCTTTCCCTCATGCCAAACCATTTCATAAAGAATCACACACACACCATTTTGGAAACCTGGAATGCACTTGGAAACCCATTTAAGAAACACAATTCTTCAATTTAAATGTTAAGAACCTTTATATGGTCCAAATAAGAATTTATAGAACACTAATAAGTGAAATTAATAAAACAATTTCATGAAATTTAAATACACATATTAAATTACTTTATTTCAAAATTAGCAATTATTCTAAAAACCATAAATTTATAACTAACATAAAATGATGGTGAAAATGTAGGGAACTAATAATTCGATAATTTAAATGGAAAATTACAGGGAAACCTACCTCAAAATGTAGAAGACCACGACGAAAAACATGGCACCCGACACCTTAGACGAAGACCGCCCCCAATTGTTAACACATACACCCATATATATATATACACCCATTAATCCAATACCAATAATCCTATTTCCACAAGGGAATATGTTCATGGAGGATATAAATATATATAGGTATACGTACCTATGTATGTGTGTATAGCCCTTCAAGAAGACCCCGAACAATGTAATTAATCCAAAATAGAATCAAAGAATACCATAAATTCTAAATTAAATTGAAATAATAAAAATGGGTGGAGGTAATCAACCAAATCCATGGGAGAATCACCATTGTGAAACCATACTAAAACCAAAATCATTTTAAGAACATGAAACACTCTATTCAAAAACATCTACAATTGATATTGAAAACTAAAAGTCAATTTAACATGTCAAATATTTAATTTTCCTTCAAAAACTCTTTCACAAATCATCCACACATTATGTGACCATAAAACAAAGTTCGCACCCACCAAACAAACCACTATAATTTATCATGAAACGCCATACCAAGACACTCATACCAAATATCACAAATTTTAGATACAATACATGTACCCAATACATGATCATGACAAACAATTAAAAAATGTAATTCATATCACTCAGAATATATAATAGGCCATTAACACAGTTTATAAAAACCCTATCAGGATGCAAAACAAGATTTCACCCCTAAAGTACACACACATTCCGAACCAATTTACCAGAATGACCAATTTTAATAATTAAACAAATAAAAAATTCATAAGAAAAAATACAAGACAGGGCTTACATGAAAACACTACTCCACTCTTCATTAAAATCTCATTTCAAACAAAAAAGCACCAAATGTTCCTTTGAAAATATAAATCACACAATGAAAAAAAGACATAAAATACTTTTCAATAAATATTACATCAATGTATGCACAACATATACCCATTAGTTTTTAAAAACCCCATTTCTATCTCATTAAAACATTAAAACATTACCAATCCTCACATAACACTACCCAAATAATATTTAAAACACATTTAAATTAAATAAATAATTAATAGGGTAACAAAAATCAACCTTAAATGATGGAAAATGAACTGAAAATAACTAAAATGCTCCTCCTTTAGTGATAGACTCTAAAACTCACATGAGGAATACCCGCAAGACCCGCTTGCACACCCTATAAATGGAAGGGAACACCAAAACCTGGTCAACCCTGACTTACGGCTCAACTATAACATGAGTGGCTATGGAAAAAGGGGAAATCATCCAGAAAGAGATCAGAGAGGGAGCGACGACCTTAACTGTTGAGATAAGGGAGACGCCGTGGAGAGGGAAGGTTCGCCTGAACGAGCACAGTCGGTGGCATGTTGTTGGTAGGAGATGTAGTGGGGGGTTATCATTGTGTGACTATTGGAAGCGTAGGTGGGGGGTGGCAGTGTCATGAGGCTGGGGGGAAGTGGTTAGATTAGGATTTGATTTTTTATTTAATTATTTATATTTTAATTATAATTCGATTTATTTAATATAAAAAATAATGAACACTACAAAATCCATAAAATTTAATTAAAATTCAATAAAAAATAAAATAACTGTGAATATTAGGGCGGGGTGTGACAATTCTCCACACCAAGACACATTCTACCACAAAAAAGTCCCATGTGATTTTGTTGATCAAAACCAAAGAAAATATGATTTACAACCAAGTAAAAACATGAAGACGCAATGACCAAGAAACCGATACTCTCTTCCTTTTAGAACCTTAAACTACGGAGTCTAAAAAAACTACAAGGCCATCTTCAGAAGAAGTCACATATGACCCCATAACTCGAAAACAAACAAAGATATTACAAAGAAGATACTCAATAATTTATAAATACACCCCAATAAGGAACACCCCAACCCCTAACACAAAAACCATCTAAGAACTTATTTTTGGCCTGATCAAGATCTCTACAAGCGTCGATTACATGGCCCCCTATTCAAGTCGACCGACAACTGTAATTGGGGTCGGGCGGAGTGAAAACAAGAATGTACTCCTTCATGATCACCTAGAAGTTGGTTTCATCACGAGTTCATTTTATGGTGGTGTCCTCACCATCGTAGGATTCTAGAAAAACATTGATTTCACAAGCTGGAATAATTCTTAAATAGTAATAAAGGCCAAACAACCCCAATGAAACAAAACATGGGGAACAAACACCACCATTCAACATCATCAAAATTAAAAATACTACGAACACATTCCCATTAATACAATGTTCTAGAAGGACCTGCAACATCACTCTTCACTCCGAAAAGAGTTAACACCCCAGATTAGATTAATTATAAAAAAATAGATTTTTAAACAAAAGAAAATATTCATATTGAGCTTGAGTCAGTGGTAAATTAATCCAACTGAGCTAAAAAGTTCTCCAAGGGAGTGGATCTGGCCCCATGTCTCCTCTGGGAACTACCCTAGAAAAAAATTGGCAAATGACCTAAATGACCACATGCATTAAAAATCATAGGTGCTTCATGACATGAATAGTTCTTATGCCCTAGCTTCCCACACTAAATACACAACTAGTATTTCCTCTTAGACAAATCCGGTGAGGCATAAAACAATGAACTTTTGTGCCTCTACTCAACTGGCAAGATGCTGCTAAATCTTCTTCGACATAAACTTCATGCCTCACGAATTATTCATAATCCTCATTGAATGAAGGAACAGTTTAGAGGAATTATAATCAGAGATCCCTCTAAAAGAATCAGGTTTTCAAAATTTCATCCCCAATAAAGTATGGGAGATACGACACAAGCTTGGCGATGCTCTTAGTATACTCTAACACAGTTAAATTTTCCTGCTCGAGTCCATGCACACTAGAAGTCATATGTATCATTACATCATCAGAAAAATACTATTGGATGAACTAGGCTTTACAGAATTCCTAAGAGTTATTTTTCTATGGTTCCACCTGAAGAATATATATCCACCATTCCTGACATAGGCCTTCCAACATGAAGGTGGAAAGCTCCAACTTGAGTGGTTCATGAGATTCAAGGTAAAAAATGATCTCCTTAACATTACACAGCCATTCCTCTGATATCCCTAGTTCTGGCTGCCCAAGGAAATGATTAGGGTTCGACTCTCGGAACCTCTAGATGAACTCTTGATATTGAGAACCACCAGGCTCCATATCCGAAATGGAAAAAAAAGAAATATATGTCACAACTTGATCAACTGGAATCCACGCAGTGAAAGAACTACCTACCGATGCTTCTCTAAATCACACAGAACTCAGTGGGGATGAATCCTGAAAATAGGCAGCACAAAACCATTTCAAAACAAACTATAAATCAAAATTCCACATCTCATTTTCAAATAAACAAACCAAACTCAAAAAATGATTTCAATCACACCTCCAACACACCAAATCCAATGTCCCAAAATAAAAACAACAAAAACAAAAATGCGACATCAAATATTCACACTATTTTAAAACATTGAAATCCCTCTTTTTGAAGAACATTTTCAGAAATCATAACAATCCTTGTGAAATAATCACCAACTATTGGTATTATATTTATCCACACATAAATAGACTCTTGGCATAGCTCAAGAAGTCACCCATACAAACCAATAACCACCCACTCACCACATACTTACATCTGTATACATATATGTAAGAACTCATAGGAATAAAATGAGTCAAATAAGAAACATTATAACATTCAAAATCACGTTAAAAATACCTAAAATTTTTTTAATACCACTTATCATCATAAAAACCCATTTTCAAATTCCATATTCACTTTCTGATTTCTCATTTCTCCAAACCTTTCAAAAACCTCCAAAACATTTTTCCAAAATAACCCACATTTTCAAACAACCCATTTCACTCTCAAAAGATTCAATGTTTTTGTTTGGAAGATCCCATTTTGACCAACCAATAATAATTTTTTCATACCAATATTTATTTTAAATTCTAAACAAGGAACCAAAAAACCATCCCAGACAACATTAAGTACTATCGAAAGAAAATTACAATTTAACAGGTCAAAAATCTCAAAATCAAAAAAGGATCCAAAACAATATTCAAAGGGAAACTAGTGTCGATGGGTGACTTTTCCATATGGTTGGTGGACATATTCCAATCAAACCACCATCACAGAGAGTACTTTAGGACCACTTCCCCTACTCCACATGGATTTCCATGCCCTGTGAGCTCACTGAGACAACTGGCCCGACTATCAATTTATTTCCTCAAATACCAAAAAACCCAAAAGAACTAAATAAACCCTGAAAACCTGCCATCCCATGGTAACTCAAAGTTCATCCCATATAAGAGTTGGTCAAAAAATCCCCCGAACCTACACTCCATGCTGGGATAGTCCTACTCCATCTACATTGGATACAAATTTTTCACGAACCAACCCTAGTCGACCCTGAACCGGTCACCCAAGTCGGCCTACGATAAGTCTTAAGAGGTATTTTTGATCATCCCGAATGGCGATTAACTCCAATTTTATAAATAGAGTGATTATGGGAAATATTTAGCCAAATATAATTTAACAGAAATAGTGGGAAAAAATAAAGCCTCCCAAAAATAAATAAATAGAAAAGAACAACTAAGAAATAAATAAAAAACAAAATTAACTGGACATGATAACCGCTAAACTCCACGTGATTCCATGGATCACTCTCTGATCCCATGAATAAGCATCAGATATGAAGATTGAGATCAAACTGAAACCTACACTAGAGAACAAAATGAAGAATGATGTATAATAATAAGGATTAAAACTCAGTATGTGTGCCTAAATAATCTATTCCCAAATTCTTTTCCTATAATCAAAGGAATCATCGATTTCATGTTTCAACTACAATGTATAAAATTATGAATTTCACATGTTACACAAAAGAAATGTTTGAGTCATTTCAATTATTCATTTCTCCAAACCTAAATCAATATTTCGGTGAGAAATTTCCATTTTCAAAGAGAAAGTGTTTTTTACATTTTTTATTCCCCCAAATAGAATAAAACAAATTTCATAGAATTTTTTTTCATAAGAAACATTAAAACAACACATCACTTTCTAGTACAGAAGCATTAAACATGAAAATGATAGAGTATTTTCACTACAATGGAAATCTAATGAATTTATACATATAAGTAACTTAATCAACACTGAATCACTATGAACGAGTAGACATTAGTTATCCAAGTAGATCGAGAATAATCTAGAAGGGACAACACATGATACCGAATACTCATTGACATGTCACACAAGATGAAATAAAAATGATCAAAAAGCATGGCCATCCTTTCTCAGGCAGGATGAGGGTAAAACCCATAGCCATGAACCCAAACATATTCCCCTAATATGGGCCACTGGTCAGTACCATAACCTACCAGTGCAGCAATCATTCTCAGAAAATTCAATCAATATTCCAGGTTCCAATGTCTCATGTATTTATAAAGGGAGTGGGCTGACAAATTCCTACCCAGAATCCAATCACATTATATATAATAAAAAGAACAACAGGAAATACCCCGAGTCACTCCATGTAATATGTCCCTCTCCTTTCTACCATTGATCATAGGGGAGTCTTATACAGCTGACCCCTATAATATACAACTCAACAATAGAGAGGGGACTACATATAAAGATAGTTTTATAGAGATAACTTACATTACAAAAGTTCCAATCAGTCCTCACATGATTTTTTCCTAATTCCAAACTATTTATTAAAGAATCTGACAAACACCATTTTTGGAAACCAGAAAAGCCCTTCAAAACCATTTAAGAAACCCAATTCACCAATTTAAATCTGAAGCACATTTATAAGGGCCAAAGAGGAATTTATAGAAAACTAATAAACACATTTAATAAAACAGTTTCATAAAATTCGAATACACATAGGGTATTATATAATTTCACAATCAACAATTATTCTAAAAACCACATGTTTCTAAAAAACATAAAATGAAGGTTTGTAATGAAATAAAACAATAATTCTTAAATTTTTAGGAAAATTCATAGGCAATACTACCTCAAATGGGAGAACACTAGGAAGAACATCTCGGCACCCGACGCCTAGGATGAAGACCACCCCATAATTATGCACCTATACACCCCTATATATAAACCATTTAATCAAATACACATATTCCCAAAGCCATGAGGGAATATGTTCAAGGAGGATATATATATATATATAGGTATACATACCTATATTTGTGTGTACAACCATTCGAGAAGACCCCAGATTGTCTAATTAACCCAAAAGAAAAACGAATATTACCAATAACTCAAAATAAAATTGAAACAAAAAAATGGGTGGAGGCAATGAACAAAAGCAATAGGCAAAGCCCCTTTTTAAAACCATACATAAAATAAGATCATTTTAAAAACATTACATTCACCATTCAAAATCATCTACAATTAATATTGAAAAATAGAAATCAAGTTCACCTGTCAAATATTTCATTTTCCTTCAAAAACTCTTTCCAAAATAATATTCAACTTATGTTCCCTTAAAAAATGATCACACCTACCAAGAAACCCTCAAAATATTTTCATGAAATTCCACACCTAGACACTCACCCAAAATAGAACCAATTTGAGATACAAAACCTAAACCTAATATACCAGCATGTCAAGGACTTCAAAAATGCATTTTGCAAAACTCAACCAATATAATAATCCATTTACACAATTAATAAAAACCCTCTCCAAAAGAAGAAATTGATTTTACACCTAAAGTACACACACATTCCGAACCAATTCCCTCTAAATCCAACCTTTCATAACTAATCAAATATAAAATTCATACGTAAACATACATATTAAGGCATACATGCCAAAAATACTATAATCATCATAAAAAACTCATTTCAATAAAATTCACCACTCAAGTGCCTTTGAATATATTAATGGCACATTTCAAACAAGGCATAAAATACATTTCATGAATCATTACAACATAATATGAGCAACAGATAGCAATTTCTTTTGGAAAAATCCATTTCTAACTTATAAACATGTTAAAACATTACCAATTCACCATTCTCATAACCCAAATAATATTTAATACATATTTAAATTCACTAAATAATTAAGAGGTTAAATGAAATCAACCTAAAATGACGTATAATGAATCAAAATGGAAAAAAACCATTCTCCTTAGGTGGTGGGAGCTGAAACTCAGACGAGGATGACCCATAAGAACCTTTGAACACCCTATAAATGGAAAAAAATTCAAAAACGTAGTCAAACCCGACCTAGTGATCAGCTAGAACAAGTGACACTATGGAAAAATGGGAAATCAACCAGAAGAACAGAAGAGGGGGAGCGAGGACCTTACATGGAAAGCTGAGGGAGAGTCCTTGGTGAGGGTAGGTTTTCTAGAAGGAGCACGGCTAGTGGCGCACTACGGGTATGAGGCACAGAGGGGGTCGGTGTCGCGCAACCAAAGGAGGGGGGGGGGGGGGGGGGGTTCAAGCACGTCACTAGGTAAGGGGGAGGGGGTTAGATTAAGATTTTATTTTTTGTTATTTAATTAATTCTATTTGAATTCATAATAAAATGATATAATTAGAAAAACAAGAAAACTCAAAAATAAATAAAATTTAATTAAATAAAATAACCACGAATGTAGAGTCAGGGAGTGACAAAAAATTGTAAAAATTGAATTTAAATGTATCATGTTATATATTTACAAATATTCATATATAATAAAATAATCTATTATCCTTAGGGAAATTTTATTTGAATTTTTTATGAAATAACCATTATATATGACCAATTGAATGGTATGTTAAATCATTAAATATTTATGTCTTAGTGGAACTAATAATTTCATTGAACATTCATATCCCATTGATCAATAAACTCTCTTACTCTCTATAATTATCTGGATATTCTTATATTTCAATAACCTCATGTTACATTAATTTTCCCTTCATAAGAAACATAGTTATGAGTATTTTCATATGATCTATTTTCTTATTTTTAAATATTGTTAAAATATATTTTATTATACCTAATTTGAATGTGTGGTTTCGATAATGGAAATTTAAAATATCAAACCCTGTTTTTTAAACATATGATAAAATTTAGAGGAGGTATTTTATTTATGGTGGGGAGAATGTTACAACCCAAAATTATAAAAGTAGGATATATTATTCGATATACTAAGTGATAGGAAAAACACAACATAAATATCCCATGATATATATTTTATTTTTTTAATATCCTCATTAACTGGAAGAGCCCGCAAACTCGAATCCACATGAACCACAATTTAGTATACCATAACAAATTAGCCACGTCGGTCCACCATAATGAATCGCCCCAGCTGCGAACCATGTCAACCGGCCCGGACCGCATACGATGTCGTTCGCAGAACAGAGGCAGAGCCTTGCGTGGCTGCAAAGCACTCCCCAAACTAGTTTGGTTCATAGAGAAGGATCAGTCATTTCTCTGTGAGTTGCGGATTGACCAAGTAATCCATATACCGGGTTTCCGGTCATGGGCCTCCGCAAAAGGTGCCACAAGACCTTAGATGCGTCTCTTTCCCCACTCTATAACAAGACATCAAGGGGGAGAAGAAGGGGATCAATCAGACTTGGGTGGAAGGATTTCATAGGAAGGAGCTTAGTATTTCTCAAACATCGAAGTTCCAATTCACAAACCAGAACAGGTATGAAAATGGAAACAAATTAATAAGGAACCGGAAAGGCATAACAAATTGGAGATCCACGAACATAAAATAAAAATAAAAATAAGACCACAGGTTGTGGTCCCCCGGTGGATATACTCCCCGCGGAGCAGGGAGTCTATGCCCCTTTTTCAATCGGATGCATCACATATCACCCTCATACGCAGCTGATCCCTGATAGACAAACCCCAGACCGACATTGCCCATGGCCGCTGCTGCTTGTGTGGACTCCTCCGCGTACCAACCTGGTATGTGGGCTGAACCCGAAGATGTGTACCGTCCAGGTATATGGGATGCCTATCAGTCCGGGTACCACCCTAGTACGCGGACAGCCTCCCTAGCCACATATCACCCCCCTATGCGAAGGGATCCACTCCTCATACACCCATGTGGCCCGCCAACTACTTTTGTTTTACCATTCCCTGAGTCCGATCAAATCCTTCCAATCAGGCCTGATCCTTCGCAACCCTCTCCTGGCCAATTCATCGGCCTTGAGCCAAATAATCTACTGATGCCACCAAATCGGTGCATGTAACCTTCTGGAGTATCAGCACACCGTTTTGTTTTCACATACCCACAGTAGGCGATGGAAAAGGGGTTGCTCAGGCACTTGAGCGGGTTCCCGAAACATTCCTGGGCTCACAAACCCACGATAGTGTAGGGTTAGAGCCCAGGAGTCCCCTTTCTGCCTCTCCACTTTCTAGGAGTGGGGGACCCTTCATGCATTTCCATTCGACGTCAGTGGTGAGTAATTCTCCCCTATTGTGGGAGTGATAGGGAAGCCTCCTTGGTGTATGCCCCCAGCCTTTCTCTCAGGATGTATCACCCATGAACCTCCGTACTTCCCCGATGCCATGGACTAAGAGGGGATATGGACATAGGGTTTTTTTACCCTTTCCCTCTCCCTCTGTGCATTTTCACTGTCGGGCCTCTACCCTGGAGTAGGTCCCAATGTCCATTTCTCTGGGCTGCTCCATGCATAAACCCCACTCCGCTTCCCACGGATGCACCATTCACAACTTGATAGTCAGTTATCTACTACCTCTTGATTCTCAGACTGAGAATGACTCACATGGGCTTAGAGTAAGCACCTACAATGACCCCAACCTCTTGTGAACTACAAAGACTTTGATCCATGTCAAGGCATGGTACATAGGAAGCCTCCACGATGTTCAAGCCCACCGCCCAGTCGTTCCGGCCCCTTTACGTCATTTCACCAACTCTATGGGCTTCTTCAGAGTGTAAGTCCCATCCATCGTCTCATTGGGCCACCTGAGAGTGTAATCTATGATCCTTCATCCTGCATGACATTAAACTACACTACCGAACTACGTGGATTCTAATTACTCTCATGAGGATACGTAAGAAACCTATATCACGGGTTCGATCCAAATGCTCAAGTAATTACCCTTCCCCTGGATGATAATAAACTCTAGAGCCCTCAATCATAAGGCTTCAAGCCTGTACCATCTCAATGAGTCCAAAATCCCTAGATTCATTAATCCAATTAGGGATGATAAACCTCGGGTATAAATGATTCCAAATCTCTATGTTTCGCTTACCATTGCCAACAAGGAGTAATCCGTGGATACTATGTTTTGGAATACATAAAACATTTGCGAATATATGAATACGTCTTAAAACTATAAGGGAGTCCCGGAATTGGGAATAATTCCCCCCTAAAAGGGTGAGATGATCTCGACTTCCCATCATCTCAACCAATGTGTGTTCTTAAGCATTGCTGGCCAAATCGCCCAGCGAAACCATGCCTTTGGAAAGCAGGTCCACGTTTCGTTGGATATGGAACCGTTGGGCATTTTGAAACAAATACCGATATACCCGACCTGAGCGACTGAGCATTCCACAGCCCACCATGAGATCGACAATCGGGCGCGTCGGTCCACTCCATCTGATTCGATGCAAAAAAATGTCTCATGTGAAAAAATAGATTACCAAAATACCTAGAAAGAAATCAATCCATGCATCCTCACCACTATACACTCCCCAAATTAACACCAGTCATGTAATGTAATAGTAATAACAAAACGATATTTGTATACCACACACCATTTTCTTAATGGTTATTTAGGATATCTTACTCATCAGACCACCTCCACAGATTGCACGATAGTCCCACTACTTCCCCAAAAACTACCTTATAGGTCAACCCAACCATATGTATATCCTTTCCACAAATACATGGGACATGAAAACTACATATAACCACACTTGCAGACTACTTGGCCACAACTACCACCACCACAACCAATTACACATGGGTCAGAACAACCACTACCATGCCCGAAGACACTAGGACTTGAACTGTTTGGACCAAGGATGTTCTTTAAAAAAAGAATCATGGTTTTAGTATTTGTTGTAAATACTCTAATGTATGATTATGGATATTTGATGGAAAGTGTTTATACAGTTCATCACGAATGTAATTTTGAAGGTGATGTCATTTCCCAATCTATAAAAATTGTTTGTTTCAAATTTTATAGAATGGAAAGCATTACGAAAAGTTTTTAATCTTGGATTCCTTATGGAAAAAGTCAAATCTAGGAGTTTTGTATAGATGGGCATCTAGATTTGCGTTTTTCAGTGATTTAAATACATAATACAGTGTTCTAACCAATTATGATAGTTTGAACTTTGATCTTAATGAAAGGTATTCATTAAGAATGAATATCCTATTAATATAGAAATGGAATATGTTTTGTGAATACTTTCATGATGATTTTGATGAAATTATTCTTTTCCATTTGAGATGGTGTTTCTTTATAGTTATGAAGAGCTCTACGAACCTGAAAGTTTAGTGGGGCATTGCGAGATGGAGGAAGCACCACAGAGACGTTTTGACCGATCTGGATTTTATGCCTGAAGAAGTGGAGCACTATGACTTGACTGTTCCAATAAATAAGAGGTCACCCCTCTCTATTTTGTCGCAACATAAGAACGAAAATTTGGAATTTCTCTATCTTCACAAATTAATGGGTTCCCTACGAAGAAATGATTCATTTCAAGATTTATCTTTTCGAAAAGTCTATTCTTTTCTTGATCTAGGTCAATGATTTGATGTTTTGGTCACTTCGCTGAGATGGATGTTCTTTGTTGGTTTAGTGAGCTTCATGAAGTAGTTTTCTCTACGAGGTAGTAAGCTCCTCCAAGGGTTGTGCTCTGCGAGGAAGTGATCTCCTCAATGGTTTGTTCTCTATGAGGTGGTATGATCTATTAAGGGATGATATTCATGACGGAGCATCGTGAAGGGTTGTTTTTAGTATTAGTGTTGAGTGTTCATGGATTTCAGAAAGCTTCAACTCATGTCAATGATGAAATTAGTGTCTCATGAAAGAGAGAGATAATGAACCTAATTCTAATTTGTTTAAGCAACCTTTATGTTGATGAACTGAGTTAGACCTCAATCCTATTAGTGAGTAGGTATGAGTTTATAGATGTGTTCCGAGGGATGTGGTGATCTATACCTGGACATTGCTAATGGAAGTGATCATAGAATAATGATTGCGTGACCAAACTCTTATACTCCACCACAGTTGGTGATTAGTGGATTAAGGTATGAATGACACACTTTCAGTGTACTCTCCAAGACCATAGTCATTATAGGTGATCCAAATAAATTCCTCGTGTCATCTCCATTATTTTTTTGAATGACATATTTAACAAGTTCTTACAAACATGGGAACTAGATACAGAACTTTTGAAAGGAAAGGCTGACCCTCGGATTCACCCCTCCCCTCTCTGGGTGTTCTGGGGGCATTCAAAGAGTATCATGGGGATGGTTTCTAGTGTTAAGTATGTCATATACCATTATGGAGAATTCATCCATTTTCAGGTGGGTCCCCCTCTTTGATGGATTTAATTGGCATAACTGGATGATCAAAATTAAAAATCATCTAAGATGTATTATAATGGATGTCCTATTTTCTATTATACAACTAATACATGTTACTGATTCAACATGGCTATCTATGACTGATGCAGACTTAAAGATTCTTGATGAAAATGCTAAATTGCATAATTCTCTCAACATATCCCTTTCTGACTAGATCTATCAAATAGTGATGATTTTATGCTCAGCGAAGTACATGTGGAATAAACATTAAAAAATTAATGAATGAGACAGAAAAGTGAGGGAATAAAATAATTAGTCAAGGGAAAATATGTATGATTAACTAAAGATGCATCTTCATGAGAATGAAACTTCTTCTTCAATAGAATTTCTAATCAGTTTGATGAAATTCTAGGTCTAGGAGAAGAAATCAAAGAAGTTTATATTTTAATGAAAATATTGGGAGGACTTTCCCATTTAAAATGAAGAGGTGTTATCCCTAGAGGAATTATAACTTTCCAAACATTCACTTGATGATATATTGAACAAAATTGTGTGAAATGTAATTAAAATCAATCCCAAAGATGCTACGACTTCAATGACCTAACTAATGTAGTTCAAAGCCCCGGACAATCATAAAATTTCCAATGATAGTATTGTTGAATACGGCGAGGAAATAAAAATATTTCTCTCATTTCCAAGAATTTCCATAAGGGAAAATGGAAATTTAAAGTGAATTTACCTCTAACCTTATATCATTGTGGAAATGTTGGGCACATAGCCTCTCAGATATCAATTTTGTTTGAATATGATGAAAGAGAATTTGAACACATTGAGAAGCCTCAGAAATTTTTTACAGAATAGGATACTTCAAATATAGAATGACTATACAATAGAAGTGTTTTTTCCGAAAAATGGTAGGTGGAAATAATGAATTCTGTAAATAAGATGCACTAGAATTTAAAACTAGAGGCCATAATTCCATGATTCATAATATTGAAATGTTATAACTATCAATAGAAAAGAAAATATATATGAAATTTGATAGCTAATACTGATCCAATGTTACAATATAATGTTGACACATGTAAGCATGATTATAATTGTAATAGATGCAATACAATGAAATAAATGGTGGAATAATCATTAGAATATGTTGATAAGATTGATGCTAAAATTGAAAGACTGGCTGAACTACTTAAATTACACTCCTCAATCATTGAATGAGATGATGACGTTGTGGAACTAAACCTTGGAATAGATTAATCAAAAAAGATCATCAATTATCATTCCTCGAGACAAGAGTATAATTCCAAAAGTGTTGGGGAACTCAAAGAAGAAGTTGATACTCTAAGGAGTATGATCAAAAGTGAATCCATTTCAGAATAATCAAGGAAGAAAATTAAATTTGGGAGGTTCTTGGATACTGAGCTAGTGGAGAGAGAAAACGAGAATATGATGGAGTTGAAAATATTTGGAGTGATCAAAGACCAACACAAATTGGAATAAGTTCAATCAGTTGAGATGTAGAAATATCAAATTCTGCAAATAATGTTGACCAGAATTAAGGGAACTTGAAAGCTAATAATGTTGTAAAATCATCAATGGTGTGGAAAAAGTGACCCATTAATCAAACTGAAGGATAACTTAAGAATATCATTGAGCTTCTTGGAATAATAGGAAGTCGGCCAATTTTCCCAAGGAAGAAGGCATGATAACATATATATGTGAGACGAGATTTCCCCTCATGAAGTGCTAGTTCATTGGATATCTGGGTAATTCTATATCATATTCTAAAGAGGTTCTGATCTTTCGAAATGGGGTAGTTTTACGAGTTCAACAGAGTAGAAAAAAATCATATCCTACTAATTATAGAAGAAACAATTTATAAATATATTGTTTTCATTGTTCTAACATTGTCATTAAATCCATTTATTGTAGGAAGATGAGTTACATTAACACCTCATTCAAATGTGGTTGACATGTCAAATAACATTAAAAAGATAGTTTTGCACATTAAAATATTATTTATCCTCAGAAAGATGATTTTGACTATGAAAAACACATGTATAGGGAAGAGAGAATTGAATGGCCATCTATGTTATACACTCAATCCAATGTCTCATGGAAATAAAAGAAGAATGTTGATAAATCCAAACATGAAAAGGTCACAGTCAAAGTTACAAAAATAAACAACTCCTAGATTCTTTATTGGGTTTATTCATCTTATATGACATGCAATGAAGACTTTTAAACGAATTTCAAGAGGATTGTTGGTGGAAAAATACCATTTAAAATGATGGATCCCTGAAAATTAAATGTAGTTAAAGTGTTGAACTTGCTAATAGAGAGATAAATCAAAATAGATTCACATGTGACTACGGCCTAAGTTATAATCTCCTAATTTTGATTCCACATTGTGACCTATGATTTCTAGTTACCTATAATCTGAAAGGATGAACTTTCATGGGAACGTAAAAAATTACCTTATGAAAAGATGTAGAACAGAAAACAATATGTATCATGTTTATATTAAATAAAATAGATTTTACATTTATGTAGGAGAAGAAAATAACCAGTGGAATCAGATATTGGGGCACATCAGTCAGCAAGAAATGGAAAAGATATCTAAGATGAAGATAGTCATGGATATCCCTAATCTGACACATGAAAAAGAAAATACATCTGATGATTTCATGCAAGGGAAACATTTCCATAATTATTAATATCCAAAAATAAAATGATCATAAAACCTACATGACCTCATTTATATAGATTTATGTGGCCTAATAACTGATTCTAGAGCACATGGAGAACTGTATTTTGTTCTTTTCATAGACAATTACAGAAGAATGGAATGTGTGCACGTTATACATATAAGGCAACAAGTTCTTCATTGCATGAAGACCTGTCGACCAATCGATGAGAATTGTACAGGATGGAAAATCAAAATCTGATGATCTGACAATTTTGGGGAATGAACATCCATTGAATTTGAAAATTACATATAAAAGCATGTGATACAACTTGATGTCGAAACTGTGAGAACTCCACTCCAAAATGGAGTGGTTGAGTGAAAAAATAAATAGGTAAACAACATGTCCAATAACAATGTTGATTGAGTGTTGTATTCATTGACATTAATGGAATTAGGTCATTTAAGAAATGGTGTATATTTAAAATTGAATCAGGATTTATATGAATGTGATGAAGAATCCATTTGAATTGTGACATGGATGGAAGCCCTCTATGAAATACTTCTGTGTTTTTTGAAGTAAATTATTTATCTGAAACAAACAAGGAAATAAAGGTAAGTATGGTGGAAATACTCTCCACAAAATATTTCATGGATACTCAATGAAATATAAATACAATAAATGTTTCAACATGCACCTCTAAACATTGTGGAATGTATCCAGGTTATGATTATTGAAGATAACATCACAAGTGCTTCGGAGAATTTATATTCTAATCTGATAAAAGATAATGAAGACGGTGAACATTGAGCAAATGAAAATACAAAAATAGGGGAAGGTGTAAAAAATTATCAAGAGCTAAATCCTAATGCTTAATCATAAAAATAATCTGAAGATGAAACCATGACTGGAGAGAATTCAGTTCAATCTCAAAGGAGGAATCAAATAGCAGAAATTGATCAATCCAAAAATATGGGGAATTTGGTTGTACCCACACAAATGAAGGGAATGATGAATAATTCACCATATCCATTATGATAAATTGTGGAACTATATCCATTTTAATAATATTCAAATGATGAATCATGGGTAATATACATAAATAAATAGTTTGATCAGGTGGACAAGAACAAAACCTGGGAGCCTTTCACGATTCCGAAAGGTTCAAATGTTATTGGTACAATGTTGATCTTCAAGAACATGTTTGAAAATCATGAAAATGTGTTCACAAAAAAAGGTGAACTTTCTTTTACTATATACTAACAAATTTATTATGTTGATATTGAAGAGACATTTTCTCTAGTAGAATGACTGAAGACAATTAGTTTGTTTTCTTCCATGGAAACCTATAGAGTTTATAAATTTTATCAAATGAATATCATTAAAACATTATTAAATTGACTTTTTCAATAATAAGTCTAAATTTAACAACCCATTGGGTTATTTCTTGGCAATGATGAAATAAATGTCTGATAATTAGTGAATGATCTTTGTGTCCTAAAATAGGCACCATATGCATGGTACTCACAGTTGGACTCTTATTTGAGAAATCATGAGGTTAAAATGGGTGGAGTGGATCACAATCACTTTTTTAAGAATTTTCAGAAGGATTTGTTCATGGTATTTGTATATGAGAATGAAATAATATTAATAGGGATGTAGGTGATTCCGAAGAAGGATTACACATTAATTTCTCAGAAAATTTATGCTAGAGATCTATTGAAGAAAATCAATATCCATGATTCCAAACCAATGTAGATCTGATTGAAGTTGGAACAATACTCGAGAATCATGAGAAAGGGACATATGTGGATCCCACTATGTATAGAATAATCCTTTGTATCCTCCTATACTTGATAGTGACAGAACCATATACCATTTTTGAATCTTTTATTAAAACCTACATTCTTAGTAATCCTAAGGAAATAGATATGGGGGTAGTGGAGTGAATCTTGAGATACATTCAAGGTACTAATAATTATGGATTCTACTTTAGTGAAGGAAGAATTAGTTAACTATCAACATATTCTAATGCTAACTAGGATGGAGATGTAGTGGAATGAAATTATACCAGTGGAGATTCATTCTATATTGGGATCAAATGTGTGGGTTGTCTAAGAAAGAAACATGAAAGTAATTCTCTTAGTACTGATAAATCATAATAAATATCTCCTACAAAGGTGTGAAATCATTTACTTTGGATGAAAGAAGAAAATAACTGACATAGGTTATGAGGTGAAACAATAAATGGTGATTAGCTATTATTACAAGAAAACAATTGTTCTTAATTAGAATCATGTCCATAATTATCATATGAAACACATTGAGATCCTATATCACTTCATAATGTAAAAAAATTGAACAAGGGTTGATAAATATGGACTATGTGGGAACTGATGTGAAAGTGGCAGATAGTGTGAAAAAAGAAACTATCAGCAAATGTGTTTGAGAAAAAACGAATGAACATTGGTGTTTTACCACCTCCCAATTCATAATAATGTTATGAGATACCTCTTTCCCCAATTTTTTTAACATTCTTAATCTGTTTGTGGACGTGATTCATGGTTATGGGGGAAACAATAACTATGAGGATTACATTCTGAGATCTACAGTGTTCAAATATCGTTCATTTGGTTTATTTTCAAATGGCGGAGAAATGGATAAATTCAATTTGAAATTGTGGAGGATGAATGATTTTTGGTTGCAATCTTGTTGCAAGGGAATAAAGATATTCAATGGAGATAATGTCAATATAAATAACATTTTTGAATCAAGAAGAAAGAGATAGAAAATCCATTGGAACACATGAGAACATGATTCAAGTCTTCATTATTGATTTCTACAATGATATTTTCACATGTAGCCTTAGAGTGTTGGATGAGTTGATTATTTCATAACAGGTGTTGATTTTATTTGGTGCACTATTTAATTTATCCAAATATTTTGTACAAACGAAATGTGGGAAATTGTTTGAACCAAGGGTGTTCATTTATGAAAATAGGAGCATTGTTTTTGTGTTTCTTTTTCAATCCTCTCGTGGATGATCCAAGAGATTTTTTGGAATGGGTGTGCTCATGGGTATGTTGATTTCCATTTCATAGTGATTTAAATAACTGAGACAATTTTCTATGTAATTAAGAGAGTTTAATCATTGGGATTCAGGAAAGGTATTCATATAGAATAAAAATTTCATTTATATTAAAAATAATTATTTTTAACAATGATTGGAATTCAGATGTTAATGAAATTAAGCACTGAGTTTTGAGACTATTATTTTTTTCGGTCAGGACAAGCTCTATGAACCAGCAATTTCATTGAAGCATTGTGAAATGGAGGAAGCACCATAGAGGTATTTTGACATGCATATAAATAAGAGTACAACCCTATCTATTTCGAGGACACATAAGAGAGAAAACATAGAATCTCATTAACTTCAAAAAGAAATGGTTTCTATGAGAAAAAAAGATCCACTGCAATCATGAGCTTTTCTAAAAGACTATTCTATGTTTGATAGAAGTCAATGCTTCAATGTTATGGTCACTTAATTGAGACTCTATGTTATTTATTGGCTTAGTGAGCATCACGAATAAGATTTCTCTCTGATGTACTATGCTCCGTGAAGGTTCTGCTCAATGAAGAAGTGATCTCCATGAACGATTGTTCTTTATGAGGTGGGATGATCTACGAATGGTTGATCATTGTGGAGGAGATTTATGAAGGGTTGTTTTGAGTATTAGTGTTGAGTGTTCATGCATTTCATTGAGAATCTACTTAGGTCTACGATGCAAGAATTGTCTCATACTATATAGATACAAAGACTCCAATGCCCATATGTTGAGGTGACCATCATGTTTATAAATTGAGTTGGACCTCTCTCAAAGGATTGAGTTATGGGGGGATTATGGATATGTTACAAAGGAAGCACTGAGTTATCCAGATACGTTGGTATGAGAAGTGTGCTAGGTATAGAGTGACTCTTTTCAACATATTTTATTCCACAACTACTAATGATTAGTGTATTTTGGTAATACTGACACAATGTAAGTGTTTTCTCCTAGAACATAGCCCTTTTCAGTGAACCAAGCACAAGTCAGGTTTTATCTCCATGATTTTTTGGCTGATAGATTTAAAAGGTTCTATCAAATGTGGGAACATGATCCAAAAAAATAAAAAGAAAAAAACACCCAAATTCATCCCTTAAATCATAGGGTGTTCTGGGGTCCTTTAAAAATAACTAGTGATACAAAGAAAGAGACATGGGCCTCATACCAAAGACACTTGGGAAAAAAACATGACCACAAATTCATGGGACAACCACAACAACACAACCTTATCGAAGAGAATTTGGCCATAATGATGATTTTCTATCATAGCCTATGTGAAGTGTCTTGTGATACCATGGAGAGGGAGTAGAAAAGATCTAATAATGATCAAATCATATGAATGTTGGTAAATTCATGCTCTCCAATGAAATGGTGGTTTTCATCAATATGTGTTCCACATGGGTGAGGTGTGTATAAAAAACACATGAGCTACATTTTATACATATAGGTAATCAAGTATTCACCCCTACCTAAGGCTCCTAAAACCAACAAAAAACCACAAACAAACACTCTTGCTACTACACCTACATTCCTAAGTAAACAAACACCATATCCAGAGGATGATCCATTTATTAAAAACAATTCTCCATTAGAACAATTATAGTTATCATGTTCAAAACATTAGATTTAAATATCATATCACTAATGAAAAACTAATAGGCACAACCATATTTCAATAGAATCAATAGAATGACACATACATATAGACATTTAGCTATACCCACCCAGTTCTTTAGTAAATTAAAAACCTCAAAACATATTTGTGAGGTCCCTCAATGTATGGGTATCAAACAAATCCCCACCATACAGGGCCCATAACATTTACACGATGCTCTACATAGCCTTAGATTAAAAAGTCAAGAACCTCTCAGCATGTGATTTAATTCCCATCTACGTCACCCCATAGTTATTAAATAGAATAGTCATGCCCAACAGTAGAACATAGCAATAGTGTTTCTAGTTTGATCACACACCATTCATTATTTTCCTTCTTTTCATTTATTTATCTGGGGTTGACCACATAAGTGTTATTATTCATTGGGTGTCTATTTAATCATCCACATTTACAAAAGTAATTAGATTAAATATTATAGTAATAAAATAGATTGATTATCTAGAAAATAGAGCTTTATTAGTGAACATGAAAGTACAATCAAAGGACATAATTTTCAATAGACATATTCTTGTACAATTAACAACATAAAAACAAATTTAAAATAGATCAAACATCATCACCATTATCACTCCTTCATTATTTAAATGCCTATTTATTATCTTTTTTAATTTTGGTTTCATCAACGTCCCAATGGAACATGATCATTCCCACCCCCATGAAGCATAGTAAATAGAGAGGAAGGAAGAACTACTACTTGGATGATAGGAGATCGATGTTTTCTCCTTGTACCAGGGACTGGGGTCACATGATATAAAACTCAAAGAAGAAACGAACACGAGGTCTCTCATGCAGCCACAACTCATATCTGGAAGATGAACTCCTAGTTAACCATGGAAAAGTAAGAGTCTATGGAAGAAGAATATCTTTGTTTTGTAAAAGGGCAGATCCTAGAGTTATGGGATGTGTGATCTTAAGTATCATAAAATGAGGATCATGGTTTAACAGCACGGTTGATAGGATGCACATGTTTGAATTTATTTATTTATAATAAATCTACTTTCAAATGGTGAAGATAAAACATCGGATGGGTTTTTGTAGATATATTTCCAATAACTGGAGAAAACATGTAATATGGGTGAAACTGGAAAACACAAGAGGCTGGAAAATGAGGTAAAAGGTGTGAAATGCCACATGTTTCGGTAATCGAGGACCACCCCACTCTTAGAGGAATTAAAATATCATTTATGGCATCTAAAAAAATACATAAATTACTTTAAAAGAGTCATTTAAAACGCTTATGCATCAAAAGATACACTATTAGAGCGAAACTAGAAATATCTATGAGAAGCTAGAAATAACTCACCGATAGGATAGTCACTGACACCCTAGAATTGTTGCTATGGAACCATCACCCTGGCACTATCACCCTGGGATTGATTTCAATCTGTAGAACAAATAATCAATTTATTCCACCATTCGTCCAACCAGAAATTTGACAAAATCCTCAATGAGTCACCGAAGAACCCTTGGATTTATGGAACATCAAGATTTTTCAAAGTAATGGACTTAGAGGGACTACACCATTACAATAATAATGATATAACCTATTAATTAAAATTCATATAATTAATAATAGTAATGAAATTACAAAAATTAATCAAATATATAGATTATAATTAAAATAATAAACATTTAAAATAAAAATAAAATTTTTATTGATAAATTATATTTTTCCTAAATGTCGGTTTAACCCGGCATTTTTTGTATAATTAAAAAATAATTTTTATCACATATATAATAATTATAAGATAATATGAAATTATTTTTTAAATTCATCATTAAAATATATTCTGCTGTATAATTTATTACATTTTAAAAAATTCTTCAGTTTAGGATAAATAGTGAAAATACATATTTATATTAAAAATATATTTTTCATTTAAATGAATAACAAGGTTAATTACATTTTAAAATTTATAAAAGGAAAAAATTTTCACTAATATTAAAATATAACAATTTCGATGATAAACTAATATTAATGTGGATAATTATTTTAAATTCTTACACATTTATAAGAATTTTCACTTTGAAACCCCTCATTTTAATCGCTTATATTTCTGTAATGTTTATATGGGTACATTAACATCTATGTATTTAATTTTAAAAACTCTATTCCTCAATATTAATTTGAATAGTAAATTTTAACCATTATGGTAAAGGTAATTTTTGAAATTTATGAATATAAATATCAATAAAAATTAATTACTCTTGTTGTGGAAAATAATGATTTACTACGGGTTACACAAGATAAATAAGGATTAAAATTACCTAAAAACATGACCAAAAACCATTGAATAGTAAAATTTGGACCTTATCAACTATAAGTTTTGATAATGACTCATTTTGGGGCTACTACCATGACAAAAAATACGATGTAATTCAATCATTTTAAAAAATCAATTTTTTCCTCTCCTACACATACCAAAGTTCACCAAATACCCCCCCACTACATAAAAATAAAAAGTCATTTTTATTATCCAATACCCACCCATAACAATTCAAATATCCTAAAAAAATCATATATCACTTAGTTTTATCATAATTTACATATCCTACAATTTATATATCCTACATTAATCTTTTTTACGGTGCATTACCGCCTCGCGAACTGATATAGGATGTAAACCATCACCACCTTTTAATAGTGGTTATAATTATAAAATTAATTAATTTATAAGAAATTTTTATATTATTATACATACGAATTAATAATATCTCATATGTTACATTACATTATGTTTATAATACTATAACACTGCTCCTATGTATGGAGGACAACCCCATAACCATGCGATGTGATTATTTTTCCAATTATGGTTTACATGGAAGCTATTAATGATATATAACTTTTTTAATTTATTTTTTCTATATGAAATTATATTTTTTATTTAATATTTTTATATCACACAATTACATTCCATTTCCCCAATTATGGTAATGATAATGTTGCTCAGGCGTTTGTAAGGCCCTCCATCTCCATAAAACTATGTGATTCCATCTCAATGTAATTATTTCATCAATGTTACATAATAGAATAGAATAATAAAATTACATTATCACGATTAATGGAATTAATAAAATTATGTTACCATAAAATTTTCATAAGAACCCAAACACTCATTGAAAAAACATGAATGAGAAAGCTAGGAAATATACACAAGAAACAAAAAAATAATTTAATATTATTAAAATACCCAATATATTGGAGGGAGATATATGTTCCAACCTTCACTATAAAAAATCATATTGAAGATGAAAATAACCATAAAACATGGAAAATATAACAAAATCAATTATTTTGAATTTTGCAATATCAAATTTTCAAGGAGTATTTTAAATGAAAATCCTCCCATACAAATATCATATAGTATAAATGAGACATAATATTGTAGATTTATATGTATATAAACAATAAATTTACATTAATAAAAATAATATAAACAAAATTCATTACATAGAATATCTTAATATGACAGAAATAATGATGTAGAAGGTCAACCAAAGGAATGGAAATTGGGTTATAAATTCCCATACCTTTGGTTTTTCTTACATAAAATAATTTAAACCTCCTGTATAATGGTTAAAATTGTGAAATTTTTATCTTATAGAATAAAATTATCTTTATAACACAATATATGATCATTTAATAACATCATTTCACCATTTAATTGTTAGTATTTTGTTCCGTCCATTGTTTTGTGTGCGTTCGTTACATGCTTTTCATGGATGATTTGTATTTGGTTTTCTTGTAATAAAGAAATGAAATTATTGAACATGAATAAAATGTTATGTTTATGTTTTCGAAATATATAATGATACCATAAATCATTTTTTATCATATATGATGATCGATCATTATATTAAACATTTATGATGTTTGTTTTGATTATTTTTTGTGGTTCCATGATAATAATGAACTTGTTTCATTGTATAATTTAATTACATGAATATATATTCATTAAAAAACATAAAATAGGTTATAACCTAAATTTCAATTATATTTCAACCATTACAAGGGTTTAATTATCACCTTTGAACGCTGTAATAGATATATTTAACACATTTTCTACATTTTTTGTAAATCGGGACATTGTGGTGTGTGTTTTTATTTTTAGGACTAGAGAGATAGGAGAGGATGGAAGATAGGGAAACATTTACATGAATGTGGGAAAATTACAGAATTTATATGATTTTAAAAATTTCACACCTCCTAGGTAGGTGGAGGGAAAGAGTGTTTTAGAGAAGAAAATAATTGAAAAAAACCCATGGAAAAAGAAGAGGCTTTTTACCACATGATATCTTCTCCTTGAGATCCTCCTTAAGGCCTCCAATTTTGTACATATGATGAGACTAGAAGTTGCATGATGGTGGGAAGAGACATAGGGGAGGGATTTTTCCACACATAGACAATTCTCGATGCTTGAGAGGTGTGGGGGGAAGAGGTGAATGAGGGTCATATTAATATTGCCGGAGAGGAGGGATTTTACATTATTTAATAATTATTATAATATTTTATCTCAAGACTATGAATATTCTTGAGTTATGTTACCCAAATAGTAATAATTTCATGTGATTTTAAATCATGTGGGCTTATTTCAGCCATGCATCAAATATGATGAATTAAAACATATACATAACATTTCTCATTATTTATTGTATTTTACTATTGTAAAAAATTCAAAAAATTCAGAAAAATATAAAAAAATCACCATTACCATTTCTAGATGTCTAGAATACAAAAAAACTCCATTTTAATAAGAAAAATTGTCTTTATATTATTACATCATTTTTTAAATAAAAACACAATTCATTAAAAAATACCAATTTTAACACTACAACTCATTTTTTGACACCTTCTAATATTAATCAACATCTCTTTATCTTATATCCATAAGAAAAAAAAATAATAATATGATTTACTATTCATAATGGACATATTACTAATTGAAAGGGTGTCTTACTATTCACCAAAAAAACAAGTTGGTTCTATATGACTCTAAATAAATTACTGATCACAACAATATATAACAATTTTTTTATAATTGATATCATATAATTAGATAAATTTTGATTAATGTTTTGTTATAACTATCTATACAAAATTGTTGAATTATTTTTAATTTATTTTACAAAAAAACATTGGGGGTTAAAAATCCATTTATTCTCTATCATGTTATTGATATATGTTAATATATGTTAAATGAATAATGGGTATGAATTTTGGGTAAAATCAATAATTTATGTGTATTAAAAAATTTATTTAAATGATATACAAAAAATAATAATTAGATATGAGGTACATGAACTAAACCGTGGTCTTGATCATTCCAAGTTAGTTTTTATTTATTCTCCATATTGTTTGATAGTTAGATTCATTATAGTCAAATAATATTTCTAATATCTCATTATGTGAAGATATTTTATCAGTTCAAGATTAAACGTAGATAAATTATCAACTATATGACATCAAATTCCCACATTATACATCATTACTAATTCTTATAAGGGTTAGATGTGAACCTTGATATCAATTTATCATTCAAGAATCATGAATGATAAATTAGTATGAAATTCATCTAGTGTAGATTCAATACCTCATCTAAAATGACATCTGTGTTAAACTCATAGTTTATCGTAATGGATTAAATGTTTTCCACACATGGTTATTTTTAATGATTTAGTAGATACGAGATTCCAAGAATGGTAGGGACTATCGCCAACTATTTTAGACTATTGTATTTCTGTTCCATGATTATTTTCATCCTATTTTGGTGTTCCTACTAAGCATTCCACTTAAAATATTATTTTTTTGATGTAGAAAAACTTGGTGCTTGGGAAAAGGATAAGGTAACATTGGTCAGAAGTGGAGTATGTTTTAATTATCTTCCCACTCAATTTGACTGATCTGGTAATATTAGTCAATGAAATTAGTCGATTAATATAAATGATTTTATATAAGTATTGTAGTTATGTTATAAATATCAGTCCTAATATTGTGATTTTTAAATTTCCCACCCTTGGGTCTTGGTCCCATATAATGCGTTTGTAGAGATTTGATATGAATGATAGTTACACCGATGGTCATTATATCCCATTTACCCTCATATTTTGTAGCCTTAACCTCTTAATCTACATTATTGTATGGGGAACACATATTTAAGATTGTATCAATCATTATATAATGGTAATGATATGTGAATAACATTAAAATAACAAAAAATGATGTCATAATATGATGTGGATTAATATTTCTATGGAGGTACCAAATCAAGGGATATTAAATTAATGAAATATATAACATTAATAGAATGTAGTTTTGTTTAATATTATACTTTATCTTATAACATCACAATATTTTATGAATTAAACACCATGATCGATAACATAGAAGATACATAACATTGATAATAAATGAAAAACTAAATATTATTATTTAAATGTTACTTATATACCCTAGTAATTTGAATTGAAGTTATATAAAATATTAAAATAATTATACAAATATGGTTAAAAATGTTTATAGAATGAATTTATTAATTACAATTTAATTATAAATGAAAATAAAAAACAATTGAATGTAAATGAGATGTTTTTTAAAATCTATTCTTATGCACACAAAGGAAATTAAAAAATTATATTACTAACTGTTATTAAAAGATCATATTGATAATTATATAAATTATATATTAAATTTTATTTTAACATTCATGTAATATGTTTAATAGTATTAGATATCAACAAATCCAATGTAACGCTTACAGATTTCTATTTTTCTAGAGGATGTTTACCACCATTTTGTGGAACACTTATTTTTAATATAGTTCTTGAATGTTTTATAAAAAATATTTTTTAAAATCAAATACAATTTTTAAATATGTATATAAAAATTCTCTTTGGTATAATTTTTGGCATTTTTCTAATATGTTTCATGTTTTGACGAATAGTGGAATATTCTTGATTTTAATTGAATATAAAATTGTAACTAAATAATTTTTATTATTAAAATAAATTTTTTTTAGTTTTCAATTATATTTAGTTAAATATTATATAATTTAAATTAATTTATTATAGATGAATCATTTTCACATTGAATTTTGATATAAAAACATGTCAATCTATATGAATATTTCTCATTAAAAACATGTTTTCTCACAACAACAACAAGAGTAATTTTAGTAATCTATTATCCAATATAATATTTTTATTTATGTAAAATGGATTCCATATTGTTATTAATTATATAATATTTATTCATGTTCTTCACTTATATTTTTTCAAAATATTACATGGAAACCAATAAATCATTTTTACCATAGATAACGGAAATGTTGGTAATTAAGGATTAATATAATTTTATAAATATATCAAAATTACACATAGTATCATCCTAATTTTATTGGATAAGTAATTTTAAACCATAATCATCCTTGGGGTGATTTTATGACATCTAGAAGCCACACTGATAAAACTAATGTATTTATAGTATTTTATTTTAATGAAAAGATAATGAAGTCATACTTATGTGATAATTACTATAACATATTTAATATAGTATTTTCGAGAATATGTATTTTACTATAAAATATAATTTTTAATATTAAATATTTATAATAATTCAATTAATATAATTAAAATTACTATAATAATTACCTAAAATGCTGACACAATGGCGATGGAGTAATTGTTTAATTAAAATAATTATCAAATAATGGAAATTAAAAATATTTCAATATATATAATTATATATACTTAATGAAATATAATACTTTTATAGATTAATGTTACTTTTTATTGATGTTATTGATTATTTTTATTTGTATCTATATTACTGTTATTTTATTTTAAAAAGGTCTATTATTGAAAAGTGTCAAAATTCACATTAATAATATTTGGAAATAAATAATATTTTTTAAAATTATTAAAAATTAAAATAAAATCATAAATTCATTCAAACAATTAGGATAGTGATTCAATGATAATACACGATTCATTTTTTCGTTTGTATTATTTTATAACAATATTATCCCTTATTGTGGGAAACCACATTAGCAAGGGAATAAATTAAAATTGTTAAGTAAGGGTGAAAATACATAGATACAGAATAAAAAATATTAAAAAAATAACCAAATTTCCCTTGATGAATGTATATAAATCTCATATAATTCTATCTATCTTCTAAATCATTTTAATCCCAATTTTCTAAAAGCAATTATAATTATTTATCAATATGAGAAATTCAAAGTGTTCACTCCATCTCTTATAAAAGGGAACCTGTTATTACCTTTTTTTCCTACCTAAAAACACATTTGTTACATCAAATATCTAATAATTTTTTTTACTAGAATCCCACCCCACAAACTAAAGCAATTTTTATAGTCATAACACCCACCTTAGTGGTCTTAAAGAATTATGAAAAGTAAATTTCTTGGAGAAAATGAATCATTTTAAATTGAGTGTTTATATTTTTATTCATATTAAAAATACAAAAATACTTATTCATACATGATTAAATAACAACTCATGTGTCCTTAATATAATTTTATCTTATTTTTTTAATATCAAAAACGAAATCAATCTTCAATTCCATCAAATGGGACCAGAAATAATAATTCTTGGGTACAACAGACTACCACATCGTGAAACAAAATTGTTTTCATTCAATAGTCATCTCTAAATTATGGATATAATGAATAAAATAATCTTTATATATTATAATAATTAAATATCTTTCATTATAAAATATAATATATCATTATCATTTTTAATATTTAATTCAAAGTAAAATGATAAAGTTGTTTGTGAGTATGTGTGAACTATCCACTCCAGGAAACGATATGACCCATTTTTCATCACCATATCACATGGATGATATATCTAATTCTATTTAAATGATTTATATTATAATAATTAAAATAATATAATTACATAAAGATAATATATATTTACATTCTATAAATAATGATCATTGAAAAATGCAAATCATACTCTTGACTATATACAACCTACCATCACCATGATTATACTATTGTTCATTTTCAATTACCATAAATGATAGATTTATTAAATGTTATAATATATTTAAAAAATGAAAAATATTTCATGAATATAATTCTAGATATGATGGAATAAGGACAACATTGACTATATATATGATGAATATTTTTTGAGAATCATGTACCATAATATACTCAAAATATCCTATAACAGCTTAAATAATTTTTTATTTCATATAAAATGATAACATGTCATATGAAATTAATAATAGACTTTTAAAAGTAAAAAAATAATGAAAATGATCCACTATTTTTTAATATTCATGAATATAATGATTTTACATCTTGAGTTAAACTCATGTTATGTGAGTCATTCTCAAATTTCATTCATTTGGCCATTAATGATGTCATGAACTATTATTATTCTATGAGGTGTATATAAAACCTCATTTTTATCAGATAATTTTTTACAATGATATTTTTTTAAATGTAATTATTTCATTGGGCCTATGATATATATCTTCATTGTGGTATTGAACAAACTGTATAATTTAATAGTTAATTTTAAAGTATTTATTCTTCGTGTTAATATTTTTGATATTATTTTACATATTAATTTATACGAACAAAAAAGTAAAATAATGTAAAATTTATATCTATTTATAAATTTCATTCCATGGGGTTCAAAAGTAATATTTGTATGTGTTATATTATAATATTGTGAAAACATTAAAATGAATCTTTTATTCTTAACCGATACGGAGGTAATGGCACTTCCATCATAGTGAAAATAATATAATTTATATCTATATATAAAATATAACATTTATTTTTAAATGTCAAAACCAATTCCAAATTTTTTTGTTATTGAAAATTGGGTTTCAAATAAAATGTTATTTTGGTAATGTAAATGCTTTTTGAAAATAGAGTGGTTATTTTATTCGAATGTTTTTTTAATATGGGATTAATAAAAATTTTCAAAGATATTTCAGATGAATGTGTGTCATAAATAATATGTAATTTGAAAATTATTTTAAATAGGTTATAGCAATATATATTATACATAGGGTGGATCAGATAGATTCGAGAGAGCCGGTTCTAGCTAATATGTTGTTGGTCTGTGATAGCCCTCTAATGAATTAGGTTTAGAATTAAAAATTATTGTTATTCAATTTTTAAGAGTGGCATGTGTTTAATTAGGTTATATGGTTATTCCGATGAATAAGTTTTTAATGGTTTTAATGATTACAATTCACTAATACAACTAAACAACTTTTAGTTTCATGTTGTGGGATCAAATTATTTTCATTGAGAATTTTTTTTAGTTATTCATGTTAAATTAAATTTATTTAAAATTCAAAAAATTAAATGGTGATAGTGGTAAATGTTATTTGTGTATTATTATTTTTAATGAACATAATATTTACATTATTTTTATATCACTTATTGTGATTTTTTTCACCCATGATTTTTAAAATTTCATTCAAACAGATTAAGTGGGGTTAAAGATTGATATAATTTCAAGGGTATATTTGAAAATATTTCAAATAAAGAAAATTAATGTTATATATTAAAGGATTTTATATATTGTAAAAAACATATATTGAGTATACGAATCCACTTTTTATTCATGGGTATACATGGTAGGGTTTTTTTCAAAATTATTTAAAACCGTAAACTAAAAGGACCCTAAAATGTGAAAACTTGATTTATTCACTATGATTTGTAATGTTTGAGGATGGGTCCTTTCTGGTCGTATCAATGATTTCTAGTAAAAATTAGATAGAGAGATATTTTATTAATATTTAAGGATAACATCATGTATTTATAATTTTTTGTTTTAACATTAGATCGTTATTTTTTAAGACCCTTATAAAACATTATATTATGATTTTTTGGGAGACTAGAAGTATTTTTGGATATATTTATTTTTGAGGTATTTATGTTTAATTAAATTTTTTGATGAAAAATGAATGGTATGAGATAAAATTTTAATTTAAATCATATTAAGGTTTTTTTAATGATATTTCTCACAATTATGTAGTTTTATAAGGATTTTAATTAAATTTTTTTACAAAATGGAAATAACACTAGAATGATGAAAACCCATCATGTTTGACAATACAATAAGTTTTGAACTCACAACTGAAGTGAATCAATGTCTCACAGCCTTAAAATAGCCGACATGAATCTCTAATTAGCATGTTTTTTTAGAATAAATATTTTTTTAAAGAGAATAAAATTATTGAGTATATAACCTTGGGAATTGTAACTGTTTCATGGATTAACTTATTAATTTTTTAGAATACATTCAACATTTTTGGAACTCTATATAATAAATGTAAACAAGATTATATAAAATTTTATTTGTGGAATTAATGTCGAATTATATTTTGGAGTCTTATATGAATCTATGTTGTATTTATGTTATATAAGGATACATATGGTGTAATGGCTTCGACCTATATGGTCATTTCCTTTTCAAAAATCTTATATCTGAGGTCTTCTAGGAGTTCTAGGTTAAATATCCCCAAAACATTGAAAAATTTCTAGTTCTATGAATAGTACGATTGTGGCCTTATGTGAATAGTGAAAAGGAAGCCTTATGTGAACAGTGCAATGTTAGCCTTAGCTGAATAGTAAAACGGTAGACTTATGTGAACATTGTTATCTGTAGGATTATGAGAACAGTGCCAATGTTGAGTTCGAATGGTAGCATATTTCATTTGATAAATTTTCATGTTCATGAATAGTATATTTAGAACAGTGATGTTCCAATGGAAGCCTCTTTCCTTTTAGAAATTTTGAGTTCATGTACTGTTTTTCCAGAATAGTGAGGTTCTAATGTTGAGGTTTCAACAGTGATGTTCATGAACAATGTTTCCAGAACAGTGTCATTGCGATGGTGATGTTCATGAACAATGTTTCCAGAGTGGTGAGGTTCTAACAGTGAGGCTTTAATGGTGAGGTTCATGAACATTGTTTTCAGAATGGTATGGTTTCAATAGTGAGGATCATGAACAATGTTTCTAGAATGATGTTGTTGCAACGATGTGGATTCAACAGTGAGGTTCATGAAATTTTTTTCCAGATTGGTGGGGTTCTAGTGGTGAGTATTCAACATTTAGGTTCATAAAAAAATTTTCCATAATGTTGATGTTCCAATGGTGTGCTTTGAATGAAGAGGTTCATGAACATTGTTTTTCCTTTTCCAAATTTCGAGTTCATAAACAGTGTATCCAGATTCCCACAGTTCTCCCCTTTAATTTTTCCTTTGATGTTAAATGAATTATATCCTCGTTTTAAGGACTGTAAGTCCTATTCAAACTCCATTAATTCTATATTAATTTCCCTAATGCTCTGGATCGTTTTACTTGGTCAAATCAGATGGTTTAATGTGATCCACTGTTAATGGAAATTTTAGCGTATCTTAAAACGATACACCATTAAACCATCCAAAGGAATTGGATATCTTCCACTCTAATCCTTCGTCCTTGTTCTCTGGTTTTCGATGCTCAAACCATTAATTCCATCCCATAGTAGTTTTGCAATCAAACTTTTATCCTTGGATTGGATCCCCTCTATTTTTGATGTAACCAAGCAGTATCGACCAATCTTTAATATAAGGTATAATCTATCGCCATTTTTTAGTTTTCATCTCCTCATGTTTCTATATACTCATTTATGGAATTATATCTCTATGTTCCTAATATATTTTTTTGGGTGTTTACTAGTGTGGTGGAGTCTATGCATACTCGGGTGGATACCATTTCTATGTCGAGCGGATATCGTAACCTGTTGTGTGGCCCGTTCTTATATAAAGAATTCCATGAACCGTTTGAGGTAGGGGATTCATTTATTCTCTTTACTTTTACTTGCATTTATATAGTTAGAATGGTGTATCCCACTGTATCACAATATAACTAACCATTATAAATATTTTATCCATTAAAATACATAGATATCAATCATATATTATTTCCTCTTGTTTTTCTACATAGTTTGATATCTAAGATTTAATTGATTGTATTTTTGTTATTGATGGGAATTGGTATAGAATATAAAGACATAATTAATTAATAATATTTTGGATAAAGATAAGGAGGAATGTGAATGAATCTGGTTGTTGTTGTTTTAATTTGATATAATCAAATTCATGCATTAAAATTTTTTAATCAATTTCTGATAGCATAATATTTAGGTTTCTCATTGTAGGAACGTGGGAATAATAAATATGTTAATTTAAGATGGATTTGATAACTAGTTAAATGATAAAAGATAAATCTCTGTAGGGTTACGAGTTACCCTCTGGCTTGTTTAAGGGACACAATACCAATTGATATGATATTTTTTTTGCTGCTACTTGTGTTGTGATGTGAGCCTGTATGGCTGTTGTGATATGTGGGGGCATGGAGGCCTATAGATTGTGGCATCCGTTGACTCCATGAGTGGCAGGATGAAACATTTATTCATTTTGCTGTTGGGGAGGACACTAGGGATGATGGAATGGGTTAGATGTGAATGTTTGGATGCTAATTGTATCTTATTGGATGTTTATTTTCTTTACATTCCCCACTGCACAATGCAGCTGGTCTTTTTTACCCTTCATTCAAAAGGGGCGAAGATGCATGGGTTTTGCCACCTACATTCCGTGTTTTTCTTCTCAAGGGAGGATGGGACTATGCTCTTTCTATAGGAATCCACGACTCGATGTTTAGTTCATCTACTCACAGTGTAGATCCCCCGTGAGTTTAGTAGCATAATTATTTTTCTAGAAATACTGGGAATATGAGAATGTAATGTTATACATAAATAATTGAATAAATTATGTTAACCCATGGCATTGGAGTTTTTTGGGGCACAATGCTGAGTTTGTAATTTAAAGGAACAATGATCTTTGTGTGTGATGATAATGAGAAATAATGTGGAAATAGTTAATAGTTAATAAATAATGAAATAATTAATTAACGTAAATTGAAGATGATAAGAAATATATTTGTATAATGTAATAATTTTTTTAAATGGTTGTTTGCTTATTAGATACATAGTCTTAGAAGTGGTAGTCTGTATTTTGAGAGTGGTTAGCTATAGTTGATTATAATAGTAGGTTATTCCCATAGTGTGGTTGTGAGCTATAATATATTCTATAATTGTTTTTTGATTTTATACGCTACTCCACCCTGTTAGTTAGGGAAACTAGCACCCCATGGATTCTGAACCCTGGGGTATGTTTCCCCCAACATTCTCATGGGAGGATGGATGGATGACTAAACCCTTTGGCTCCAGTCTATTCTCTTGGTAGTTAATTGTACTAGAAGGCACAATGGTAAGTTTACCCCATATATATTTGAAGAGGGTTGTAATGTCTTCAGGTTATTCACACACATATATTCTAGATATAGTTTTATATAGACTAATATAGGTGTAATGTGTATGGACTGTGATGGCTTGAGGATCCTTACACTATTTATGGGCTATAATGTCTTGAGTTTAAATACCCAATGTATGAATCATGTTATGTGAGCTTTGGTGGATCCCAGAAACTACCAAGTTAATTTTCGTATATAGTTGTGGTGGTGTTTTTGCATGAGGTCCATGTTTTTGTGCTTCACCAATGTGTCTGCGGGAAACCTTTTTCGAGTGAGATTCATAGGAAGTGTGACATTGGAGAAAAGTGGAAAACCAGTGGGGAAGTAGTAGCAGGGTACCTTTGATATTCATTATTATATTATATACTATTTTATGTAATAATTTGTGAGAGTATCCATGGTGAGGCTGGAGATTAGTATAAATATTTAGCTGATGGGTTAGTTTCATTTTGTGTTCACTATGATTTTGCATGATTTCATTACATTTTCATGAGATTCATCGGGGAGTATCCTACTGACAATACTATTATAGTCACCTTATGTTTATATAAATTGTTTTTTAGGACACTTAAAGTAGGTTTGACATCAGGCTAGTTTCTACTAGCTTGGGGTTGTGGGTGTTGTTTGGGATTTATGGTTGGTTTTTATTTTACTTTATTTGGGAAACTTATAGTTTTCCCATATTAGTTGTAGTAGTATTGCATGAAATCACAAATGTGTACATGGGATATGATATATATTTTTGTTTGAGATGGAGTTGGTTGGTGTCTCTCTTATCTCTCTCTTTCACATGTGTTCTCTTAGAGTGTAATTCCTCACATTTGTGTGTTTGTTATACCCTTAGTGCTAGTCTTCATCCCAGGGCCTACAAGTGGAGGAACTCAGCGGTCGTTATTTATCGTTTCACATTGTAGGCCTGAGAGTGGTACACATTCTGGGGAAGGGGTCATGACAGAGTTATATCGGATCTATGGTTATGGGATAGGATGGAGTATGGAGTTAGGCACAGGTGAGGTTGCATGGGTTGGTAGGGAAAACATGTCAGTCATGTTTAGAATGTGATGTAAAAAATAAATATTGGATGAGACATAGGCCTTTTAGGTCCACCTATGATCTGATTTACGGAAAATTACATTTACCATGGATACTAAATTAGTTGATACAAGTTTCAAGGTAGATACCTAGTAAAGGATCATGCATCATTCTTCTTTGTGCATTTGTTTTTATCGGTCGACATTGTGATAGGGTGACCAAAAATGAATAAAATAAAACTATTAATTAATTAATGTTTAGTCTTCCTTATTTGAGGTTTAGGAACTCTAATAGTTTTTTATTTTATTGGTATTGCATCTGGTCGAAGTCCTCATGAGGATAACATAGAAGATATCCAACATGTAGTTCTGATAGATCACCGAATGGTAGATGTTGACGATGAAGAAACTCAGAAGAAGACACTCTGAGAGTTTTTGCGCCAGATTCTACAGAAGTACAAGTGATATTTTTTTTTATGCAATCACAGAAGACTAGTTGGAGGTGGTCAAGATATGATTCAGTTTGATCCGTGCTCAGAAATAGCAATGATTGTCAATGGTTTTAACGATGCGGCAATTGTGTAGTGATGAAGGTGTGGATTTTGTTCCTTGGTGATTGAAAGGAGTCAACGGTATTATGGGAGGATTTTTTAGGCATGTTTATCATCGAGTTTCATTCTTATACCACGACAGAGCCCAGTTTCCTGGAGCTTCATACCTTTTGACTGGGGAGCTGCAACATGTGAGAGTTGGGAATCTATTTTAGGAACCTTTTACGATATGCTTCAAACCACTTTCTAGATGAGGAGGCTAGGTAGATGAATTTTGAGGGGGATTTTCATTCAGATATTCAACGCCAGGTCGACCCATTTTTTTGAAGACATATCCTGAGGTGTTGGCAATGAAATAGGTTGTCTCAAGACATTGGCCAGAATTGGATAATCATGGGAGGGGAGTCATCATGATTCTCACAAAGAAGAGTTGTGGTCTGGGGTTCTCGGTTTTTAATGCAGAATGGTTTTTATTCATCCAGGGGTATGTCCCATCCCTATGCATCTCATTTTTCATGAGGTAGTATCTCTCAGGACCATTCCAAGGGAACATAAATTTTTTTTTCTCGAGGTGGTATTGGACATCAACATTGAGAATGTCCGACCTTTTAGATAATCTATTGTGCACCAACTGCCCTTCTCTAAGTTCCTCGATTGAGTCAGTTCCAATTGAGGCAGCTGCAGTAGTTTGCACCAACTATGGATCAGCAAGGGTTTGATGAGGCTAGATGTGGAATTCTCAATGACAATCCCTATCCTCATAGAGAAGATCTCGACTATGGTGGTGGTTTTTATCAGGGTTAGAAAATATGTGGAGGAGGTCGTAGTCAGCTTCATGCTTTAGCGTTGCTATCTTCAGGGGTGCTAGATGTCGTTCGTGGTGCCCTTTGGTTGTATTCTATCATGTCTCATGCCTTTTTTTACTCAGGAGTGACACACTCCATCATATCACCTACCCTTTTCAATTCATTGTGACATGAGGTAGAGAGGCTTCCAGTGCCGTTGGCATTGACTACGCCAGTTGGGAGCCAAGATGACTTGTTTGAAGTATATAGATATTATGATCAATTGTTGGGGTAGCCTCTCTCTTGAAATGATTTACTATGATTACGAATACAACAATATAATTTCATTCGCATCATTGTGTGGTTTTATTCTGTGTTGGCTATCGTGGATAGTTTCATGAGGCAGGTTCTCTTTTTCGATGCGGATGGAGAGTTGGTGGAGTTCGTTGGCGAGTGAGAACCTCAGATGGGTTAGAGGCATGTTTCGTCCTTATCACCCATGATGGATGAGTAGATTCTGAGTTCTTCTAAGGTTCAGCAGTTGGCATTTCCTTTGGTCGTTGATGATTACCTTGTTGTCCTTCCAAAAGAGGTTATATAATTACCCCCTCGATGAGAGACTGATTATGGGATTGAGTTCAACCAGGAACATCTTCGATCACTTTTTCACCATAATGGATGGATCCTTTTGAGTTATTAGAGTTTAATATATATCTTGATAGTATTTTATAGTGTGTTTTTGTTTAGTTGAGTGTGTCATAGTGGGGAGAACCGGTTTTGTTCATGGAGAAGGATGACAACAGTTTGCGGTTGTGTGTAGATTATAATCACCTAAAAATGTGACAGGGATGAATCATTATCCTCTTCCATTTATTGATGATTTATTCGATAAAGTAATGGGTGATTTTTTCTCTCTAATATCAAATTTCGGTCAAGATATCATCAGATGCGTGTGAAGGGTGAGGATATCTTGAGGAATGTTTTCTGTTGTCATCATGTGAATTATGAGTTCATTGTAATGATGATCAGCGTGAAAATGTTGTAGCAGTGTTTATGGGAATGATGAATGATGTGTTCTGTGAATTCCTAGTCAAGATCATCGTAGTTTTCATCAATGAAATCCTTCTGTAATTCACGTCTGAGGAGGAGCATGCATAGAATCTACATGTCATTTTTAGAGTTCTTCGTCAACATCATCAATTTGGGATGTTGTCGAAGTGTGCGTTTTGGGCTCGAGATGTCTGTTTCATGTTGAATGTTGTGTCCTAGTAGTGAGTGGATGTGGATCCATCAATCATAGAAGTAGCACTGTCTTAGGAACCCTCATGACATAGTTAATTGTGGGAAGTTTACTTTTTCTCGCAGGCTACTACACGAAGATCATAAAATATTTCTATCTAGTTTTGACTCCCGTGAAAGCATTGACCTAGAAGGATCTGGTGTTCATATGGACTGATCAGTGTTATAAAGAATTCAAGTACCTAAAAGAGATGTTAGAAAGTGCACCATTTCTTTGTCTTCCAGCTGATGGAATTTAGTTTAATGTTTTCTATAAAGCATCACATCTGGGGTTAGGTTGTTTTCTCATGCACTAAAGATCATTTCATTTTTTATGGGTCTCATTATTTTCGTCACGTTGAATGTAACTATGTCACCCATGATCTTGGTTTAGTAGATGTGGTGTTTTCACTGAAGATGTGGAGACATTACCTCATTAAGGAGTGCATTGTGGTTTTCACCAATCATAATATTTTCATATATGTTTTCTCCCAGCATGACTGGAATTTTTGATAGTGTCAGTTGATGGAATTCTAATATGAATACGGCTTTGAAATATCATATACACCTATAATGGGGAATGTTGTAGCTGATGCGCTGTGTCAGAATTCACATAGTGATGTAATCTGTGAATTTGGTTACTTCTAGATCATAATGGAAGAACATTCAGCATTACATACTGATATGGGAGAAGTTTGGGAAAGAGGATGTCTTTCCTAGATTATGGTGCAGTCACCTCTAGTGAAAAAGGTTGAAGAGTCCCATTTGGGGGATCTAAGTTGGAGGTCTGGAGAGACTGAGTAGTTTGTTGTGAGTCAACTAATGGTTGGTATGTGGATGAACTACATCGAGTGTTGTATCACATAATTATTTTTGTTCCTTTGATGATGGGAGAGATGGTTCTCAAAGAGTTACATAGTTCTCCTTTAGTAGGGCATATTGGTGTGAAATAGATGTATTGAGCCTTAATTAGCCAATTTTGGTTGCCTGGGATGAAGCATGCAGTTACAGAGTTTCTGTCTCGATTTTTGGTCTCCCAAATTGTGATGTTTGAACACCATGTTCTGGGTTGTCTTCTCTAGACATTAGATATTTCTCAGTGGATGTGGGAGGACATTTCAATAGATATTGTTACTTTTTTTCCTTGAGCTCATGGATGACACGACACAATTTGGGTTGTATTGGATTATTTTACAAAATCATCCCACTACAAAGCAATCAAGGAGTCATGCTTAGTGGATTTTTTTTTCAAGTATCTAGAGGAGGTGGTGAGACATCATGGAGTCCCAATGATGATCATTTCTGATCGAGATCTTCATTTTATCTCTAGGGTGTAGAATGGTCTGTATCATGATTTTGGTTCTCAGCTATGACTTAGAACATCATTTGATCTTTATATGGATGGTTATACAGAGCATACGATACATACTCTTTAAGACATGTCACGCTATTATATCATGGATTTTGGTGGTTCTAGGATGACGCACTTACCCTTGGTAGAGTACGCTTACAATAACGGTTTTCAATCCCCCATCGGTATAGTGCTGTTTGAATCCTTGTATGGATGGCATTTACGTTTTCCATTGTGCTGGACCAGGGTTAGAGTGTCAGAAATTCTTTGGCCAACACTAGTGCATAATAAAATAGTGATGGTTCAGGAGATTTGTGAGAGGATGAAGATAGCGCCGAATCGTCCTAATCATATGCCAATCAAAAATGGAGACCCTTAGAGTTTGATTTTAGGGATCACATGTTTCTGAATAAGTCTCCCCGTCGTGGGAAGCGAATGATTGGTCATGGGATTAAGCATCCTCCCCAGTTGGATGGGCCTATCGGGGTGTTATCTCTTGTTGGAGCTATGGCATATGGAGCAGCACTACCCCTGCAGATGAGCCAGAGACAGGTTGTTTTTCATGTCTCACATCTCTGTCATTATCATCATGATGAATCTCCCATCATTGATTAGGGAGATACCGATGTTGATGATTAATATACCTTTGAGTATCGACATGTAGAGATCAAATACCACAAAGATAAGGTGTTGTGTGGGCATTATATCCCCTTGGTTCGTGACTTCTGGCGACACAGTGGCATGTAAGAGAGTACTAGGGAACGTGAGTCGTAGATACGTGCTCAGTACCCAGAGTTGTTTGATGAAGAACTATTTTCATGTAACGATGTTCAGTTTTTATTTATAGACCTTTCAAGATTATGAGAAGTCTCTCTGGGCTTTCAACTTTTGGTTTTATCTCTTTTGAGAGGTATCTCGATGGGTGGGTGTTCAAGATTCATTTTTGATTCCGTTTATGTTGGTTTTGAATTCTCGAGGTCGAGAATGTATTGAGAGGTATCCCATGTAGTGGCCCAGACCACTATGGTTCATTCCTTTAGGGAAATATGTTGTCAGGTCAAGGTGACTTATCCACAAGACATTGCAAAACATCCAGTTCTATGAACAGAATGACGGTAGCATTAGGTGAATAGTGCAACAGTAGCATTAGGTGAACAGTGAAATGGTAGCCTAAGGTGAATAATGCAAAAATAGATTTATGTGAATAGTTTCATCAGTAGGCTTTTGTTAACAATGCCAACTGTGAGGTCCAAAGTTTGCCTCTCTCCATTGCCAAATATTCATGTTTTGGAATAGTGTTTCTAGAATGGTGAGGTTCCAAAGGTAGCCTCTTTCCTTTGACAAATTTAGAGGTCATGAACAGTTTTTCATGAATGGTGAGGTTCCAATAGTGATGTTTCAAGGGTGGGATTTAGGATTAGTTTTTACAGATCAATGAGGTTTCAACGGCGAGGTTCATAAACAATGTTTTCAGAACAGTGAGGTTCCAATGGTGAGGTTCATGAATAGTGTTTCCAGAACGGTGAGGTTTCACTAGTGAGGTTCATGAAAAGTTTTCCCAGAACTGTGATGTTGCAATGGTGAGGTTCATGAACAGTGTTTCCATAACAATAAGGTTCCAATCGTGAAGTTCATGAACAATGTTTCTTGAATGGTGAGGTTCCAACAGTGAGGCTTCAATGAGGAGGTTCATTGATAGTGATTCCAGAATGGTGAGGCTCCAAATGTGAGGTTTCAACAGTGAGGTTCATGAACAATGTTTTTACTTTGTCAATTTTCTTATTCTTGAATAGGGTTTCCAGATTCTATAGTTTCTCCCCATTAATTATTATATTGACGTAAAATTCATTTATAGACTTGTTTTAAAGACTCTAAGGAAGACTCAAAGGCCATAACTCTTATTTTAATTTCCCTAAGGCTCGGGTTTTTTAACTTAGTAAAATCGGGTGGTTTAATGTGATCATATTTTAATGGAAAATCAAAAATTTCATAAACCACAGCTCCGTAAAATCTTCCAATGGGACGAGATATCATTTTCCATAATCTTTCCTCCTTGTTCTCGAGTGTGAGAGGCTCAAACACTTCATTCCATCCAATAGTTTTTTTGAAATAATACATTCATCCTTCGATTGGTTCCCCTCTGTTTCTGATGATACCAAGAAGTAACGATCAATCTTTGATATATGGTATTATCTATCTCTATTATTTTGTGTTCATCTCCTCTTGTTTCTACTTGACATTTTATGGAATCATCCCTCAATATTCCTAATGTGATTTCATTGGGTGTTGAATGGTGTGGTGGTATCACTACATCATCGTGTGGATATAATTGTCACGGGGGGGGGGGGGGATATTGTAACTTGTGTGTTTCTCGTACTCGAATACAGAACGTCAAGAAAAATTTTAGGTAGGGGATTCATAACTTCTCTTTACTATTATAGGAAACTGTATAGTTTGCATTTTTTAACCCACTAGATAACATTGGAATTGTTATAATAAATATATGAACCAGATAAATAATCTTATATTGATCGTATGTTATTGCCTCTTTTTTTATTGATCGTTTCACATCTAGGCATTCTTTTTTTAGCATTTCGTTCTTGAAGGAAATTAGTAATTAATGTAATTCCAGAATTAATTAATAACTATTGGGTTAAAGATATTGAAGCATGTGAATGAATCTGATTGTTGTTGTTGTAATTAGATTCTAATAAATTGATCCAATAAGCGTGTTTAATCAAATAATGATAACTTACTTTTAAGATTTCTCATAGTTTTAACCTGTGAATAATAAATATTTTAATTTAAGAGAGATTAATGAAATTTATTTGGTAAAATAGTATTCCTTGTAAGGTTCTAAGTTACCCTCAATATTGTTTTGGGGCAAGAGCACAATTTATATGATTTTTGATTTGTTGTTTCTTGTGTTGTGATATGAGACTTGATGGATGTTGTGGTAAGTGAGGGAATTAAGGCCTATTGGTTGTGGCAGAAGATGATGACTAGAGTGGAGAGATGAATCATTTTATGCATGTGGTTATCGAGGAAGACAATTGGGGATGATGAAATGGGATGGATGTGAATACTTGGATGCTTGATGATCCTTACTGGTTGTTTATCTGCTTTACATTACTAGATACTCAAGGCAGCTGTCTTGCTTACCCTTCATCAAAAATGGGTAAAGACACATGGGGTATTACTCATTCCTCACATGTTAAGCTTCTCAATTTAGGATGGTTCTATACTAATTCTATAGGTGGAAAAGACTCGAAGGGTAGTTTATCTACGAACCTTGTTGATCCCCCTTTTTTTAGTAGCATAGAATGTTTTTCAAGAATTTAAGAGAATAATGGAAAGTAATATGGTAAATAAATAAACTAATAAATTATATTAACTCATCAGGCTGATGTTTTCTGAGGCACAATGCTATGGTTTTAATTTAATGGAACAATGAACATTCAGTGTGATACTAATGAAATATAATATAAAAAATGTTAATGGTTTATTAATTATTAATGAATTAATTAACATAATTTGAAACTGATAAAAAACGGAATGGTGTAATGTAATAATGCTCTTTAAATGGGTGTTTGATTATAGGATACATAGTCATAGAAGTGGAATCCAATAGTCTGTGAGACTTTAGCTGCATTTGATTCTAAGACTATGTTATGCCCAATGTGTGGTTGTGAGCTATAGTATTTTATATAATTTTTCTGTTCAGATACACTACTCCACCATGTACGTTATGGAAACTAACACACTTGGGATTCTATGCTCTGGGGGTGGGGTCCCCAACATTATGGTGGGACGAAGGATGGTTAACTACCCCCTTTTGCCCCTCTCTCTTCTCTTGGTAGTTACTTGTGCTGGTAGGCACAAAGGTTAGTGTTCCTAATATATGTGTGTACATGGCTTTAATGTATTATGGTTATTCACGTAAATATATTCTGGAAATAGTTTCTTATGGTCTATAGGTGTAATGGGTATAGGATGTGATGGATTTAGGATTCTTACTCGATGTATGGGAACAAATGGCTTGAGATTTAATACTCGACGTATGATACACGTTATACAAGCTGTGGAAGCTCCCAGAAACTATGGGGTTACGTTTCTTACATAGACATGGAATTATTGTTGCACGAGGATCATGTTGTGGTGCGTCGCCCTATTGTCTGTGGGAAAGCCATTTGGGGAGAGATACTTATGACGTGCGATGTTGGGGAAATGCGACCAAGCAGTGGGAAAGTAGTAGTGTGGTACCTGTGATATTCTTTATTATATTATATAAACTTGTATGAGATACTTGGGGAGAGTATAAATGGTAAGGTTGGGAACATAGAATAAGTTTTTAGGTGAAGAGTTAGTTTCACTTGATTTTTACTGTGCTTTAGCATGCTTTCTTGCATTTGTACAAGAGGCTTCATAGAGGATCCTAATGAGTATACTGTTATACTCACCCTATATTGATATTAATGTTTTTTAGGTCACGTGGAACAGGTTGGTGATCAGGTTGGTTTTTACTAGCATGGGGTTACAGGAGCTGCTTGGGCTTCGGGGTTACTGTTGTTTTTACATCCTTTTGGATACTTGATGTTTTTACTATTAAGTTGTATTAGTTTTTCATAACATTAAATATGTGTTCTTGGGATATCCTTTATATTGTAGTGTGTGTTAGAGTTGGTTGGTGTCTATTTTATCTCTCTCTTTCACATGTGCTCTCATAGATTGTAATGCCTCCCATTTGTGTGTTTTCTATACCCTTGGTGGTAGTCGCCCACCTGAGGCCTACAAGAGGTGGGACATGGGGTCATTATTTCTCGTCTAAAATTGTCAGCCCAGGAGGGGGTACACATTGTGGAGAGGGGGTCGTGACATATGGAATAGGTTAACATATCTGAAATATTTTTAGAGAAATTTATAGTTGGTATAAGTCTTAATTTGTAATTGATGTTATTTGGATATAATATGTAATATTTATCTTGAAAAAATACATTACCAAATCCTTAAAATTTTTTATTTTCAATCATTTCATGGAATATATTGAATAATTTTTATGACATTATTTTATCATGTTGTCTATTGTGATTCCTTGGTATTGTTACTGAATATTAAAGAATGAATTTTTAGTTTCAATTTTAAAATGATTGTTATTTATATATAATTATCTAATATTATCCTAAATATTATGTGTGTTGGTTAATGTATATAGATATGATGAATAGATCTTGATAATTTTGTGGTTTTTTTTGATTTATAGAAGTTCGTTCTATTGATTTAGTGATGAAAAAATATCTAAAATACACATTGTTTGGAAAAAAATATGAGTTTTGGTGGAAATTTATTAAAGGATGATGCAGTACATGTCAGTTATTTTTATTTTATTTATTATAATTATTTTTGGTTGTGATATAATTCTTCAAATATATGATTTTTTTTTAAAATTAAATCATTAGCCCTTTACATTGCATATTAATAAATCACGGACATTTAACACATTAATGATTTTTAGTTTGTGATGGTTAAATTTATAATGAACATGATCAATATCATTATCAAACAGAACATAATAGTTTTTTTCTCTTCCATGTCCATTTCTTCCAAAATGGATCCCTATTATGTGTTATCATAGGTGTCCATTGTATATCTCTTCATTTCATAAAAGTATATGTGGTGTTAATACATCTTTCAATCTGTAAATTAAATTAATTGAATATGAATAGTTTAACCATAGATATCATGACCAAATTTGAAATTGTGGTGAAATAATTTTTAAATGTGGGTGGAATGTAACATCCTATGGTTTAATAAAATAACCAATAGGATTGATAACATATATGTTGCAACACATCAAGTAAAAATGAAACACTAAATATTATTATTAAAATGTTATGATTATAAAATAAATATTAAAATGGAGGTTATGTAATGAAATAACTGGATTATTAATATATGGTTTAAAAATTTTAATTGAATGCATTCATCAGTTAATATTTATTTAGAAATGAAAAAAAAGAGTTGAATATAAAGGCCGTTTTTTACAAATAAACTATTTTTATGAACAAAAATTAATTTTTCAGATTAAATTAAACTCTATTCATGTGAGATAATAGTCATAAAAATATATTATAATTTACATTTTTTTACAATCATACAACACGTTTAATATTAATAACATTGAAAAAATTCTCACTTATGTATAAAACGATGTATTTTTAATGGAACATTTTCTTCCATTGGATGGGAATCTTGTTTTAAATATATTTTTTGACAATTATATAAATTATATAAATTATATTTTAATATTTTTTTTATTCTAATATTTAAAAAAAATTATTATTTTTTCTTTTTTGAAGATAAGTAATTTTATTTGAGGAATTAAGGAAATTATTATATTTTAGTTGAAAACTGTTTTTTATTGCACATAATTTATGGAGTTAAAATATATATTTTTTTGTTTCAATGTATAATTATAAAAATGTTATATCCATTAATTAAATTTTTTTATTGTAATCAGCTTAATCATGATTTGGATATAAATACATATCAACCATTTGAACATTTTCACTTAAAAATATGTTTTCCCAAACAATTAATGTGATTATTTTTATATAAATTTTCTATAATTATGAGTTTTGAATTTGAAAAATGGATTCCAAATTCTTATTTATAATTTATTATTTTATTAAATAATTTACTATTATTTTTTAGAAATTTTAATACTAAACAATTTTTTTTAACCACAGTAAATGTTAAATAAGGTAATCAAGGATAGTAATATTATTATAAATATTAGAAAATTACCCAAAAACATTTCATCATTTTATTGGATTACTATTTTTAGAATAAAAATCATCATTGTAGTAATTTTAGGACTTCATGGAGTAAAATAAAATATATTAATCTATATATAATATTTTATATTAAATAGGAGTAAACAATGTCTTATATTTGATTTATAAATTAATTTTATTAAAATATTGTTATTTAGAATATATCATTGAAAATATATAGTTATTTAAAATGATTAAAATTTATCAAAATTATGGAAATTTATATATATTTTTTATGTAATAATATAATTACATTAAATGTTGACACAATGATGATGTAATGACAATTTAATTAAAGTAAATATCAAATAAATGATATATAAAATATGAGAATAATATTTTTTAATATTTTTAATGTCAACCAAGAATTTTTTATATTAATTAGACATGTTAGTTCAATCTTAGAATAAATTATTCAAATTTAGGTTGTTCTGATGATATTTTTATAATGGAATACATTCTATACTGTCAAAATTGACATTAATGATTTTTTAAAATTAATAATATTTTAATGAAGAATATAGAACTCATAGAATCTAAAATAATAACGATTAATTATTATAAAATTTAAAATATCCTACATGATTCATTTATGGTTTTTTTGTTTTATAGGAAATATTAACCATCAATGAGTACAAACACAAGTTGTCACCATAATAATAAAAATGTTGGATATGAGTTAAAAAAGATAATTATAGAAAAATAAAGAAAAATAATAAATTTTAATTGATGAACGGGGTTATTAAAAAAAATACCATATATATATATATATATATCATTTGGGAAATATTTGGAATTGAAAATGAATTTAAATTAATTTAATAGTGTTTAAAATTCCAAGAGTTACCATCCCCTTTCTTATAAAAGGGAATATCCTATACTGTATTATTCACTTGTGAAATCATTTTTATAACTCCTAATAAAATCCTAAATTATTTATTACAGTCCCTAAAATCATTATATAGATCATATTCCAGGCATGAAACAATCCGTAGTTGTTTGAAGGTGGTATTAAAAAGAGGTAGATTGAAAGAAATGTGTCATTATTAATGAAGTGTTTCAGTTTTCTTATAGTTTAAAAATAGAAAAACCATTCAACCATGTTAATATAATAAATAAAATATTTAAAATAAAATTATAAGTTTTATTTTAATATCATTACAAAAATACGTTTTCACATTCACCAAATGGGAATAAAATTAATAGTATGTGTGTAGAACATGCTACCACCTCACGTACCAATATAATTTGGTTTTCATCACTGACTATCAGGACCTATTCCAATGGGGGGATGTAATTGTTATATAAGATATTAATAAAATTTTTATCATTATTTAATGGAAATATATATTATTTATTCATACCATTCAATGCATAGAAAAATGATAATGTCGTTCTGGCGTACGTGTGAATAATCACCTGCACAAAGTACTGAGATTCATTTTTCACCACCACACCACAAAGATTGTATATTTAAGTATATTTATTTTATTAATAGATATTAATTATTTTATAAAAAATTACCTGGGAATGAATTTATATTTACCTTCTTTTCATAATGGCCTTTTAAAAATGAAAACCATACTCTTGTGTATGTAAATACTACTGTCTCCATGATTATAACGTAGTTCAATTTTCATAGCCACACATAATTAGTTTAATAATTTATATAATTGAAAAATAAAAATTATTACCATGACATTTTTATTATTGTTAAGATGGTTCACTAATGACCACATTGACTATAAGTATAATGCTAAATTTATTTTGGACTCAAGTACCGAATATATTAAAAACATCCAACATGAACACTAATAATTATGTAATTCATATAAAAAAAATATTTTTTGATATATTATTAATAATAGAAATTGATATGTTTCCCTAGAAATTAAAAAATTAACATATGTTTAATATTTAGTATAATAATGACTATACATCACGAGTTAGAATCAGGGTAAGATATTTCACCTCAATTTCCACTCATTGATGAAATTATTGATGTTATGATCCATTATCCATGCATGAGGTGTATATACAATCCAATTTGAAAAAAAATTATTCATTTATTTATTATCAAATTATTATTAATTTAAATGTTTTTGGGGAATCTGACTTAAATATTCAATGTTGAATGGGATGGTTCGAAAGTTTAATTTTTTAATTTTAATATATATTTCACATTGCCAATATTAAATATATTATTTGATATATCATTTTATATGGATATAAAATGATTATAATGGAGAATTTACACATATTTAAAATATTATTCAGCATCCATAAAAAGAAATCCACTTTTATTTTTATATGAAATGTTTTGAAAAAAAGGAATTATTTATTCATAACGTACATAAAGACAATGAATTTCAACCATTGTAACTAAAATATAATTGCATGGTTGAATTGAAAGATTAAATGATTTATTAATTGAAATTTAATAAAAATATTTTGGGGTTTTTTACTGAATCATGGTTATGAATGAAATGATTAATTTTGTATTGAAAATTGGTCTTTAAATGACAAGGGAAGTTTTACCGAAAACATGTTTTCCATATGGGCTTAATAATATCTTTTAAAATTTATTAATTATGTAATTATTTTATTAATGATTTTGTACTTGAGAAATATATGAATGTTTTTATCTTTATATAGCTTATACACATAGTGTCCTAGATTATGCTTGGGTACCCCGTTATGGGTTTGAGGATGGGAAGTTCTATGACAGACATCAAATTAAATGAGAATGAAAGTAGACCATATAATTATTCATTAATAATAGTGAAATGATTATAAGTCATCCATATAGTTATTTCAATTGAAAGGGTTTTTTGAAATTCTTAATAAATACCTTTCTCTATGTCACCTAATGTAGATTTAATTTCCCACTATGGGATTTAATGGTTTACATTGAGAATTTTTTTTGATATATATAATTTGAAATTGTGTATTTTATGTTATTAAAGAAAATTATACATAAAACAAATGTTATATGAGATTCCATGTTTTTACATATCTAATGGGATCCATTATTTTTTAATATTATATCGAAATTTTGTTCTCATCCGATTATTTTATAATGAATCTCACATGGTTTTAGGGGGAATAATGAAAATGATTAGATCAAGGGAATCATTATAAATATATTTCATAAATATAAATATATTCATATATTAAATATTTTAATATTATGAAAAAATGGATACTTAGTTTACGTGTCCACATTTCTTGTATAAGTTTTCATTTTATGAATTTTTCATAATTCCCTAAAAAATATAAAATGGAATGATCCTGGAATGATAATATTTGTTAAAAACACTAAAATATGTAATGTTTATGGTCAGTTCATTTTATATCATGTAAATTTTCTAGTTTTTAATATTTATAACCATATATGTGAGGCATTTTGATTGGTTTTGGAATTGATAATAACATATGATTCTATGATCTCAGGGTGGTGTGAGATCTATATTTTTTTTTGATTCATTCAGTTATCAAAATTTAATTTACCCATGACTATAACTTATTTCAAATCACTATATTCTTATAGATGTGTTGTATCCATATAGGTCACATGTACAACAAATTAATCTTGTATCACCTTCCCTGAATCAATAATTTAATAATGAATATATTTGAAGGCAAATTGATCATGGATGATGCGATTTATCCTTCTATGTAAAGGAATATGGTAAAGGAGGTAACTAATTTTGACCAGACTGGTTTTCAAAGTATCTAGAATCACAAGTAGATTATTTTTTATGTTTATGTGGAAATAAACTTTATATTTTTAATTTTCAATGTGTATGCATTCTTATTCCATTTCATTACTCATGGATCACCATGTTATCTCTTTACCTCCAATTGAGGGAAGTCATTATGCTACTTCCACATGGTGGGGGGAACCCGGTGATTCGAGGTCGACCAAGGTTCTATAACATGAAAAGTCAAATACTTTATGGTGTAAGAATAAGTATCTACTATTTATGGATAATTTTTTTTAAAATATTTCAATGGAGTTAGATTTTCCCTTTTTTTCTCAATGACATTTTCTGTCTATTTTTTTATTTCAATGAAGTCGAGAAATACCCTACCTATTTGATTTGTTCATTAACAGTTTTAGCTCGCCTTAGAGGATCTTGGTATAGATTTTTAAAAAATATATCTTCTTAGACTATAATAGGAATAGAATTTGTGATACCCTTAAAAAATTGGTTAGTCTCTTGTTTTCAATGATTCTTATAATTACTCTAGGCATGAATTTTTTTCCCACGTAGTGTGGAGATAAATTGATAGAGGAATTTATGAAAATGGTATTCCTAGAACAATTCAAATCCATCTAGAAGTATTTTTTTGACCAGAAATTGGTTATATCTACTAAATTATATACCACCCATATTACTTTTATTAGAAACATTTTGATCAAGGTCATATCATCATTCCACAATAAGATTAAAAGGTAATGGATTCTTGTTATGGGTCTATTGTGCCCTCAATTGTTGAGAATATTAGGTAAAAGAATTTGAATGTTGGAAAAGTATTGTACATGTTATAAATATATGGATCCATATAGAGATATATGGGGGTATTTCAATCATCCATGGATTCCATATTATTTAGAATGGACTAAATGGTTTTTCGGATTTTTTAAGGTATAACTAATGGGACCATCAATATTGAATAGGGAGTGGGTGTTACTTGATATGGTTGTAGTGATATAGTATCGAGTTGAGTCTTGATCCATTAAATCGATGGATGAACTCGCTTAATTGGAGGATGTTATCCACATAATGGAGTAAATTTATAATAATCCTAAAATCGTCATATATGTAGACTAGTTTCCCCGATCCAGAGCCAATGTTATTCCCATGTTAAACAATTTTAGTAGAAATTTATCACTCCTAAAGTGACAAAGGAGGGGTATATATTTTTCCTTAAAGGCAATACGTGGTGATAATTTTAAAATTCAGTACATATATATTGGGTTGTATGTGGTTCTATATCACATTCTCGTATTGTATTAGATGTTCATTAATATGGGGAGTGGGATTTAATCATTATTTTCACTTTATACATATAATTTACCATTATTGGATGTATCAATCAACAATTAAATGGTTTAAGGATCTAGATACTTCTCCAATTTCGAATATGTGAAGCCTTAGTTTTTACATCCAAATCACTTACATGTCATGGTTGTATTCCATCACTCGTCCCCTCTATGTTTTTATTTTTTTCTATGTCATTTGCGAGATTTATATTGATGATGTTCATAGAAGAATTTAATTTAATGGTAGTTTCCACAACACTATACAATTAATATGGTAGTTCTATTCCACTTTATTCATGTTAGTGGGTACCATGAGATTACATTCCTTAGATACTAGTCATATTCAAATTCTCTCTCTTACAATATTTATAGTGAATTTTTTTTATTTCAATCCATTCCACCTGTATTAGATTCTGAGTATAGGCCTTATGATAGTTTCTGAGCATGCTTACTGAGTAGGCCACTATATGAATGGGTTTTGACTCATAACATGAAGAATGATTTGGAAATATTCTATTGGTATTTACCTAATTGTCTAGAATATAAAAATTATATTAGGTGTGATGATAATGTTGAAAATAACCCCATCCCTACAAACTGGTGTTGATTAGGGACACCATTTATATATTTTTATTCTTTTTTTGGGATATGATGAATCATAGATTGGTTTGTAAAGACCCGTAAAATTCAAGGGAAATTTTTTCTTAATTTTCTTTGAAATTTTACAAGAACGCGGTTTCTGACGGAACCTGATTCTGAGGCCCGGAGTGCCCAGAATCGATTTCCGATGTTTGGATCAGGTACGTTCAGTGAACGAACGAGCAGGAATTTCTAACTTCTGAACCGGTGCCCAGATTCAAATTCCGAGGGCACCGAAGAACTCGCAGCGCTGATATTAGCTTAAGTAGACCTTTTCCGAGGCTGCGTTTATTGCAGGTTGAGAGTTAGTTTTTGGGAGTTTAGAATAAGTTAAATAAAAATTGTGGAATACAGATTTTTTTTAACTTGTTGGTTATCTACTCCCAAAGGGAGTTAGAGGTGGGACCACATCCACTTAACCTCCCGTGGGAGGATTAAGTGTGGTGGGGACCACATGAAGCATAACTCTTCATCTTCTTTTTTTAAACTCCCAATAACCCCTCTTTAATTAACTTGACAAGTTGGGTTATTAAATGGGTGGAGTTATTTAATTTCAAACCTTTGAATTTCAAAATGGTTTGGTTGAGTAAATAAAATAAGACCTTAGCTTATGTTATTTGGGTTAGAATTATCTAGAAAACCTTGAGAGAATTTGGAGCCTTCTTCTTCTTCTCCAAGCTTTGACGAAGAACGCGAAGAACCTTTAAACATCGACGAAGAACGCCACGTTCTCGGGAATCATCTTCTGCGACGCCATACCCACTAAACCGATGGCGTCTTCTTCCACGTCATCTCTTCCGCGACGATTTCCCGCGACGAAATCGTCGTCAAAGAACTTTGAATCCTCGTTTCACGACATCGACGTCCTTCTTCCGTGACACCGACCACCGCGACGTGTCTTTCGCGGGTCGTTGACGATCATCGTTCTTGAAACCGAGGTGGGGGTTTGTTGTTGATTATTTATTTATTCTCGTTCTTGGTTCTTTCATGACAATCTTGAGGATAAATGTTTAAGTGTTATCGTCTAACGAGAGCGGGGCCGGACCGCACAAACATGGCCGAATCCCCCCTCCTTTGTTCTTGATTATTATTTTCCTTGCGGATGAGACGAGATGGCGTGGTGCCGTCGCACCACGCGGGAATCACACGGCTATAATTGTGCGGCGCCGTCGCTCTGCGCTGTGGAAAGATTATCAAGAACGTGACGCCGTCGCGCCGCGTCGAAGGAAACCGAAGGCGCCGCGGCCGGAGCGGGGCCGCGATGGAGGGGCGCGGTGCCGTCGCACCACGCCAGAAGACGAAGGTCGCGGCCGGTTTCGGGCCACGTCGGTACGGGAAGACCGACGTCCAGCCAGGCCGCCAGTGTCGGAAGCCGGAAAAGGGACCGGCCTTGCCGGTCCCGTTGAGGAAGGACCGGCCGGCCAGGTCGGGCCGGCCGGAAGGGAGAAGAACCGAGAGAATTAATTCCCCCGACTGGCCAAAAACCGGCCCCCCATAATGGGGGGGGGGGGGCGGTTACACCAAGGGGGGGGGGGGGGCAGCGCCCCCCCGTTTTTCTCAAAAGCAGGCCCCCACGTGGGGGGGCCGTTGATCCAAGGCGCGACTTTTTAGCCGCGCCGCTAGCAAAGGAGGGTGGGGGCCTTGCCCCCCGCGTGTGGCACCCGAGCGACGGCCAGGCCGCGCCGCCGCCGGCAGGGCTGTGCCGCCGCGCCGGACCGCGCCGCCGCACCATCGCGCCCCCGGCCGGGCCGGGTCGGCCTGGACCCGGACCCCCCGTTCTCGAAACGACTTCCGTCTTTTGCCCATAACATGAGCTACGAACCTCCGATCGATGAACCGTCAGAGGAAATGTGATCCTTGGATCGAGGCGGTCGATTTGTTATATCGCACTCAATGTTTCGAAATACTTTGAGTTCAGATGGGTTGGTACGTACATGAAACCAACCGGGCCCTCGGAGTGGAAACAATCATAACTCGAGCTACGGACGTCTGATTGACGTGACATCAGCTTTGTTGTGTTCCTCTTAGTGAGATGGATCTTTTGGAATACTCCACCCGAGGTTTGGACACAGGTGGAGTACGGTCGGGTTGGTTTTTCCTTAAAAACCAACCGGGACCCTGGGACGAAAAGGCCAATAACTCTCAGACCGGGCGTCCGATCGACGCGCCGTCTGTTGCGTTGAGTTCCTGTTGACGATACAGAACATTTGGATACATAAACTCTGGACTTTGTGACAGTTGATGTATCAGCCTCTCGGCTCGTGGAGCGGACCCTCCCGAACAAGCTTGCTGTGTGCGGGGACCCTAGTGCTGGCTACGACTGTGACTGCTACTGCTACTACTACTGCGACTGCGATGACGACAGTACAGAGATCCTTAGTGGATTCGACGACGACGACTACAACACTCAGCGATCCTACGTGGATCAGTGCTACAGGTCCTGTGTGGGCCCGATCCTGTGTGGGTCCGATCCTCTGTGGGTCATTGCGCTCAGCAGTCCTGTGTGAACCAGCGCCTACAGGTCCTGTGTGGGCCCGATCCTGTGTGGGTCTTTACGAGGGTTAGTTACCTATCGATCCTTCGTGGGTCCGACTACATAGATGGATCAAAGATCATCTTTATCGTCTTTCAAAGAAGTATACCTGTGTGAGCTGAATCCTATTGCTTTCCTGTGTGGATTGTGTTGTGTTATCATGTGTGGATTTCGTTTTGCTTTCCTGTGTGGAATACGTATACATTCCTGTGTGGACTGAGTTGTACATTTTCTCGGAGGTTGGAGCGTTTTGGAATTGATGAATTGGGTATATGTATGGGCATATACCTAAGCAGTGTCGGTTGTTACTTCGTGTTTGTATCTATACTTTGTGGTTTATCCTTTGTGGATTTTTGGAGACCTTCAGGGTTCTCGGGGTCCCTACTGAGTTACTTATACTCACCCCTGCACGGTCTATGCCCGCACTACGTTGTGTTTGTTGCAGACGACGAACAGCGTTGATTGTGGTTGAGTCTTGCATAGTAGGATGGTACCTGGAGGTGGACCACTGGGCGGGACGTGCTCGGAGCGGACGACGGGACCCGAGGAGCATTGGAGCTATCTGTACCCACCATTCAGGTGGGATTTCCAGTGGACAGCTCGGTGTAGCGGCTTTTACTTTATAGTAGTTGTTTTCCCTTTCGAGTTGTACTTTACTTTCAGTATGGGTTTGTATACTGGCCCATTTACTTTTCCACACTTCAGTTGTACTCTGTTTTTACTTAGTGATTACTTTTCCGCTTGCTTACTCTATGGTGTTTGTTTACTTTACAAAGGCAATGCCTTCCCTTTTTACCGGGATTTACACCTTGGTGCTAGTCGCCAGCCCCTCGCCTATGGAAGGCGGGCTTGGGGTAGTCACGGCACGGGCCCCAAGGGCGGGTCGTGACAAATTAGTATCCGAGGAGTTCGGTTCTACCGCGAACTCTGATCTTTTCTATGTGAAGCAATAATGTTTACGTATTAAGTTTGGTTATCAGTCTAGGGAGTCCAGTGTTGGTGCGACGACCGACGTATCCGTACACAAGGACCCTGACATCTGATTTCCGACCTAATTCACGAAAACATTGATTGCGTGTGTGTTTCAAAGTTTTCTTTGTGATTACTTTATATCAGCTCACTAGGTATACTGTTCTGACCGTGGCGCACCAGTTTCCTTTTCATGATGGCCCCACGACGGCAGCCAGCTAGGGTTCCGAGAGTCGAGTGTGATGACCGCCCACCGAGCGACGAGGCCTCGGTGCAGTGCCCTTTGTCAGCAGTAGCACCGGTGGTAGCTCTACCCGCCGAGCCACCGATGCTTCCAGCACCAGCCGCTGACGATGCACGACGCCTTGGAGCTCTGCATGAGTTTCAGCGCCAGCGACCACCCAGGATTCGTGGAGAGATGGACCCCCAGGCAGTCGAGGACTGCCTGGAGGCAGTCATACGAGTTTTCAGGCTATTGAGGACACCAGAAGACCTCATGGTGATCCTCGCTGCGAGCCTACTGCACGCAGAAGCGGGCCAATGGTGGAGCTTGATGCTCCAGGTGCATGATTAGGCATCTCTTCTATGGACGGACTTTGAGAGCCTCTTCCGCTCGGAGTTCGTCCCAGCCACCCTTCGTGCGGTGCGTATCCAGGAGCTTCTTCTGCTGTGGCAGGGCAGCATGACGGTCGCTCAGTACTCGGCGAGATTTACTGATCTCTCGCGCTACTCGACCGACATGGTACAGGACCCATTCTTCCAGGCCCGGACCTTCGAGCAGGGATTGAGACACGAGATCAGGGAATAGCTGATCTCCCTCAGCATACCGACTCAGACGGCAGTACTGGAGCGAGCCCTTTTGATCGAGAGCTTTCTTACTGAGTCTACACTAGCGCTGAGACACACCGCATGGCGGCACGTGGTAGCGTCATCTGCAGCAGGCAGTCGACGGATGAATCAGTGGTCCAGAGAGACCAGACCTTCAGGCAGACGACCTCAGGACACTGGATTAGCAGTGCAGGGCACATAGCGCGGAACCAATTTTCCGAGAGGCATACAATGTTACTCGTGCGGCGGGTAGGGCCACATGGCTCGTGACTGCCCGACCTGCCGTACCGAGGAGCAGAAGACGGTTGAGGGACCACCGAGGCAGAGGCAGAGGGTCGACCGTGGCGGTCCGCAGGGAGGAGGCAGACGAGGAAAAGGAGCTGGCCGAGCAGCAGGTGGTGGGCGAAGCTTTGAGGCTCTTCCACCAACACCACCAGGAGGTCCACCCCGACCACAGGCACAGCTCCAGGTAGCAGAGGCCTACGACCACGGCGCACCAGAGATGATTTGAGGTACTATCTGTGTCTATTCCACCTTTTCTGTAGTACTTATAGACACAGGAGCGAGTCACTAGTTCATAGCCGCTGCCCATGTTCGGAGCTTGGAGTTTCCAACAGAGCCGTTGGCTCGAACCTTACGGCTAGAGACTCCTACGGGAGCAGACTCGACGATTACGCACTAGTGCCGGCAGTTTGAGCTTACTGTAGGAGGCGAGAGCTTCGACTGGGATCTCCTAGTAGCAGCGTCGAGGCCTTATGACGTCATCTTGGGCATGGATTGGCTATCTACGATCCATATGCAGATTTACTGTTTTAGGCGCAAGGTGCGTTGTGTACGCACCTACGTGAGAAGGTTCACCTTCACCGGAGAGAAGGGAGACTTTGCAGCACCGGATGGACTTCTGCGGAGGAGTGGAATGCCCATCACTCATCTGTTGGCTAGCCTCACCCTTGGAGCAGTTGACGTGCGGAGTCCTGGTTTTCCTACAGTGGTGGATCAGTTTGCAGACGTTTTTCCCGACGACGTTCCAGGGCTACCTCCTCGCAGAGAGGTAGACTTTTATATTGACATGTACCCTGGGACATCCCCGATATCCACTCCAACATATCCGATGGCCCCCGCCGAGCTTCTAGAGCTACGTGTACGGTTGGAGGACTTGCAGGGCAAGGGGTTCATCTGACCCAGTGTTTCACCCTGGGCTTCCCCGATATTGTTCGCCAAGAAGGCGGACGGAATCTTGTGACTTTGTGTTGACTATCGTCGCCTGAACCAGGTGACAGTGAGGAACAAGTATCCGCTACCGATGATTTAGGATCTATTTGATGAACTCAAGGGAGCACGGTGGTTCTCAAAGATAGACCTTAGGTCAGGCTATCATCAGCTCAGAGTCAGAGACGAGGACGTGCAGAAGACGACCTTAAGATGTCGGTATGGCCAGTATGAGTTCTTGTTTATGCCTTTTGGCGTAACCAATGCTCCAACAGTGTTCATGGCCCTCATGAACAGGATCTTTCAGCCATACCTTGATCGGTTTGTCGTGGTCTTTATCGACGACATTCTGATTTACTCTACGACTGAGGAGGAGCACGCCTATCACTTGCGAGTTGTACTAGACACACTCCGAGAGCACCAGCTTTATGGTAAGCTCTCGAAGTGCCAGTTCTGGATACATGAGGTCCACTTCTTGGGTCACGTTATCTCTGAGGCGGGATTTGCAGTGGATCCTATGAAGATCGAGGCTGTGTTAGCATGGGAGCCACCCAAGAGCGTGACTGAGGTTCGGAGTTTCTTGGGACTAGCTCGATACTATCGGAGATTCGTACCAGACATCTCTAGAGTTGCGGCACCACTCACTGCTTTGACGAAGAAGGGGAAACCCTTCGTGTGGTCAGAAAGATGTCAGTAGAGCTTCCAGGAGCTGAGACAGAGATTGACCAGCGCACCTATCTTGAGGTTTTTTTGACGATGGAGTAGGGTACGTAGTCTACTGCGATGCATCAGGGACCAGACTCGGATGTGTTCTGATGCAGGAGCAGGCAGTGATCGCCTATGGATCACGTCAGTTGAGGCCTCATGAGCATAACTACGCTACCCATGACCTGGATTTAGCAGCAGTGGTCTTCTCCCTGAAGACATGGCGGCACTATCTGATGGGAGAGCGCTTTAAAGTCTTTTCTGATCATCAGAGTCTCAGGTATATCTTCTCGCAGAAGTACCTGAACCTGAGACATCGGCGATGGCTCGAGTTTCTCCAGGACTATGACTTTGAGATAGTTTATACTCCTGGGAAGGGGAACGTAGTAGCTGATGCCCTCAGCAGGAGGACGGGCATTCAGCTACTTGAGGAGGCGACTGAGCAGCTAGCCTCTTTGCAGATATCCTTCTTGGATAGTGATGGAGCAACCTTCCTTCAGTCTCTCACAGTTACCCCTCCACTACTACAGCGGGTCAGAGAGGCACAGCGTGAGGACGCTGACTGTGAGACACGGCGTGCACAGATATCCTCAGGACAGGCACCTGATGAATTCTCCCTTGGAGAAGAGCACGACATCGTTTTCAGAGGACGTACCATGGTACCAGTCCCTTTGCGAGAGGAGTTACTGATACAGTTTCACACTTCTCCTTTGGCGGTACATCCTGGAGTGGCGAAGATGTACCAGGATCTCAGACGACAGTACTGGTGGCCGGGCATGAAGAAGGTTGTAGCAGAGTTCGTTTCTCGATGCCTCACCTGCCAGCAGGTGAAGGAAAAGAATCAGGTACCAGCAGGCTTGGTACATCCCTTGGATGTCCCGGAGTGGAAGTGGGATGGGATATCTATGGACTTCATGACTGGACTTCCACGCACTTCTAGAGGTCACGACTCCATCTGGGTGATTTTTGACCAACTCACCATGTCGGCACACTTATTACCCATCAGAGAGCAGGGCTCAGTGGAGATCTTGGGCGTCTATACATTCATGAGATTGTGTGGCTCCACGGTGTGCCATCATCTATCGTCTCCGATCGAGACGCTCGCTTTACTTTCCGGCTTTAGAAGGGGTTACAGGAGGCGTTCGGGACGCAGCTATGTCTGAGCACAGCTTTTCACCCTCAGACAGATGGTCAGACGGAGAGGACCATTCATACTCTCGAGGACATGCTCCGCACATGTTTCCTCGACTTTGGTCGTAGCTGGGAGGACCACCTACCGTTGGTGGAGTTTGCGTACAACAACAGCTACCACTCCACCATCGGGATGGCACCGTACGAGGCGTTGTACGTCCGATCTTGTAGATCTCCTTTGTGCTGGACAGACCCTTGGGAGTCAGCACTTGTGGGACCGGAGATGGTGCATGCCACGACAGAGAAGGTCCAGGTCATCTAGGAGTGGATGAGGACAGCTCAGAGCCTGCAGAACTCATACGCTGACAGGAGGCAGAGGCCACTAGAGTTCGAGGATGGCGACCACATCTTCTTGCGGGTCTCACCTCGACGTGGAATACGGAGATTTGGCAGAGGCGGCAAGTTATCTCCGCGCTTCATCGGACCCTTCCAGGTCCTCAGTAGGATTGGCGAGATGGCTTATCACCTGGCTCTACCACCTCAGTTGCACCGGGTGCACGACGTCTTCCACGTGTCTCAGCTGAGGAGATACGTGCACGACCTGACGCATATCATTGACCGTGGGGAGCATGACATTGACGATGGGGTGACTTTTACGGAGGTCCCGGTGGAGATAGAGGATTGACAGGAGTGGGTCCTACGTAGACGATTGATTGCTCTTTGCGCATCAGATGACAGCACGGGAACCTCCAGGATAGCACATGGGAGCGGGAGGCTCAGATGCGTGCTCAGTACCCTCATTTGTTTCCCTAGTTTTTGATGTATCTTTACAGGGACGTAAAGACCTGAGGTGGGAGTAATGTAAAGACCTGTAAAATTCAAGGAAAATTTTTTCTTCATTTTCATTGAAATTTTACAAGAACGCGATTTCTGACGGCACCTGATTCCGAGGCCCAGAGTTCCCGAAATCGATTTCCGAAGTTTGGCTCAGGTACGTTCAGTGAACAAACGAGCGGGAATTTCTAACTTCTGAACCGGTGCCTAGAATCAAATTCCAAGGGCACAGATGAACTCGCAGTGCCGATATTTTCTTATGGAGACCTTTTCCGAGGTTGCGTTTATTGCAGGTTGAGAGTTAGTTTTTGGGAGTATAGAATAAGTTAAATAAAAATTGTGGAATACATATTTTTATTTTAACATGTTGGTTAACTTCTCCCAAAGGGAGTTAGAGGTGGGACCCACATCCACTTAACCTCCCGTGGGAGGATTAAGTGTGGTGGGGCCCACACGAAGCATAACTCTTCAAATTCCTTTTTTGAACTCCCAATAACCCCTCTTCAATTAACTTGACATGTTGGGTTATTAAATGGGCGGAGTTATTTAATTTCAAACCTTTGAATTTCAAAATGGTTTGGTTGAGTAAATAAAATAAGACCTGAGCTGATTTTATTTGGGTTATAATTCTCTAGACAACCTTGAGAGAATTTGGAGCCTTCTTCTTCTTCACCAAGCTTTGATGAAGAATGCGAAGAACCTTCGAACATCGACGAAGAACGCCACATTCTCGGGAATGATCTTCCGCGACGCCATACCTGCGACACCGATGACGTCTTCTTCCACGTCATCTCTTCCGCGATGATTTCCCGCGACGAAATCATCGTCAAAGAACTTCGAATCCTCGCTTCACGACTTTGACGTCCTTCTTCTGTGACGCTGACCACCGTGACGCGTCTTCCACGGGTCGTTGATGATCATCGTTCTTGAACCCGAGGTAGGGGTTTGTTGTTGATTATTTATTTATTCTCTTTCTTGGTTCTAGCATGAAAATCTTGAGGATAAATGTTTAAGTGTTATATTCTAATGAGAGTGGGGCCGGACCGCACAAACACGGCCGAATCCCCCCTCCTTTGTTCTTGATTATTATTTTCCTTACGGATGAGACAAGATGGAGTGGTGCCGTCGCACCACGCGGGAATCGCACGGCAATAATTGTGGTGCGCCGTCGCGCCGCGCCGTGGAAAGATTATCAAGAACGCGACCCCGTCGCGCCGCGTCGAAGGAAACCGAAGGCGCCGCGACCGGAGCAGGGCCGCGGCGGAGGGGCGCGGTGCCGTCGCACCGCGCCGGAAGACGAAGGCCGCGGCCGGTTCCGGGCAGTGGCGGTACGGGAAGACCGACGTCCAGCCAGGCCGCCGGTGTCAGAAGCCGGAAAGGGGACCGGCCTTGCCTGTCCCGTTGAGGAATGACCGGCCGGCCAGGTTGGGCCGGCTAGAAGGGAGAAGAACCGGGGGAATTAATTCCCCCGGCTGGCCAAAAATCAGCCCCCCATAATGGGGGGGCCATAGTTACACCAAGGGGGGGGGGCAGCGCCCCCCGTTTTTCTCAAAAGCAGGCCCCCACGTGGGGGGGTCGTTGATCCAAGGCGCGACATTTTAGTCGCGCCGCCAGCAAAGGAGGGCGGGGGCCTTGCCCCCCGCGCGTGGCACCCGAGCGGCGCCTAGGCTGCGCCGCCGCTGGCCGGGCCGTGCCGCCGCGCCAGACCGCGCCGCCGGCCGGGCCGGGTCGGCCCGGACCCAGACCCCCCGTTCTCGAAACGACATCGGTCTTTTGCCCATAACATGAGCTACAGACCTCTGATCGACAAACCGTCAGTGTCGATGCGATATTTGGATCGAGGTGGTCTATTCGGTATATCGCACTCAAAGTTTCAGAATACTTTGAGTTCAGCTGGGTTGGTTCTTACACGAAACCAACCAGGCCCTCGGAGCGGAAACACACATAACTCGAGCTACAGACGTCCGATTGACGTTCCGTCATCTTTGTTGTGTTCCTCTTAGTGAAACGGATCTTTTGGCATACTCCGCCCGAGGTTTGGACGCATGTGGAGTACGGTCGGGTTGGTTTTGACTTAAAAATCAATCGGGCCCCTGGGACGAAAAAGCCAATAACTCTCAGACCGGGCGTCCGATCGACGCGCCGTCTGTTGTGTTGAGTTCCTGTTGACGATACAGAACTTTTGGATACATCAACTCTGGACTTTGTGACAGTTGATGTATCAGCCTCTCGGTTCGTGGAGCGGACCCTCCCGAACGAGCTTGTTGTGTGCGGGGACCCTAGTGCTGGCTGCGACTGGGACTGCTACTGCTACTGCTACTGCGACTGCGACGACGACAGTACAGAGATCCTTAGTGGATTCGACGACGACGACTACAGCACTCAGCGATCCTACGTGGATCAGTGCTACAGGTCCTGTGTGGGCCTGATCCTGTGTGTGTCCGATCCTGTGTGGGTCATTGCGCTCAGCGGTCCTATGTGAACCAGCGCCTACAGATCCTCTGTGGGGCCGATCCTGTGTAGGTCTTTACGGGAGTTAGTTACCTATCGATCCTTCGTGGGTCCGACGACATAGATAGATCAGAGATCATCTTTATCGTCTTTCGAAGAAGTATACCTGTGTGAGCTGAATCCTATTGCTTTCCTGTGTGGATTGTGTTGTGTTATGCTGTGTGGATTTCGTTTTGCTTTCCTGTGTGGAATTTGTATACTTTCCTGTGTGGACTGAGTTGTACATGGGCTCGGAGGTTGGAGCATTTTGGAATTGATGACTTAGGTATATGTATGGGCATATACCTAAGTAGTGTCGGTTGTTACTTCGTGTCTGTATCTATCCTTTGTGGTTTATCCTTTGTGGATTTTTGGAGACCTTCGGGGGTCTCAGGGTCCCTACTGATTAGCTTATACTCACCTCTGCACGGGCTATGCCTGCACTACGTTGTGTTGGTTGCAGACGACGGACAGCGTTGATCGTGGTTTAGGCTTGCAGAGCAGGACGGTACCTGGAGGTGGACCACTGGGCGGGACGTGCTCGGAGCGGACGGCGGGACCCGAGTAGTAGTGGAGCTATCTGTACCCACCATTCAGGTGGGATTTCCAGTGGACAGCTCGGTGTAGCGGCTTTTACTTTATAGTTTCTGTTTCCCCTTTCGATTTGTACTTTACTTTTAGTTTGGGTTTTTATACTGGCCCATTTACTTTTCCACACTTCAGTTGTACTCTATTTTTACTTAGTGTTTACTTTTCCTCTTGCTTACTCTGTGGTGTTTGTTTACTTTACAAAGGCAATGCCTTCCCTTTTTACCGGGATTTACGCCTTTGTGCTAGTCACCAGCCCCTGGCCTATGGAAGGCGGGCTTGGGGTAGTCACGGCACGGGCCCCAAGGGCGGGTCGTGACATGGTTTTTAAAATAAAAAACCCCAATTTTTTGAGGGTTATGGATTGTATGAATCAATACATAATTTATTTAGGACCCTATCATGTAATGACGACCCTAGTGATGGAGATTAATATAAAAAATCCACTTCCATTGGGGATGGGTTAACTCATTGTTAACATTTGATGTTGTCACCACTGTAATCATCTAAATTTCGATCAATTTATACAATCCCAGATAGAGTGTAGTAGATTATCATAATGTAATTTACATTATTCATGGAGATATTTTTTTGTCACACACATTATCATATGTGTCTAAGAAGTGTCCATATTTTTCTAGGATGCCTATCTTAGAAGTTCATGGGAATCCATTTACTTTCATTCGTGTGGTTCCTATATTATAAATTTGGAAGAGCGTCATTTAATTGATTAACTAGCCCACCAAATACCTTTTGTCATTATTTATCATTAATTTATTACATTATAAGATTCCACATTAGAGGAAATATGATATTCTAGGGACAACATATATAAAAATACATCATTCTATTCCCATCATTTGATATAAATATTCACACGGCATTGGTGATCGGTCTTTTAATATTTATTATGCTATAGAGGAAAACAAAAAATAGGATTTTTTACTCTTCAGATTAAAGTTATTGGTAGATTGATAACATGGATAGGTCCAGCTGATAGAATATTTTATTTACGATCAGGATGTGATCCTAGTCTCTATAATAATGGATGTGTCTATACATCAATAACACATTGTTCACCCATATATTGTTTTTGTATGCAAGGAATAATATCCTCCTCTATCTCATTTGAAATATTTTAATTGGATTTATTTATGGTATATAACATGATATAGAGGTAATTTCAAACTAACCAAGTCTATATATACCTGGTATCCACTTCTTTATTAGGTCCATATTCCTCCACATAATCAGAAAATAGTTTTTTACTATTTGGGTTTCAAATAATCATATTTATGATTTTTTATTTTATGTTAGAGAAATATATGTATTTGACAACCACATATTTTAGTAACTATATATATGATGTTTTTCTCTGAGAGGATTATTTCACTGTAAAAGTTATATTTTGTAGTGGTGAGTTTTTCCACATTGGATTTTAGGGTTGAAATTAATGTAATCCATATTAATTCAACCAAAATTATTAAATTATAGGTATTATTCACCATTAATTAGATGATGAGTTATTGGAACCATCATGTGTTGTAATTTTACATTTTATATCCTTATGGATAGTTGCATTGAGAAGATTATAAATGGGAGCCTAAATTCCTATACTGGAAAGGATATGCCAACCTACGTATTGTGGTTGTGTGGAGATATTATCATAATAAATTATGGTCATCGGGATATTTTGAGAATCATTCATATATTTTCTTAATATGGACCCACTACTGATAAGCTACTAGAGTACGATGATGATCATGTATATTTTTGGTGGGTATATTATCTTTCCTTTTGAAGGTATACATATTATGATGGTAAACCCTATTTTAAGTGAGGGAACGATTCAAGTTCAAGTATAAATTCATTATATTAATATAATGATGGGCCTCTAGAATGAGATAATGGATATGCGAATACTTTTCAATATATCCTGAAGGATACTATTATTTTTCATCCATTAGTGGGTCATGAATATCGGTGTGACCCCTATAGGCTACATAAATATATTCAGTATCTCTAGTGTATTTGATGTCATACTACATTGAGGTGATGGTAAACCAATGATGGTGAACATTTGCTAAATTGTCGATATATTCTAGATTCTAATCGGGTTTTGGATATTATTCTATTTTTCTAAGATATATTTTTGTGGTTGTTCAGAGGACATTTCAAAATATCTTCAAGGGGAAATAGTTATAATGTATATATTATTTTTCCCATTTTCCTCACCCTTGTTAAGATATATTTCAAATACTTATATAGGGGATCATGAATGTTCTTCTCATATGAAGAAACCACAAAATATTTCAGGATAGTATTACACATTAACAATTACATGATCAAGGATTATATCTATGATGATTATGATATGATCTCTAAAATACTTAATAACATGTAAGTAATGTTTGGTTTCAGAAAAAATTAATTATATTTTATCAAGAACATTGTCTATAGAAGTGGTACTAACACATTGAAGAATAACTTATGGATTTATCAACATGGATCATATGAATAAAGTAAACCCTAATTATCTTACATTAGTAGGATTCAGATTCCCCATGGTTCAATGTTTTTCCTACTACGTAATCCACCCATTTCCTTTAATGAACTACCAATTAGAACCTTGAGTGGTTTTCTTAACACGATTGGGCAGAATCGGGGTTTTATATCATGTATAATGTTTTATGGGTGAAAACCCCTTGTCAATTATGAAACATAGCCATATAAATGATGAATTCCATGACAGTTTCTATGGTTGGCTATTAACATTGATATATTGAACATATATTTTATAACGATATCCTTATAAAAATAATATTACAAGATTTTATGAAAAATGAGACTTGAAATACTCTCCCCTGATCATAATGTATAGTTTAATTGGATGATTTGAAACATAAATTTGTTATCCTAGGATAAAAATAAAAATAACTTTTATAAAATATTTATAATGATTATATAACATCCATTAAGACCACAAATCTTCCTTAGATTTAATAGGGAATACTTGAAAAATGGATGATCTAAAAATATTTTTAGGGAATAAGAATATCAATAAAGCATAGAAAATGTTTTAGAAGGCATAACATGATGAAAAACAAATGGATGGAACATGAATAAACATATGGCATAATAATAGATAGAAAATGATATCATTTAATCATGTAATCATAGTAATTTGTATTCAACATACAACATGACATATTCATGAGTCAAGGATAAACACCAAGAGGACTACACATTGAGTTTCATGAGTCAAGGCTAACCACCAATACCGTTGCACATTGGGGATAATGAGCTGAGGCTAACCACAAAATACATTTAACATGAATTAACATGAGACTAAACATTACCCATTTTATTTGAGTTATATATGGGTGCACCAATCCTATCATGTTTCTGAATATGTGTTCCACATAACTAATCATGTAGAATATTTACACAAGGAATGAATTATGTATCATAACCATGCCCTGAAGAACTACAAATGGGAATATCATTATTTTATCCATGAATGAATGGTTTTAAATCATACATGGAAAGTCGTAAGGATAAATATTCATATATCATTATATTTTTTTGTCAAACTGAAGTGTAAACATGATAAAATGGTGCTGAAGAAACATTTGATATGAAAGCTTTTAGTGTTGTTTAAGGAATATAATATAGATAAATTAAATCAGAAACTAAAAAATATTTTATTTAAAATCATAAATGAATCAAGATATATTTTAATTATAAAATTATTGATTTTATAAGAATAATGGGGGATTAAAATATAATTATAATTGTTCTTTATAATTGTAATCATATTGGGTTGTTCCCATAAATTGTGTTTGCTTTATTTGATTAATTAGGAATTTAACTTAATAAAAACATGAAATTATATAAAATAAATATGAATTGATTTAGGTAAATATGTTTGGAATATATAAAAATAATTTATGTGAAGTACATGAGAATAATTAATAATTAAATTGGTGTAATATTTGATAAAAAACACCTCGAAGGAAAATATTCGGTTTAGATAGGATCTAATACCTTATATCTGAATGTGTTCTCAATATGAAATTAATGTCATGAATAATAAATATAAATCCATTAATAAATTAATTAAGTACATATTATAAATTTAATTTATTTTTTATATTTTTCTTATGGTCATTTATGTAATTTTTTGTGGGTTTTGATATTAAATTTCATCATTCAAGAGAGTTCACTTCCACGGATTCCATGATCAGTTTACATATATAAATTTAGAGAAAATCCTGAAAAATGTTAATAGTTTTTCTAAATTGAATTTTTATGAAAATGATGAACATAAATAATGTTAAAGTATCTTATATATCAATTTATTTAGATGTTATTATGATTTAGTTGATAGAATATTAATGATTACAATTTTGTTTATTCTTCATTTGTTTAGATCAGCATGAAGTAGTTTTGATTTATTAATTAATATTACATGTATACTAGTTTATGAACATTATAAAATAAAAATTCATATATTATAATTCTTTTGTCCAAAATTAAGGTTTTATGAAAATCCTTGAAGTCAGTAATGGAAATTTAAAAGTTATCATCCTTGGATCTGAAAATTTACACATGACTGACAATGTTTTAATTTTTAGAAACCCGGTTTAGGGTAAAATAAATTGTTATCAGTTTTTCCATTTAAATAATAATTTTTTAATATATAAAATGTTATAGATTTATCATGTTACATTGATATGTGGAGGTGTGTATAGGAAATGAAAAGAAAAGAAAAAAAGAATGAATGATAACCAATGATGATTTTACCTCTTCAATTCCTTCTCCTTAAGAACATCATTGAGGCATACGAGTTGTTTATTTTATTGAGGGAAAAGGAAAATTGAAATGTGGGAATTAATTTTGATGATTTTTGTGATTATTTTAAAAAATCCTCAATGATTTTTAGGCATGAGGAGTGAAGGTGTTGATATGTGGTATTTATATTGTATGATAAGGTGTTTTTTATTATTTTATTCATTTTATTATTTATTTGGTCATAGAATATGAATAATATTAATTATTACGACTAATTATAAAAACTGGTACATTTTAGTTTGAACCAATGGTGTTCACTTTGACCATACAACATCCATGGCTCATTAATTCTTATATTAAGCTTATAACATAAATTACTGTAATAAACATTTCACCAAGATTAATCTATTTTAAAAAAATACAAAAAATATCACTAAAATTTTATAGACATATATAATTCAAACATGGAATCCATTTTATGAAAATATTAAATATATAAAATTTGTCTTTCATTTAGAAGCATCATTTTTCTGAAAATACTGAATAAAAAATTTCAACTTATTTCACATAACCATGAATGATCTATTAACACCTCGTAAAACATTATTATAACCATAAGAAAAAATAATGTTCATTTATGATCATATTTTATAAAATAAATTTCCTTTTATGTAACTATATAAATCCCGAATTTTTAAATGAATGGATTTTTTTTTGTAAAAATTACTCAAATTATATAATCATTTTTAAAACTTTTCATTACTTATACTACATTATTAATATATCTTATATTCATTTATACAGTACATAAATTACATTTATAATTTTATAGGTATGGTTACTATTATATTTTCAAAATTACAATTCTAAGAGGTTATATTACTATTACAAGAGTTAAATTGCTAATAAATTGGGATACGTTCATTAATTTCTTAAAATAAATATAATTTTATTCATTCATAATTTATAAAAAATGTATTGTGTTTTATATGAGGTTTTTTGTGATTTATTAAAATTTAATATATTATAAGGATGAGAAATTAATTAATTAAATTATGGGTCATTACATTCTCCCCCATTATGAAATTTCTCCCATGAAATTTCATTTTAAAAACTAAGGGAAAATAGGTAAGGGTACTAATCATATTTTTCTACATCTTGTTCCCTTTTTTCTTTATAATTTGGGTTCCACCATATTAATTTTACTAGGTTTGTGGTGTTTTTTTTTCATTACATTGTCTCTAAAATCCAATATCTTCAATTCCTTATTCCCATTAGAGATATCATTTTCCTAATTTACCACATACAAATTATGTATGTGTGAGGGATCTACTTTTTTCTTACTCAATAAGGATTCATGGAATACATCTAGTACTTGAGAAAATCTAGGAGATCAGATTTTCCTTAAAAAATGTCTTTGAAATATATATCGAAATTATTTTCCATATATGATAATATAAGTCATGATACTCATTCCCTTTTTTGGAAATTATCTAAAGGACCCCATAGATTTATTTTTATAATGGGTTACCATTAGTGTCATGGTTTTCAAGAAACCAATTTCACTATCACGGGTTATATGATTTTAAAACATGCTTTAATATTGGGTTATTAGTTATAAATCAATGAATATGAAAAATGTCTCTTTCCATAGGATATGATATGAATATATATGTAAAATACCCCTTTCATTTCATTGGTTGTGATATGGTTGTTTATAATTTTGTGGAACATGTATTTAGATTTTCATTATGAGATGGGTGGGACCTATATGACCATCCAATGTGTTGGGTTAATATTAATATCTCATGAGATAGACTAATATGGTATGTAGAGTGAAGTCATAATACTAATATGTAAATTTGAGTGAGGTATGACTTTCATGATGTTATGAAGAGTGAACCCATTATATAATTCTTTCATGGGAGTGAACCATGATTAACAATATTCTATAGGGAGTGAACACATACTTCTACGATGACATTGGTAGTGATTTCTTGAATACTATGCCCGAACTAGATTAATTTTTCAAAATGCTTTGCATGGACCTAGTTTCATGTAAATAAGTTTATGTGAGGGCCTAATCTGATGACTTTAACCCAATTAATGAACATTTTTTTTCATATAAATGTTAACAATACTATATGCATATGTGTCTGACATAATTTTATTTTTTATTATTATATCATTATTTCATAGATTATGTTAAATACTTCACATTGATTAATTTCTAATTAAAATACAATATTTATTGTAATCTCTAATATATAGTGCATGGTCTTCAAATTTTATACTAAAGTTACATGCCCTTTTTTATGTTATTCTTAATAATTTTCTTTATTTACAATTACACATCATCTTAGATAACCCCTTTCTTATGTTTCCTTTCATGAGATTAGGAGGAAGTGTTTTTGGAAGAATTACTAGAGTTGTAGATATTTATGGAAGATGTTGATGATCATTCACCATGATATAATATTGTTTTCCATGATTGCAAAGACACTATTCTATTATGTTCCTCATGTATTATTTTTGTAATGTACTAAATATTTGTCTAATATAATGTAATATGCATGTTTGTTACAAATGGGTAACTATATTTAGGTTCAAAGGAATGTTTTATTCATCATTTGGAAACAATGATGAGAATAATTTAACGACACACTTAGGTATATTTTTTAAGGAAATTTATATGGATTTCATTAAGTATAAGTATAAGGACGGTTCAATATTTAGTAATGTGTCCTATAATATTAGTAAATGGTAGAGTGAGTGGTTTCATAGAAATAAATCCTTACCTAGATAATATAAGTGGATGTATATCTATAAAATATTTATCTATGGGTAATAACACTAACAAGATGATTCAGGCCTAACTCGGGTTAATATTGTACTTGGAAACAGGCCTTATTACACACCAGGTCTGATAGTCTTTGGATCTATGCTTTGTAAATTATAAAATTCATCATTAACCATCATTAAAGATTGTGATATATGTTTTATATGAATAAACTAGGATAAAACTATGTTTTCATCGATTAAAAAAGTATGGTCCACTATTTAGATATCATATAAGTTACTTTTAATTATTATGTGGCTTCCTTATTTAATATGATTTTCACCCCAATAATATGGTTTATTCAATAGAGAGTATTACCTGGAACATCGATAACAATTAAATTTTAATATGTGGAAATCATGGGAATTTTGGGAATTTATGTCCCATTGGTAAACCTAATAAAGATAATAAAGAAGTTGGTTTGGTAATTTGTTATACATTTGATGAGAATGAGAATTAAAACCACATTTTAGAGGTATGTGATGTTCGTCTAATGTTATTTAAATTGAACAAAATAAGTATGATTTGATTGATTTGGAGGAACCCTAATAAATGATTCATATTTCATATACAAGAAATGATGTATTACAGAATAAGTTGATTAACCATGAGTAATGGTTTATGAATAAAAATGGATTAATTAAGTATTCATATTTTGTAATATAAAGATTATGTTATAGGAATCATGAAATGTAAACATGTTTTCATATTTATATATAATTTTGAATTTTAAAGTGAATGTCCAATGGTTATAAAGAACTATATAAGTTATATCATGGAAATGTGATATTTTGATTATGGTAACATAAACCTTAATTAATGATTTTAAATTTAGATAATGATCCTTGGCTCATGAAATTTTTTATTTTAATAAGTAAATTAGATGGTAGATATTACCCTGGAACTCATTATAAATTTTTCTTCTATCTCATCAAGGATGTAGTAAACAAATTCTTGAATTTAATGAATAAATTCAGTAATAATTTCAATAATGAATCATGCATATTTTCTAAAGGTATTAATGTTAATCTACCTAGTGGGATTAGACATTTTTGGAATGTGGCATCCAAGGGGAAATTTTAAATGTATGGGGGAATCAATGTAATGATAATTTAATGAATTTATATATAATTATTTATTTTAATTTATAATAAGTGTAATAATGTAAACCATTCATTAAAAGTTTATGTTAAACATTAGAGGAATATGTATTCATTTAGATTGTATTGAAAAGCATTGTTAAAAGGATATTTAGTGATTAACCATATTTGAAAGATGTTCATCTTAATTATTTTTTGAAATTATATTTGTGTCGTTTTAAAAAATGACATCATCTTTGTCAATTGATGACCAATCATGTCCATCAAGGTTGTGGTTCATCAACCCATGACCGATATATAATAAGGGTTTCATACTGAAAACTTTCCTATGTGATGTAATGGATAATGTATAGTAATTTTAAATGAATAATATTTATTATGAAATTATAGATTACTCATTATGTTTAAAGATTAATGTATTAAACATGTTAATTTTTTATGAATAGTTATAGATAAATATTATTTATTTCAATTCATTTATGGGACATAAGATCTTATAAATATATATTTTAGTGATTTAAACATCAATGTTTATTTATATAATTCTATTACATGATGCAATGGATAAATTTTAAATTGATAAGATAACAAAAAACTATTGAAATTTTGTTTATTGGAATATATTAATAAATTGTATTTACTTTTATTCATGATGATAGAAATAATTATTCAATATTTTAAAAATGATCAATAGAAAATGGGTTGTACTAATAAGCTAATTTTAATTGAACCAGTGGCTATATAAATAATCATAGCTTTAAGACATCGAAGCCCTCAATTTTTTTTTGATTCTTATCATGTTTGTGATTGATAATCTCAATAAATAAATAAAAATATTTATGTTTTCCTCTATCTCCAACACACACTCACAACCCTTGATTTACTATAAGGAAACCGAGTTATATTAAACTTTGGGAAACATTTAAGGTTCTATATTTCCCTTTTTTATTGAAGTTATATAAATCATTTTTATGATGCGGGTTTTTATGAAGGAAAATTTTAATTATTAAATCAATGATAACCTATAATAATTTTGAAGTAAATTTAATTTTATTAGAGGTTTAATATGAAACCTAATTTTTTTTAAATATTCTTTGAATGAATTTAAATTTTCAATTTTTTTTTATTTCACATAAAATAGATAAATTCCTTTTTATAAATATATATAACAAAATTATAAGTAAATTATTTCTTACACAAAACACTGAATTGTATTTAACTACACACAATACCATCAAAGTATTTTATAAATCCAATACTGACAAGTCGTTTTCTAGTTCAACACAAACATGGCCTTCTTTACACACAACACTGATCTTTCTATGAAATATCATTTTGTTATTATAATTATTCCATCATGATAATTATATCCTATCCGTAAAACGTAATAAAATTAATATCTATAACTACATTTGGAAAAAAGTTATCGTGGGTATATATAAATATAATATATTTGAAAGGAAAGATATGATTTGGGGTTATGTACTTATATATTTATAAATACTATTTTCTCAAATGAAATATTTGTTTGTCATTATTTAAAAAATAATAATATTTATTTTTGACACATTTATGAATTGAACATGATAAAATAAAATTCATTTATTAATTTCGGATTCTTGAAATATCTTATGTTCAAATTTTGGGTGTTTTCTAAGAATTTGTTTTCATGAATATTGAAAAATATTTCATTTTAGTTAAAAATTTCATTTTTGGATTATTAATCATTAATGTTAAAGAATAATATAAAAACGTTCTATCATAAAATAGTTAAATATTTTATATATTAATAAAATTTAGGTAATTATAATATATATCACATTAAAATTGAATAATAATACTGAGTAAACATTTGAATTTATTTCTACTTAAATAACGTGTTATCTCATATTGTCAGTATTGTTATCATTAAAAATAATTTTACCTCTAATGTGATATGATTTAAAAAAATAATATAAAAACCATTGAATTCAATATAATATTTGGATTCTAATGAGGAAGTGTTTTTAACATTTTTTTTAAAAGTGATTAAAAGTAATCACAATGATACTGGCCAAATTATTATTAATAAGGGACTAAACCATTAAATAAATGTCCAAATGAAAAAAAATTAATATTTTTTTTAAATAGATAGTATATACATCTTCAATTTTTTAGTTCGGTTGAATTTTTATAAATTTGTTAGGAAATAACTTGTTCACAACTTCTTTGATTCTAAATATTTCATTTTTTTCAATTTACTTCATTATATAAGGACATGACCACTCCCACTTCCTCACACCAATAAATCTTATTAAGATCATAAAATAAGTACCACATCCTTTTACAAAAATCCCTTTCTTCCTCCTAGAATACCCCATTTGGATGAAGATAATCAATGGAAATATTTTGGCACAACTCAAAATGATTTACTCAATTAAGAGGGAATGCCTTCGATCAAGATTATTTCTACTACTTTTATTCTCTACCCCTCTAAATTATTTTTTCCATTATTATAAAAAAACACCATTATACACAATATAATATTCTTTTCTATGAATTGGTATGAATTAAACTTATACAGACCACCATCTAATGGGTAACATACATAATGTTTTTGGGTACGCTAAACAACTAGCTAACGAAATGATGATTGTTCATTTTTTAGTTAATACCATAATTATGCCCAATATGTTAGAAACTCGTTTTATATATGTTTTATATTAATTTTATAATGTATTTATTCTTATTTATTTTTTATTTTTTACATTTCTTTATTCTTTCCATCTTATTTAATTGTTATAATTTCGTTTGAGGAAGTGTTGACTACCGCCCATTCAAAGCGATATGATTCCTTCATATGGTACATGTATTGTATTAAGGATTATTTAAATGAATATAAATTTTATATATGTTATAATTTTGATACAATATTAATGATATATATATACATATTTTTTTTAAACCATTCATATAACATGAAAATTAAGAAGAAATGGCGTTCATGTATATGTATGACCTACCATTTTCATGAACGGTGTATTAAATTTTATTATTATATACTGTATAGGTTATTATCGTACAAATGTAATATATATATATATATATGATATTTATATCTATTTTAAAATTATAAAATCAAGATAAATATAATTACACACAATATAACAAAATTATACACATATTAAAAACAAAGCGAATATTATCTGAAGTGAAACCTTAATATAAGATGTGAAATATGAGAGTAATAATAGGTTATAATAAAATGTTATATTCTATTAGAAATAAAAATATGGTTCTATGAAATATTTTTCTTAAATTTATATTTATTATATTGGTTTTTTGAATGAGTATGATAAGAGACAACACCCAAGGTAAGGGTATTTTATCTCACTCTTTATTTCTGTGAGATTCATCCGTTTCTCACCACTCTTTAATTTTTTGCGGTTTATTTAATTCCCATGACTGTATTATATTTTAAATATTCATAAATTTATGGGTATTAACATATTCATTTTTAACAATTCTTTCAAGGGGTATACATTTCAAGAGTAACCAAATCGGTAAAATAGTTTTCTCTCAATTTTCCATTCTTGAGACTCGTGTTTTGTTATGCACCTAAATTATTTTCCTAGGTGTATATAGTTTCATATTATATTTAAATCATTAATATTGTAAATTTTATTATGTTTTCATATTTATTGAATTTCATTTTATAACAGAGAATATATGATACAATGATATCAAGTTTCAAGAATTTATTAGAACAATATCATTGTTTTCAGGATTGTTTATGATTATCCTTCTATTGTTGACCTATTATGACACATCTGTCATAAAAATTCATTAAATTTCTTATCATATTGATATTAATTATTTATGAATATGTTCTTATTATTTATTCACTATATGGTTCATAATATTGTTTAGAGATTTATAATATGAAAGCATGACATTACCCACTCTTTAGTTAGAAATATGTGTCTAATCACAACCTTGATTCCAAAAAATGGATTCTAAAAATATTGTACCATTATCCAAGAAAAAATTAATTTTGTACTATTTTTGTAGTTTACCAATGTTTAAAAATTTGCCTCTTTACGTATTTCGGAACGAGACATCTTTCTACCCTTTTTAGAATCCAAAAAGGAAATGATATTTCCACCTCATACGGTATGTATAGATTTAACTATCTCCATTCCCTTGAACATTTCATTATAATATAAAAATGATATTAATTTTAAAAGTAAATTTTATATTAATTTTATATATATTTATAACTTTTTTAATATATTTCCAAAAAAAGTATTTCAAAATGTAATTTGGATTTAAAATGTATATTCAACTTTTTAATGTATTGTTTTTATGATTTCAATGAAAATTATTTTCATAATGTTATCAATATTTTTTTATCTGTTTTCATTGAGGAATTATCTTCAAAATTATTTCAATCTCATTTTATATGTTTTCTAAGACAATGTGTTTCAAAATTTTATCATTCATTATTTATAATTTTATATGAATTTTAACAGAAATTTATTTAGTTTCTTTTCAAGAATTATATATAAAATTTTAATGTGCATTCATGGAAATTTTATTTTAAAATTATATGAAGGTTATTTTATTTTTTTCCAAGGAAAATGGTTTCGAATGATTTATTAATTTTATGAAATTTTCTATAAAAATAATTATGAAAAGGTTTTATGTATTAAAAAGCCTCTTTCATAGAATAAAGGATATTTTCCTCGTGAATAATTTGTAACATCCCAGGTAAATAAAATATATGAAATTTTCATATTTATTAATATTTGTGAATAATATATCAATATTACATTAAAGGGGATGCTATGTTCGATGGCGTACCCAACAAGCAACAACGAGTTACTTTGAAATCTCATGTTGGACACTAATAATATAATAATATTATTTTAAATGCTAGTTAACACCTAGAAATTATAATGGATGGAATGAACAGAACTAACTATAAAATGATTATATATGTTTGTCAAATATTTTTACTTTTATCCAATAAATTTTAGAGGCTTCAAATGAAAATAAACCGAATTTTAAGCATAAATCTTCTAATATTCTTTAAAAGGTCGATTAACAGCCTTTTTGATGGAGAACCCTTTTTTCTACTATTTTTCACTTTTATATGTTATATTTGAAAAAATTAAATCTTTATTTTGAACCAAGACATTAAAATTTACTTTGTGTAATATTTTTTATTTTTTGATAAAGAATATTTTTAGGGAAAATGTTGTATTTTAATTTAAAAACTGCTTTTAATCTAATTTACTTATATTGTTAGATTATCTTTTTAATTGGGTATAAAGTTTAATTAAAATATATTTTTATCATTTAATCCAATGGTGGTCATTGGAATTAATTTCAATTTGAAATTGGACTTAAACTGCTGGCAATCTTTTAATAGATATTGTTTCTTAAAAACACGCTATTATTTGACAATGAGAATTAATTATTAAATTAATTAATTCAACTTATATGTTTTGAATTTTTAAAAATATAAATCATTTTTTAATTCGGAATATCAAATATAGCTCATGGTGAATTTTTGGTGTTATTATGAAAAACATCGATTTTTGATGAATAGTTAAACCACTAAATGGTAGTTAAAAAACAGATTTTTCATTTAAATGAAATTTTACCACCTCTATGATTTGAATTTAAAAATATGACATACATGTTTTTAAGTAGTAATTAAAATGTGGTTCAATGGGATTAAAATAATTTTTTGGTGAATAGTAACTTTTAAGTTTTATTAATCGCGATTAAAGGTAATTACTGTAATTTAAGTTAAATATAATGATATAATAATATAAAATTACCTTTACAGTTGTCCTAAGCTTATTGGATGAGTCATGGCCGACCATTACAATCTATGGGTCAAAATCGGGATCCCATGGAGCCACTTGGGTTAGAAAATGACATTAATAACTTTTTATTTAAAGTAAAAATAAAAGTGTCACAAAGATGTATTATTTTACTAAAACAATTTTTACATGGGGTTATACAAGCCATATTTTTTACTATAAATATTCATTAGAAATATAAAGAAATTTCCTACTACATGATATTTTTTTATAATTTCTAGACATTAAATAAATTTATTTATTTACGACACCGTGATGTTGCAGTGATTATCTCATAAATGAACGATTTAATTAAAATGAGAAGATAAGGTAAACTCTAAGACTTACACTTTTCAAAAACCAATTTTATGGGTGGATTTAGAACCCTTTTCACCTTATAATAGTAATATATAAATTTTGGACCTTTAATATCGGAAAATCATTTTATTATAAAGTAACTTTTCTAGACTTTCCAAGAGTGCCCCTCCTCCCTCTTATAAAAGGCCCCCAACTATACCCACTTACCCACACCTCTAAAGCAATTGGCTCTACCATACTCTATTCATTTTATCTCTCCACATCGCTATATTTATCTTAGGAGCCTTACCTTATGCAGAATTCTTTTCAGGAAACCCTTTTGGTTCAAATCAAAGGGAGTTACACGATTTTAAGGTAATGTATTCTCTTATGTTCGTTTGTTACATTTTTCTTCTCCCACACATTAAACGCTTTTTATTCATTTATTATGTAACAAAACCAGTATATTCAATATAATATGATGTTTTTATGAGAAGTATTTGAGCTACACTAACACACACCTCTGTCTAATTGTTAAAGAACATATTGTTTCTGTGGATGGCGAATTACTGCCTCACGAAATGATGATTGTCCTATCTTCTCCAACCACGTCTCATGGTGGCAATTATGATAGAAATATATATATTTATGATATATATTATATTAATTTCTTCTCTATGCTTCTGTATTTTACATCTTAAACAAACCTTTATGCTTTGCATGTTGTGCAAATACGATAATTTCATTTGAGGAAGTGTGGACTACCGCCCCCCTCAAGTTATGTGACTCATTCATGAAATATAAGGAATGTATAAAGAATGAAAATAATGAAATTATGAGACCTATATAACATATATATTATACTGTAATTATAATATATATATATATATATATCATTTAGTTTTAATTTCATTAATGTGACAACGAAATGAAAGTAGCGTTCATGTGTAAGTACGACCTACCGTCTCCATGAACGGTGCATTTCATTTTTTATCTCCAAATGTTATGTAATAGTATAAATTGAATATATACTAGATATATATGATATTTAAATCATTAATACTATTCTGGAGATGGTGTAATTATAACTACATGGACAATTATTTTCAAACAATTTCATTTTTGACTCATGTACCGAACATCAACAAAAACGTATGATATGAACTCACATACATAACTAATTATTATAACATTTTAATATGTGATATGAATTGAATAATAAAATGAGTTCCTTAATAAATTATTAATTGACCTATGTTTATTATTCCTTAATATAAAGAAACGAACAAGACAAGTTGGACTTGAGGTAAGGGATCCAACCTCTCTCTTTCTTTTTAAGTACTCTCTTTTATGTCACTTCTTTTAAGCTCCTATTTCTTATGTTGGGGGATGTTATTATATAATACTCGTACTGTAATTTTTATTTTCATAAAATGAGAGACCCTAATTGATATCTTCAATCTATTTTTTTATTTTTTATGTGGCACCGTTACGCTGCCGAATATTCGTAAGGGGATATGGTATCTCAGTTTTTTATTTATATGAGATTCAGGCTATATTTGTCACTATATCCATTGAGTGGTTTATGTAATGACAATGATTCTAATATTTTTGTAATATCATATCATTTATGGGTATTTACATCAGCATTTTTTCCCCTTATTTCATGGTTTGTACGTTTTTCATGTTACCCAAATCGGTAAGGGATTCTTTCACCCTCTTTTTTTTAAAAGACTTATTTTTTATATGTATTTTAAATTACATCTTATTATGATGCGATATGTTCTTATATATCCTTATTGCTCAAAATTATATGTACAAGTGATGAGATACCCCTTTTTATCTCTCATCATCACATTTTATGAATTCTAAAGTGACGCCATTAGGCTGTCGAATTTCTCTAAGGGAACTTCTTAACCCGCTTTCAATTCTTTGGGTTAAAACTCTACTTCATGATTTTATTATGCCAAGATTATGTATGGAATCTCTATGTTGTGATTTCCACAAACCTCTGTGTGGATACACTATTTCTACACATAATCATCTCATTAATAAATTCTTATGTCATTTATACGAACATGTATGGGAAATCATAAGTCAATCTCATTTCATTGAGTTAAATATCTATGTCATTGGTTGTTTTTTCGAAGAGTATGTTTGAATGACCTCTGATTTTTTTACACTTTATATCCACTTATATTGGGTGTATTTATACATTTCACACATAATTATTTCATTGATTTATCCTTGCACTAATGACTTGATCTTTGAATGGGATTACGTCTCAATTTTTCTTCCTTGAGAGACTTCTTGATGATATGCACTTTTATTCTTTTTATAGGGTATATACATCCACTTTGACATTCCATATCAATATTTTGTCTATACTCAAGTCATTTAAAAGTTTTGAAAATGGTCTATGTTCATGTGGCTTATATTATAAATGTTTGAAATGGAAAATGACTCTTTTATTAAAACATTGTTTTAAATGGTTTAAAAGATTTAGTCTTTTAAACATTTATCATACATGTACATGTTTTAAAAATTATTTTAAGGATTTATTTATATGGACATGAATGTTTGAAAACCTTTTCAAATGTTTTCGAAGTGGTATGGGACACATTGATTCTAAAATCTCTTTTAAATGTCTTCTTTTAATATTTTCAAAGTATAAAGGGATATTTCTCTCATAGAGTTTTAATGATTTTAGTAGATTTTTTTATCATGATGTGATCAATTGTGACTGAAATGTAGGAATTTTATGTTTCTTTTATGCATGTATTAGGTGTTATGATTATGTTATGGTTCTTGATAAATGTTTATGAAATTGGGTGGTTCTGTGGTAAACTATGGGTGGGTGAGCCTGAGATAGATCTCCAATGCATTGGGTAACGCGAAGGAGTTAAATGATAAGGTTTATCCAAAGAGATTTCTGGAATATACTGTGATGGGTATTCCAAACGTAACTATGAGGGTTACTCCCTATGTATGAATGATATGAATTCCTCATGTTACCTTTTTGTGTTATGATTTATATGAGTTATTGATAAATCTTATGATTTCATGAGGTATGTTGATGTGCATATGTTTTATGAGTAATGTATTATTTCATTGATTCTAATGTATACATGGACTAATATTTTCATTCCATATTTTTATATCCCTTACTGGGATTTTAATGCTCATCCCATGTTTTTGAAATGTTTTCCACAGGAATAAAAGGTGAATAGGGTCAAGGATGGGATCAAGGAAATGTCAAGCTGTATAAAACAAGGAAATATACATGATTATTTTGTTCAGGAGTTTTTATTTTGTGGAAAAAATGGAAGCTGAGTAGAAGTGTCTACTTTGTAATCTTATAAGATGTAATAGTTCTTTCCTAATTCTCTAAAACTCTTAACCTGAATGGATCCTCAATGTGAATTGTTTAATTTAATTCAATATTAAGAAATTTTTTAAGTCTGAATCCTCATATCTGGTATCAAAGAGAGGTTTAGATAAATTTCGAGGTTAGGGTATGCATTAAGCATATGTGACATTACCATAATGGTTAGGATTTCAGAAAGAGTCATAGTTTTTAGATAAAGTGAATGAGTAAGTATATCGTAGTGTTTATCTTCCTCATTAGTACATGATGATATTATTGATATACTCACACTGACCTTTTTGGTTATTGTAAATGGATGAATCTTGCAGGCACCAAAGTGACAATGGGTTTGAAGGAAACTATTGTGGTTCTTTGATTAAGAGACTGGATGAAATGGGGGATTCAATGTGGAATCTCGTGGTTATTCTAAACCAACTATCAAGGATTCATGATTAACCACTTGAATCTTGGTGATTTCTCTGATGCATCATGTACGAGAGAACCAACTCGATGTGGACATTCAGGTAACAATTATAATGGTAACCATTATGGTTTATATGATCCTTACTTTTGAGAAAATTATGGGTTTATATACATTATGATTGAAAATGAAAGGCATGAGATAAACTTGAGGTTAAATTATGTTATGGTTTTTTTGAATATTTTATCTCTTTTTGGGGAATGTTATAAAAATTATGTTGTTCTGGAAAAAGGACAACACATAGACCATGTGACAAACCAACACATCGGACGAAGCTGCGTGAATCGAACCCGCAACCAAAGTGTGACTGGTATTTACCACCTACCAATGGGCTATGTGATGTCTATGGTTAGATTGACTAATTATTTTTTAGTTATATGATTTTATGAAATAAGAATAACTTGATTTTGGGTTATCTATGGAAATGATTAACCTATCAGGGAGGATATGTGATTAGGTTAATTAATTTTCAATATAAGACTTTAATAGTAACTGATGTTATTTAGAAATAAATGAAAAGATTTATCTTGTAAGATTATGTGATTAAATCCTTCGAAGATTTGGGTTTCAATCTAAGTTTGGATTACATTGAATAATTTTAGGGATAGCTGTTTATTAAATGGTATTTGATGACCTTTGGGTTTTGTTGGACAAATTATGGAGATTAAGAATAGAATTTATTTTTATAAAGGATTATCTTTTTTGGGTATTATCTGATCTCGTAGTAAGAATTTTTTTTGGTTTTGGTTAAGGTCTAAGGATATGGTATATTTATAGTTCTCTTTTGTGGATTAGTTGATTCTCAAGAAGTTGATTAACGCACACTTTATTTGAACAAGTCATCCTAAATACTAATATTTTGAATATAATATGAGATTGTGTAAGAAATATAGTAAGAGATGAAAGTATACATGACAAGAAAGTATGATTACTTATGATTTAGTTAAGATCATAAATAAATTCCTCAATGAAAAGTAACTTAAAACTAAAATGTTGTCTGTTAATTTTTCCTACTGGAGAATCAAATACCGTTTAACCCATCACAAGATTGTGATTTTCAAGTGGTTAACATTCTCATAAACATGTTTTCTATCACTCTCCATCAGAACATGACCCTTTGTTTTCTTTTCCATGTCCATGTTTTCCTACATGTAATTCTAGTATGGGTAAACTCGGGAGACGATTATACTTATCTCTATTATTTTAAAGTGATAGTTTTACTGACTCTTGTTCCGATGTGGGACTTTCAATGAGGTTTTCGAGCCCAATATTAAAATTGTGATGACACAATTCCCAAAAGGGGGGAAGGATGTAACATCCCAGGTAAATAAAGGATATGAAATATTCATATTTATTAATATTTGTGTATAAAATATCAATTTTACTTTAAAGGGGATTCTATGTTCGATGGCGTACCCAACACGCAAGAACGAGTTTCTTTGAAATCTTACGTTGCACAATAATAATATAATAATATTATTTTAAATGGTAGTTAAGGCCTAGCAATTGTAATGGTGGGAATGAACAGAACTAACTAAAAAATGATTATATATGTTTGTCAAATATTTTCACTTTTATTTAATAAATGTAAGAGGCTTAAAATGAAAATGAATCCAATTTTAAGCATAAATATTCTAATATTTTTTAAATGGTCGATTAACCTCCTTTTTATAGAGATAACCTTTTTCTAATTTTTGTCACATTTATATGTTTTATTTCAGAAAAATAAAATCTTTCTTTAGAATCAAGGCATCAAAATATACTTTGTGTAAATTTTTGTTATTTTTCGACAAAGATCATTTTTACTGAAAATGCAGTATTTTAATTCAAAACCTCCCTTTAATATAATTTATTTATATTGCTATATTATCTTTTTAATTGGGTTTAATGTGTAATTAAAATATATATTTATCATTTAATCTAATGGTGGTCATTGGAATTAATTTCACTTTGAAATTGGACTTAAACTAGTGTCAATCTTTTAATAGATATTGTTTCTTAAAAACACACTATTTTTTTTGATAATGGAAATTTATTATTTAACTAATTAATGAAACTTATATGTTTTTAATTTTTCAAAATATAAATCAATTTTGAATTCAGAATATCAAATATGCCTTAGTTTTAATGTATGGTATTTTTCGGAAAAATGACTATTTTTTATTAATAGTGAAACCACTAAGTGGTAGTTAAAAACAGATTTTTTTAAAATGAAATTTTACCACCTCTATGATTTGAATCTCAAAAATACGACATACATGGTTGTTATTAAGAAGTAAAATTTGGTTCAATGGGATTAAAATAGTTTTTTGGTGAGTAGTAACTTTAATGTTTTTTTAAACGCGATTAAAGGTAATTAGTGTAATTTTACGTAAATATAATGATATAATAATCTAAAATTACCTATACACTAGTCCTACAATTATAGTATGAGTCATGGACGACCGAGACATTAGATGGGTCAACACTTAGACCCCATGGAGCAACTTATGTGAGAAATTGACATTAATAACTTTTTATTTAAAGTAAAAATAAAAGTGTCATAAACACGTATTGTTTTACTAAAACAATTTTTACATGGGCTTATACAAGTCATTTTTTTGACTATAAATATTCATTAGAAATCTAATGAGATTTCCTAAATCAATTTTTTTCATAATTTTTATACATTAAATAAATAAATTTATTTACGACACTGTGATGATGCAGTGATTACCTCATTAATGAACGATTTAAATAAAATGAGAAGATAAGATAATATCTAAGACTTAATCTTGTCAAAAACCAATTGGATGGGTGGATTTAGAACCCGTATCACCTTATCCTTGAAATATATAATTTATGTACCTTAAATATCCCAAAATCATTTTATAATAAAGTAACTTTTCATGACTTTCCAAGAGTGCCCCTCCTCCCTCTTTTAAAAGGCCCCCACCTATACCACCTTACACACACCTCTAAAGCCTTTGGCTCGACCAAACTCTGTTCATTTTATCTCTCCACATCCCTATATTAATCTTAGATTCCTTAACATATGCATAATTCTCTTCAAGATACCTTTTTGGTTCATATCAAGGGGAGTTACCTGATTTTAAGGTAATGTCTTCTCTTATGTTCGTTTGTTAGATTTTTCTTCTCCAACCCCTTAAAATATTTTTATTACAATATTTAGTAAAAAAACCAGTATCATAAAAATAATATGATGTTTTTATGAGATGTATTCGAGCTACACTTACACCCACATCCGTCTAATGGTTAAAAAACATACTGTTTTCGTGGATGGCAAATTACTGCCTCACGAAACGATGATTGTTCTATCTTCTCCTACCACCTCTCATGGTGGACATTATGATGGTACACTATTTATTTGTGATATATGTTATAATTATTTATTCTCAATGATACTGTATTCTACATATAAAACATAACTTTATGCTTTGCATGTTGTGAAAATGCGATAATTTAATTTGAGGAAGTGTGGACTACCGCCCCCTAAAGTGATGTGATTCGTTCATGCAATCCATGGAATGTATAAAGACTGAAATTAATGAACTTATGTGACCTATATAACATATATATTATACTGTAATTATAATATATATATATATATATCTCTCATTTAGTTTTAATTCCATTAATGTGACAAAGAAGTGAAAGTAGCGTTCATGTGTACGTATGGCCTACCATCTCCATGAATGGTGCATTTCATTTTTTATCTAAAAATGTTATGGAATAGTATAAAATGAATATATAATGGATATATATTATATATAAATCATTAATACTATTATAGAGATGGTGTAATTATAACTACATGGACAATTCGTTTCAAACAAGTTCATTTTTGACTCATGTACTGAACATCGACAAAAACGTCTGAAATGAACTCACATAATAAACTAATTATTATAGCATTATAACATTTGATATGAATTGAATAATAAAAGTAGGTCCTTATGAAATTAGTAATTGATGACAGTTTATTATTCAGGAATATAATGAAACGAACAAGACATGTCGGACATGGGGTAAGGGATCTAACCTCTCTCTTTCTTTTTAAGTACTCTATTTTATGTCAATTATTTTAAGTTCCTATTTAATATGTTGGGGGATGTTCTTATATATTACTCTTACTGTAATTTTTATTATCATATGATGAGAGACCCTAATTTATATCTTCAATCCATATTTTGAAGTTTTTTTGTGGCGCTGTTAGGCTGCCGAATTTTCGTAAGGGGATATGGTATCTCAGTTTTTATTTCCGTGAGATTCATGATATATTTGTCACTATCTACATTGAGTGGTGTATGTAATTACCATGATTCTACTCTTTGTGTAATATATTCTCATTTATTGGAATTTACATAAGAATTTTTTTTCCCTTCTTTCATGGGGTGTATGCTTCGAAAGTTACCCAAATTGGAAAGGGATTCTTTCACCCTATTTTTTAGAAAAAGATCTATTCTTGTTATGTATTTTAATTTACATCTTATTATGATGGGATATGTTCTTATATATCCTTATTGATGTAAATGTTATTTCCAAGTGATGAGATACTCCTTTTTATCTCTCATCATCTCATTTAATGAATTCTAAAGTGACGTTGTTATGATGTCGAATTTCTGTAAGGGAAATTCTCAACCCACATTCAATTCTTTGGGTTAAATCTCTACTTCTTGATTTTATTATACCAAGATTATGTGTGGAATCATTATGTTTTAATTTCCAAAAACCATTGTGTGGATATACTATTTCTACACATAATCATCTCATTGATAAATTCTTAAGTCATTTATACGAACATGTATGGGAAATCATAAATCAATCTCATCCCATTGAGTTAAATATCTATGTCATTGGTTTTTTTTAAGAGAATGTGTGAATTACCTATTATTTTTTTACACTTGATATACACTTATATTGGGTGTATTTATATTTGTCACACATAATTATGTCATTTATTTATCCTTGCACTAATGACATGATCTTTGAATGGTATTACGTCTCAATTTCTCTTCCTTGAGACACTTCTTGATGATATGCACTTTTATTATTTTTAAAGTGTTTATACAGAAACATTGACATTCCATATCCATATTATGTCTATACTCAATTCATTTAAAAGTTTTGAAAATGTTCTACTTTCATGTGTCTTATAATTTAACGGTTCAAAATGGAAAATGACTCTTTTATTAAAACATTGTTTTAAGTGGTTTTAAAGATTTTGTCTTTTAAACATTTATCATCCATGTCCATGTTCTAAAAATTGTTTTAAGGACTTATTTATATGGAAATGAATGTTTAAAACCCTTTTCAAAAGTTTCAAAGTGGTATGATTCACTTTGATTCCAAAATCTCTTTTAAATCTCTTCATTTAATATTTTCAATGTAGAAAGGGATATAATATCTCATAGATTTTTAATGATTTTAGTAGATGCTTTTATCATGATGTGATCAATTGTGACTGAAATGTGGAAATTTTATGTTTCTTTTATGCATGTTTTAAGTGTTATGGTTATGTTAAGATTATTGGGAAATGTTTATGAAATTGGGTGGTTCCGTGATAAACTGAGGGCGGGTGAGCCCGAGAAAGCTCTCTAATGCATTGGGTAATGAGAAGAAAAATTAAACGCTAAGGTTTCCCCAAAGAGATTTAGGGAATATACTGTGATGGGTATTCCAAACGTAACCATGAGCGTTACTCCCTACTTAAGAATGTTATAAATTCTTCAAGTTACCTTTATGTCTTATTATTTCTATGAGTTGTTCATAAATCTTATGATTTCATGTGGTTTGTTGAAGTGCTTATGTTTTATGAGTAAAGTATGATTTCATTGATTATTATGTATACATGGACTAATTTTCTCATTCCGTATTTTTATAACCCTTACTGAGATTTTTATGCTAATACCATGTTTTTGAAATGTTTTCCACATGACTTAAAGGTGAATAGGGTCAAGGATGGGATCAAGGAAATGTCAGGCTGTCTAAAACAAGAAAATAGACATGACTCTTTTGTTCAGGAGTTTTTATTTTGTGGAAAAAAATGGAAGCTGAGTAGAAGTGTCTACTTTGTAATCTTGTGAGATATAATAGTTATGTCCTAATTCTCAAAAACTCTAAACTTGAAAAGATCGTCAATGTGAATTATTCAATTTAATTCAACATTAAGTAATGTTTTAAGGCCGAGTCCTTATATAATTTGTTAGTTATATTGAAAAAAGTACATAAAAGATGTTATCTGGAAATGTTAGTTATTCTGTTTTTGGAAATGATCTAAGTGAACCATTCATATTATTTCTATGAATGGGTTACGCCAAATGTAATATTATTCATGAAACTGGTTAGTCTATGACAGGTTATATGATTTTGAAACCTGGTTTTATTCACATGATGAATTTATTATTATATGATTATAAACCATGTAATTTTTCATAGGTTATGATGTGATTAAATGTTAATAATGCCAATTTCATTTCATGGATTGCGATATGACTATTTATGAACATTTGTTACTCATATATATGATTTCATTGTGAGAAGGGTGGGACCTATATATCTCTCCATTACATTGGGTAATGATTTATATCTCATGAGATGGACTATGATGGTAATTGGATTGAACTCATTCTACTAAGATAGACATGGGAGTGAACTATGACTTCCATGAAGGTATACGAAGTGACCTATTTCTAAACTGATTTCCATGGGAGTAAACCATGACTACCAATATTGTATGTGGAGTGATATCATTCTACTAATATGGCCATTGAATTGGAAAACAACTTCCATGATGGTATAGCGAGTGACCCCAAACTTCCAAGAAGCCGATTGTTGCGGTTCCTTGACTTCTATGTGTAAGACATATTAATCCTTCATAATGTTATGGATGGAGGTGGTGGTATGTCCATATGTTTTTTCGAGGGAATGATATCGTGTACTTATCATAGTAATTGAACATGTTTCTATATATACATTTTCACAATATTATATTCTTATGTGTCTTCCATAATACCAAGTTTCATTCCTATGATATTATTTAATTTCTTGTGTTGAATATCTCTATATGATTCATGTATTATGAATTTATAAACATTATTAGGATCTCTGAAATGCATCTAATGATCTAAAAATGGTATGATTAATTTCAATACCCTTTTGTCATTGTTATACATAAAATATTATTTATTAACTTTTACTGAAAATCTAATCGCACTCCATTCTTATGTTTCCTTTACCAAGGTTATGAAGAATGTTTTTATGCATAAGTAATAATGGTGAAGATGTTTCTAAATGAAGTTGTAGATCCTTCACTGGGATATAATATAATGTTTTCATGTTTCCAAATACACTAAACTACTAGGGTCATTAGGCATGTATATTGGAAATGTACTAAATATAAATCTAAAATGATTTTATATCAATTTATGTTTATCATGGGTTGTTGTTATCCTTATCATATACTAGTAACATTAGTTATTTGAAAACTCATTCATACCCAAATGATCATCCCATGATCCACCATATTTTAGACCACATGGATGAAGAAAATAATCAGGAATATATATATATATATCTCTCTCTCTTTTTATTTGGCCATCCAACTATGGATAGTATGTCGTAATAAAATGAACGTGAGATCCCAGTGTCAGATTATGTCCTATAAAAAAAATTGAACTGAGGATTAATATAAGATACTATAGAATATGGAGTACTGTTCAAATTAATTGTATTTTTCATAAGACATTTTCCAACTCTTCAACAATTGTTGTATAATGAATGGTTATAATGTGGTTAATTTTAATAAACTTATCAATCACAACCCATATCACATTATTATTTATTTTTTTATGTGGAAACCCAACTATAATTACTATAGAGATCTCATCATACAACTATGTGGGAAATGGAAGTGGCTAATGATAACCTGAAGCTTTCTGGTTCTTATCCTTAACCTACTAGCATACACATAATGAGAAATAAACTCATCAATTCCCTACCTCATACCTGGATACCAAAAATACTACCACATATAATAGCATATATTTTTGGTTCCTTGGTACACCAACTAACATGAATTATTACAAACCCCATAACATCCATCGTTACTGAAGAAGGAACCAAAAAATGATTATGATAGTATAAAGGTTCTTTGTCAGATAATTACCACAAGGAATATATCTCATCAAAACATAGAGTGTCACTAATTCTACGAAACTCTTCAGGAATGTTATATTCTGGAAGAATCATTTTAAGATGATAGGAGGTCAACTCGACACATTCCAACCAAACCTCAACCCCATTTTCGTGAACTCCAATATCAAAATGTGCATAGAGAGGAAACATATAGTACTCTTATAAATATTATTCTATTTTGGGTTGGAAGTTTTCTCCGCAAATCATTTACAATGTAATTTCCTTTATCTTAGGCATAGGTGATGTTGAAACTAATGAACCGCAGGTATTCAACCCAACACATGTGGTGGAGATTTAAATATTTTTAAGAAAATATATAACTGATGTTCTTGTGGTCAGAAAACATAGTAAACCATTTTCCATAAAGGTTATTCTCCCAAATCATAAGCATTTTCATCAAGGATGTGGGTTCAAGGTCATGTTTCAGATAGTTGATATCATGTGGCCTATGATGAATAGATTCATATGAAATAACGTGCTATCATTCATAAGAATACATCACAATCCTGAACATGAGGAATCCCAAATGACCATGTATATCTACCCACCCACTAAAATATTTAATATTGGTGTAGTTTTAAAAATTTATTTCATATCAACAAAATAATTATGAAATTTATCATCCTTAGGAAATTTTACCCCCAACAGAGTTAGAGAATTCGTTCAAGAAGACATCTTTGTGAATTCCATCACAATACAAATAAAATATCTAGATAATACATAGAAGCTCAGAATATCAAAGACATATCTTGGTTGCTCCAATTTTATAATATACATCCCATTCATAGGATCAACTAATATTCCTTGTTATGAGATCATGTTTTCTAATAACATTACTTCTTAAAATCAGAATTCCAATTTATAATTATTGTAATATTGTTGGTGATTTCTAAATAGACTCAAAACTAGTCTCAGATGGTGTACATGATCCTCCATATATATAGTTTAAAAAAATATTTCATAAAAACTATTATCAAGAATGCATAATGATTCTAATGGAGAATAATTATCAATAATACCATGAAAAATATTATGGAATTGCTTAGAACCTTTGTCAAAAAAACATACAAATTCTGACTTTAATTTTGTTGAAAAAAATTAATATAAATATAAGATTTGTTGTATCATTAAATGATTGTAAACAGAGACAATATCAATATTCAAGAACAAAATCACACCATTAAACTGATCAAACATATAAAAAATATTTGACAATATATTCTTTTTCTTTACCATCACTCATTGATATTCCATTAATCAACATATAGGCTAATTCAAACACATTTTTGTTATAAAATATAATTGGTCCCACCCATGGGGACACACTCGAGAATACAAAGCCTTTCTATAAAATATCATCCCAATAGGTCTTTATCTCTTTCATTTTCATACTTCCATGTGATAAGAGGAAATATGAATGTTTTTAATATAAAAAAATAATGTCATTGTAAACCTAGGAATCCCTTTCTCGTGGAAAACAATATAAGTCAAATGGAAACACATTGGGAAAATCAATTAAAACATGAAGGATAACACTGATCAATCATTCCCACTCAAGATCAAAGTAAACAACTGAAAATACATTCCCTTGTTCTAGATAAAAATATCTGACTCTACTCGAAAAACTATCCAATTCTCCTTGAATGTCATTTCACATAACACTAGTTGTAGTAAAGGATACACATCGATGATAAAAATATATTAATTCATTATTTGAAATGAGATATTCCATCATGATTATGATGTCATGTGTTTTGTTGTTGAGAACCAGAAATCTCCAACCAAGATCGACATTTGATAGATAGAATAAACATGTTGAACTTTTAGAACCCTTCTATATATTTATACAATAGTTTGTAGTAATATCTTTTGGACAAGAAAAAATATCCATAGAATGATAAGGACTATTAACAAAACAGGTTGAAATAAATGTATGAGATGCAGCAGTTTCAATTTTATTAAAAACTCATTATGAAGCTATAGTAATGGTATCTCTCCCAGTCAGTGGATCCATATTATATTCCTCAAGATTCTTTTCCACTGCATTAAAAATAATCATTTTAGATTCCAATGGATTAAACGCATTTGTACATGAGGTATCTAATTTACTTATTGTTTTATTAGGACATAATGATCCTCTTCAATTATATAGAATTTAAATAATATGGTGGAACCACAAAATGTTATCAAAAAATATAAATGAAAAATAATAATTCGGTGCCTTAGTGGAAACCCTATTTGATTTCCCTAGAATTCCATGCTAGATTAAAACAAAATGTCCTATACCAAAAAATTTATGAGGTTTAGAAAAACTATGTCATTGAGAACTACAACAAGAATCATCATGCTTTTTCTTTCCCTTAGAATAATGCACAATAACATTAGGAGATAATAAAAGTTCCAAAACCCTAAATTTATAGCCAAGTATATCATGAACATTAGTGAATTATCCAATACATAAGTGCAAAGAGGAAATTTCATCAAGGAAACCTAATAAAAAAATCCATATTAATCCCCAACTCGATCCTTCAAAAAATTGATCTTATAATTTGATAATATATTTTGTGGGAAATGAACGGGATCTACAAAATTCATTGGATATTTATTCACGGTCTAGTCACCCAGATCAAGGTTGAATAACTCATTAGACATGGCTAACAACATGTAATATGGATAGAACTAGTCAGTGAAATGACCCATAATTCCATTCCACTCAAATAAACTAATGCTTCTTCATCGTCACCATAGTTTCTGACCAACACCTATTATGAACATCTAGCATGATTGTTACCACATTACATTGATTTCATTAGGTGTGTCAAAATCACAAAAAATACACCTATTTACTCAACAAATGTTTTGCCTCTTGAAATTTTTTTGATCCCTTTAATGGTTCTGGATTATGGATAAGGAAATCTTGGGAACAAATATTTATTACACCCCTATGTGGTTCCACAGCTTGAGCTTGAATATTAACTAGAGGATGTTACTATCGTTGATCATGGAAATTTTGAAAAATTACCTCAATCATGATCAGGAATAGAATTATAAACCAATAAAAATTTAAATGAACACATGTATGTTACTAGGTAAATCTTTTTCACAATACACACAACACCATTCTTACAAATGGGAATCCATTATTATCTACTTCGATACCCAATGAATTATATTTCTATCGCAGATGCCCTAATACATGATTTATTATAGAACCACCCATTATTGGAATATATAATAACAATATTGTAAGAACACATATATTCATTTAAAGTATGGATCATTATTTCAGGATTATTTTTAGGGAAAAGGAAGAAAGGAAAATTACTCTATGTACATGCCATGTACTTTTGAGTACACCCTGTGTACACATTTGTTATGTGTAGTCATGTACTGGCTGTGTAATAGCGGAGTGCATGGACATGTGGCCGACCCAGATGTCCACCTAATTTAGGGTCCAGTTGAGGCAGGTAAACATCATGTACATTATTGGAACACGTTGTGTAATATTATATTTAGTTGATTAATTGGAGCAGGTTCATGTATAATCTCCAAAACACCATTCTTCTTCCCGTGTCTTGTACATTAGTGTTTTGTGTGATTAAGAACATTGATCTCCTCTTGTTCTTCCATTTGATATCTGATTGAGACATAGTAGGGTGTGTTGGATATCAACAAGTCAGTTCTCTCTTTCCCTATAGCCTCTCCTCCCAATTCTCCACTCTTTTGAGTTATCCATGGTTGGATGATTTAATAGTTTTTGTATATCCACGTCATTCTAGGCCAATTCAGGGATTAAAATCAATAATAGTGATCTCCTGACATCAAGGAAGGTGGTTTGTGCCTTACATTTATTATATTTTGATAATATATGTTAAATTTGTCGAATAAAAATATTTAGGGTATTGTGTATTTTGAATTTAACCATGTTTAAGACCTGTTATGGTGTGTTTATCTGAGAAAGGGTTAGTTATTATGAATAAGGTTTATTGATTTGTCTAGGGGTGTGTTTCCCATTTTTTATAGATTATGGATGTTGGGTCTACAAATCATAATAGCCATTATTTGTTTTCAATTCCTAGTGTTTTTAGGATAGATTTACTATTTCTCTGAGATTCCTGTGATTTGAATTTTGAATGAATGGCCAAGGGTAATTGGCTATGAGATATTCTAATGGTAGGGTCATTTATTTATGATTTAATGTTAGTTTTACAAAAGAGGTATTGACGGTGATATCTAACTTGTGGATGTAGACCATAGGGGTATTGGCAGTGAGAGCTACCCATATGGTCATTATTTAAAGAATGTTGACCTAGAATCATAGACTACAAGAGCTTCCAAATAGTCATTATAGTATTTACTGATATGCAGACCAATGATATATTGACAATAAGATCTTCCATGGTGGTCAATTTTAAAATTATTAGTGTTATGTGGGACCAAGGGGGTTATATTGTGTGAGCATTCCTAGTGGGATGCATTTTGATTGTTTGATGGATGTATCGAGCCTGCCAAGACAAATCCCAAGATTGGAATCAGTATTACTTGTTGTTGGATGGTCTTTTGAGACATATAGATTGTATTTTATAGGGGGATACAGATAATAGTCTAGATCTCACAGTAACATTATTACATGGTTTGAATAATTAATAAATGAGAATGAATGTAATTGAAAAACATATAATTGTTTAATTTTGTGTACATCCTTGCTTCATTCTTCATTTATACATTTTTCATGCTATATAATTTTTTTTGTGTTAGGCATAGATCTCTAGGTGGTTACATACTATAATTTAGCTCACATCCTTTTTGGGTCATGATTTTGGACATAAAGAGATAATATGGTTCCAGTAAAATATAAGGGATAGATACATTTTTTCTCATGTACATGATTGTCATTGGAGGTGGAGAGTATATGTCCATGATAAGGATTCACATGTTTTTGGAGATTATTATTTTTTATTCTTTCATTTTAGAATTATATTTCCAGTATTGTGATTTTTTTGATACTTTCTAATATAAATATGACATGAATCATTATTTATATATATGATGTATTTTTTTATACAATCATTCTTCTATTTTTTACATTTTCTTTATAGTATTACTACTTATGCTATTGTGTACTATTTTTTTTTATGTGTTACTCTTCCAATGAGGACATAGAATACCCACTATAATATCTAAGACCCTTGACTCTAGTCTAAATCCTCCAGCATTTGGTGAAATGTGCATGATTCCATGTGACTAACCGGGTATGGGGAACCTATAACGTCCTTGTTCTTGGATGTTACAAAGTGGTAAAAAGAAGTTTAATTTATAGTTTTTCATGTTATTTGGAGACATTAAAAAGGGATATAAAGGAATTGTTAGTTGGTAATGTGTTTTTAAATGGAGTCGCTACCCTGTGTACTAATAAAATCCATGTTAACTAAAATATTTCTATTTTAATGGTTTTCAATTTATATAGTTGATTTGATTTCACCGTTATATGATTTCCTTGTTTGGTGTTGTTATAGATGTATCATGTTTGAACATGAATTGAAATTTTCAATTTATGATATTAATAAGGATACAAATCTTTTATTCATGGGAGTATAAGATCTCACTGGTTTGAATTTTTCATGTCGTGGAGAAAATTCCATGTTTCTAGGGGTTCCAGATGATTTTCATATGACTACTATCTAGAAACCCACACTACATGACGTGTGATGTTATGAAAACATGCCATTTCTTATTCAGTTCTACAATAAACAAATTTTTTATGTACAATCTGTGTACTGTGTGTACAAGTCGTGTAGAGCATGTTCGTGTGATAAACTGTGTGAGTAGAGACATGGGTAGATAAAATCATGTTAGATCACCCCGTTTACTAGGAGAACTTTCAATGTTTTAAGACTATGTATCAATCTATGAGACTAACTACAATGGTGGATGAAATTTAGATCGAACACTCCATGTTTGACTCATACACACCATTTGGTAAATGACTGTGTATCTAGTCGTGTGACCAATAATGTGGGTAGATGAATTCAATCTATTACACTCTGTGCCTTAGGTGAACAAGCCATGTAGTGTTACTAAGGAGAGAACCGTGTATTTATAGCCTTGTAGAGGATCCTAAGTGTGAGGGAAATTTTATGAACATGCAGTGTATCATGGGGAACATGCCTTGTGTATGGGTGTTACATGACCATGTTTGGAAAAGGTACACTACATGTAAATTGAATTTTGGAACACTCTATGTAGGGTTTATACACTTCGTGTAACAATGTATAGAAAAACATGAATGTTTCTTATTTTATTCCCTCATTTCACCTCTATGTTATTTTCCTTCATAATATTGTACTGAAGTGTGCACATGACCTTACGGAGTCATGCTAAAATGATTTCTTCATGTTGTTTTCGATATACATGGAAATGATCTATCAAAAGAAATGGTAAATTAGCTACTACTAGAAGATCCTCCTTTCATACCTGTTTTGGAACTAGCTGTTATACTGGACGTAAGTTCTAATGCACTGTTTTGTAAATGATTTTTGAGGATGTTACTAACATTCCATGGATTACAACATCTTAAACTGGTTATGGGAAACTTAATGAGGGTGTTCCAGTAGTACCATCCTCTCAATATTTCAAGGGATGGAGGACCACAGAGAACAAAATACTTGTTAGAGGCAAAGCATACTATTTTCTATAATATGGAGATTCCTCCATAAATGATGGTGAAACTCGCGACATAAATACTACATGATTTCGATATGAGATGGTTGAATGTTATCTCATAGACAAGGTGTCATCGGGATGTGTCTTGGAAACTATTTTATAGGATCTTATATTATTACTTCTTCTAAGACTCATTGAGGGCCGAGCCAACCCAAGAATAAATTCATTTGGAGGTGGGAGATATTTTAGTTTTGGATTACACATCTTGTTTTACATAACAACAATACTTAGAACTAATTCTAGTAGGAGTCATGTTATCATTGGATAGGCTATTTGAGTATGGAATTAGTTATGACATTCGATCATAGGTGAATGTCTTTAGGATGACTTCAGTGACAGTTGTTGTGAACTAGGGGAAGATTACCGAGCGTAAACAGAGTGATTTATTAGCATCTAGCCTGGGCAGTTCAACATCAATGGTTGTTACTCCATCGAACGATTGTATAAAGCACCGTAGAAAGATTTCATGTAATGTTTCTTCATGAAGCAATGTTGTATGATACCAGTGCAAGATGAGTGGATGTATAAGAATGCATTTATCAAAGGATCTAGTAGAGTAATGATCTTGGGACATTGTGGGTCATATTTAGCATTTCTTTTGGATGCCCTCACTAGCAGTGGTTGATAGGAGTTCAGTTATGACTCCATGTTCAGGAGCCAAACAACCGGTTTTTCATCAGATAGGGGAAATGGAGGTTTCCAGACTGTTTAGGTCGAGGAGGTGGTTGAGGGATTTTTTATCCAAGCTGCACGATTTCCGAGAAATTAGGGTGGATTAGTTCAGGTTAGTCATACGGGATCATAGGGTCATAAAACAGTTCAGACTATTATTGTTGAGAACACCGGCCAAGAGAAGGATCTCATACCTTCTACAATTAGATGAATGATTTTAGTTGTCTCAGTTTTAGTTTCTTCACTTTTTGATATATGGGATTCCCTTATTTTCATATTTTCGGAAATTTTGGAGATCCCCAGGCTCTATATATTCACTTATGAGTATGCTACGATTCTATAAACTCTATTGGGGAAGAGGATGGATAGTATATGTCATTGCAAGGAGTGACCTCTTGAGTTTGGTCAGTGTCACTTCTTATAGGACCTCTATGACATTTAGATGAAAGGCACCTATGTCATTCTTGGAATAGACCAGTTAGTCTCTATTTAAGACATTGCAGACTACAGTCACCACATGGGGAGTTTCATGTCATTAGAGGGCATGTATTTTTTATACAATGGAGAATAGGATGTCTAGGTGATATGTGATGGACCCATGAATCATGGGGTTGGAGAAATTATTTCCTAGATAGATAGTTTATATCTAAATGACTAGGAGACATCACTGGTAGAAATTCCTTTACTGGTGAGTCATTTTAGATACGTTTCGCTAGATTCCTTTTCAGATTTACCACAAGAGAGAGAGCGAGGTATATTTATTTATTGATCTGGTTCTACGAGCGTCACTGGTGTCCATTCCTCCTTATAGGATGGTTACACAAGAGTTACAGGATATTAAGAACCAGTTAGTGGAGTAATAGGAAAATGGTTTAATCTGGACTAGTAATTATCCTTGGGGTTCTCCTATTCTTCTTTTTAAGAAGGTAGACAATACCCTCATACATTATGTGTATTTTTTAGAAGCTCAACCAGTTGATGATCAATAACTAATAATATTTTTGGGGATTGATGATTTATTTATCAGATTCATGGACACAGGTTGTTTTTGAAGACTGAAATGAGATTCAATTAGCATTAGTTGCGCATTAGACCATCAGATATACCTCTGACAACCTTTCAGAACTGGTATGGTCAATATAATTATTTGGTTATGTCGTTTGGTCCCATGAATGCCCCAGTAGATTTCCTAGCACTGATGAACCGACTCTCCCATCCTTACTTGGATTATTTTGTGGAAGACTTCACCAAAGTTTTCTTGGTGTACTCTCACACTATACATGACCATTACACCCATCTTGAGATCATATTGAGAACACTGAACGAAAGAAAATAATATTCTATTCTCTCAAAATTCCACCTTTTAATGTCCCATATTCACTTCTTGGATCATTTTATCTTAGAGACATGAGTATCAGTAGACCAAGAAAATGTGGGAGTAGTAGTTTTTTGGGATCATCCGAAAAATGTCTTTGAGGTATGGAGTATTATCAGTTTGGATGATTACTAAATCCACATTTTACATTATTTTTCACGATTAGTAGTTCCAATGATGGGCCTAACTATGAAGGGATTAATGAACTTGTGTACAGATTCTGGTGATTCAGCCTTTCAACAGATGAAACAGGATATTGACATCTGCACTGAAACTGATTGTTCCTAATCCAGGAAAGAGTTACATTATTTAATGTGACACATCTGGTAGTGGTCTGATGGCAGTTCATATTCAGGGGAAAAGATTCATTGCATACTGGTCATGGCCGATGAGGCCACGTTATAGAAATTACCCAACAGACGATATTACGTTTTCTATAGTTGTCACTGAATTACTATTTTGTAGACAATATCATTTTGTTGAGGATTTTGTAGTGTAAACTAACCACAAAAGTATCACATCTTTCTTTAATCAATGCGATATGAATTTGAGAAATTGATGGTTGGTTGAGTAACTTCAGTATTTTGACGTTGAGATTTTATGTACTTGTGTGAAAGGAAACTCAGTGAATAATGTGTTGAGCACGATGACTCATGATCAGGTATTTCAGAATGCCAACGGTGAGTGGAGGCTTATGGAATTGTTCTCTAAGTGGAATATTGGGGTGAACGAATGACCTGGACAACCATTATTTTCATCTATTGCTATACAATCTACTCTACTTGATCGAGTGTGAATGAGGTAGCTATCAGATTCTGAAGGCCTAGACCTAAGGGATAGTGTGTTAGTAGAGGACCCTAATTTTTGGTGGACCAAAGTATATGATGAAATCATATGTTTACATGGACACATATGGGTGTCAGAAGATATATTTGAGGATGTAATGCATGATTTTTATTCCTTAATCTGTGTAGTTAATCTTTGTGTCACCAAGCTGTATCGATATCTACACAATTAGTCTTTGTATCCAGTTGTGATGATGGACTTTTCCAATTTTATTGTGATATATTCCACATATCTACAGGTGATGGCAGATCATCAATGACCAGTAGAGATTTAACATTAGTTTCCCATTCTTGAGTGTATGTGGAATGATGTTGTTATGGATAATGTGACCGGCTTACCATGTTCGCATCGAAGAAATTAGGTTGTATGGGTTGTTGTGGATAGACTCACAAAGGATGCACATTTCTTTAAGATTAAGGAGACCTTTAGTGTTAACAAGATTGGAAGGTTGTAAGTCAGATATATTTTACCATTGAATGGGTTACTCATACTATTGTTTCATATACAGTTTCCTAGTTTACTTCTCAATTCTAGAAGAGACTATAGAGGGATTTGGGAACATTGTTTTTTCTGAGTACATCTCATCATCACCAGACATATGACCAATCTGATCATATGATTCAGGTGTTTGAGGACATGCTTCCATCATGGATTATAGATTTTGTGGGTTCTTCTTATAGACACATAGCCCTTGGGGAGTTCTCCTATAGTTAACATTTTTAGGTGATGATTCAAATGGATCCCTATAATGCTTTGTATAGTAGGACATTCCAATCATCACTATGTTGGATAGAGGTAAGGGGGGAAGCTATGCAGGAACATTGTCATGTCCAAGAGACCACATAGTAGGGGGAGTTGATTCATTATTGGATGGATACTTCCCAGTATTGGAAAAAATCTTATGAAGATTGACGTAGAAAACCATTGTAGTTCGTGGTCGGATATCATGTTTTATTACATGTCACGTAAATGTTGGGACACAGGATGATCTAGAGATAGGGGAATCATTCACAGTGATATGTCAGGCCTTTTGAGGATTTTGAGAGCATCGGTCTAGTTTCCTATCAAATATAGTTACCTCAGTGGTATCATGATATGCATGAATTCATTCATGATTCATATCAATGGCATTAATTTTCATACATGTGTCATGTTTTATATCAGGAGGAGATAGAGTTGGGGGAGGATGCATCCTTTAAGGAGAACATTATTTGGATTGTGTATTGCAATGTGAAGGTTCCCTATGGTTGGTCTGCACCACTGGTATGTGTGATATGTTAGCACAGATGAATACATAACGAGACATGGTAGAGGGAGATCGATGTTCGATCATAGTGGTCAGAGTTGTTTTAATATTCTTATTCACCACCCTCGGAAGGGTATGTCAGAGACAAATTTCTTTAAGTGGTGATTTATGTACGAACTCGGATCTTAATTTCATAAATAGATCATGTTTTCTGGTTTTTTTAGAAAAAGGATTAATAGGAATATTTTTAAGTTCAAGTTGTGTACTCGTATTGTAATGGCCGAGTACATAGCAGTCTAGGAGATCTGGAATACCTCCAAAATCTGGGGCAGGTTGAGGCTAGTACCCAACATGTATATTAAGTGAAAAATTTGTGTCCTGTTATTTTTAATCGATTAATCATAGTGAGGTCACATATTACCTCTAGATCACCCTTCTTCTCATTGTGTCTCATAGATTAGAGCGGCGTACGACCAATAACATTGACCTCCTCCCCTTCCTCTATCAGAGCTCTGATTGTGACATCACTTGGTTCATTGGATTCCCACTGTTGAATTCCCTCTATCCCTATAGCCCCTCTTCCAGATTTCTCCTCTCTATTGATTTATCCATGTATGAATGATTGTAACTTTTTTTGTACATATATTGTTTTCTTGTCCGATTAAAGGGCCTATGTACAATTATGGTGATCTCCCAACATTGAGGTGGGTGGTTTGTGCCTTTCATTGACATATGCTGGAATATATATGCTAAAAGAAACGAATACCCACATATAGTTTATTTCTTCTTTTTGAATTTAACTGTATTTATGAAATATTATGGTGTGTTTGTTTGAGAATGGTTTATCGATGATGCTTATGTTTTATTTCCTTTATTAGGGGTTCATTTACCATGATTGATTGATTATAGATTATATGGAAACAAAGAATGCTGGGATTTCTTTGTTTTCAATGCCTAGAGTTATAAGGATGGAGTTACTATATGTTAAATATGCATGTGATTCGCATTGTGGAAGAATTACCCAGGTGAATTGACTGTGAGAGATTCCCATGGTATTTTAATTTAAGTATGATTTATTATAAGGCTGAACAAATATGTATTAACAATGAGAGCTACTAGGTGGTCATGGAAAAGATGGTTATTGACATTGAGATATACCTAGAGGGTCATAATTAAATGAATGTTGACCTAGAAGTATAGAATATGAGAGATGCAGGTGTTCCTTGTAGTAATTTTATGATATGAAAACCAAAGGATTGTTGACCATGAGAGCTTCCCATGTTGATGTTTACTAATTTTTAGTGATATGTTGGACAAAAGGGTTTAGACAGCTTGAGATTTTCTAGAGGGTTTCTTTTTGAATGATTGATGGATGTGATGATCCTTTCAAGGAAAAGCACAATCATAGACTCGGACTTACATGGTGGTTACATGGTCCTTTGAGACATTTATTTTTCAATTATATAGGGGAATACAGAGCATAGGCTATATCACAATGTAACATTATTCAATTTTTTGAATAATAATTAAATGGGAATGAATGTAATTGAAAAATATAAGAATCTTTACTTTTATGTAATTCCATGTTTATTGATTTATTTATGATATTTTTCATCTATATATATTCACACACTATTAAACCCAAATATATTGGTGGATTCCTACTTGGATTTTTTATCAGACCATGTTTGGGTCATTCATTTGGACCCAAACTGATTTTATGGTTGTTATTATAGATAAGTGAAAGTCCCCTTCATCCTCAGGTAATTTATTATTGTTAGAGCTAGAGAGCATGTGTCCAAGATGAGGCTTGCATTGCTATTGGAGTTTACTATTTCCATTACTTTTGTTTCACTAATATATTACCGTTATTGGGACATGTTTGGCTACTTTCCTAGATACACGTGACATGCATCTTTATTTATATATATGATTCAGTATTTTATACTACTATTCTTACACTGTTAAATTTTTTTTGTATGGTATTACTACTTCTTCTACTATGTAGATTTTGTTTCCAATTAGTTACTCTACCAATGATGGAATAGTTTCCTCAATATCACATACAGGGCCCTCGTTGTTACTCAGAAGCCTCTAGCAATGGGGGAATGCACCTGAGGCCATGTGACCAACTAGGTATGGGGAACCATTAACATCCTGGTTCTGGGAGGTTACACAAATATCAAATGTTCAAGTTCCATTACAAAATAATGACATATAAGAGTAAGAATTTCATTATAAAATCATTTGATCTACCATTATCGAATTCATTAAATGATTATCCAATGGAAATGTAAATGGTTCCAATTAAAATCGATTTGAAATATGACTAACCCATTAAAATGAAATGGATTCTATTACAATCTCATTAAACCATGAAATACCATTAGAAAAGAAATGATTTATATAACAATCTCTATGAATCATTAAAAATATTACTAATTTAAAGATGCTATAAAAAAATATCACTAACTTAGTATACGTAACAATATGTGTATTTAATGTTTATGAATGTAAATTAAATGTTTATGAATGTAAATTCAATTAACAATCAAAAAAAATTCCACTAAAAAATATACATTTTATTATAAAATCACATTTTAAAAAATAAATCATTTTCAAAATACTTTTCTTTGAAAAATTAAATTGAATAATATAAATTCATTTTTGAAAATATTTTTAATCATTTTTTAAAATAGACAAAATTTATTAAAATCTACATCAAAAGAAATTAGATTATTATATCTATAAAAACATTATCAAACCATTGTTTCGACGTAACACAACATTCTGACCGAATATGGAAATGAAGTCATAAAATATTAAAAATATTTTATTAAACATTTTAAGTACTATATAATATAATAAATGTTAAATTATGTTTTAGGGACATGAATTACTAGAGTATAATAAGATTCATGAGGATTATAAGAATTCAACATCCAAGACATAATCAAAAACTGTCTCGATAAATGATGATAATGTAATAAAAGGCTTATATAACATTTGATACATTTAATTTTGAATAACATGATGTATAAAAAGTAAAGGAAACATGTAAAATTAATAATATAATTTTATCCTTAATATATAATTTTAAAGTTATATAATATACTCCTCATAAAAAAACATAGTCTCACAACAAGGCATAATATCAAAAAAGAAAAAATTTCATAAAAATCCTTACTACATTAATTATACTGAAATCGTAAATCCTATGAAAGTGATATAATCATATGAAAAAAAATTAATATTAATATAGGTTTAATATTCAAAAAACAAATTCATGTGATGTATATACACCAAAGAACAAATAAAGTATAAAATTTGGAATGTATCACAGAAAAATTAAAGTGAGATGTGAAGAACCTTTACCATGAATTTGGTTCGACATTATTTTTAAATATTTCTTGAATAATAATCATGTGCTAATTTTTCAATTGATTAATAAACCATTATATTTTTATTAGTACAGTTATTTTAATTATAAAATGTTATATACACCTACAATATCGATTATGTTAATGTAGGCCGTTTCAACCATATTTGTCTTATGGGTCAACGCTGACATTGAGAGGATCACATAATCCAATTAGGTCATTATATAAACATATCCAGAATTATAATCATGAAATAATTTAATTATTTATAAATTAATTGTACTTTTACAACCATTCATGTAATATGGTTATTAAAATTTAACCAATGTTATGAACATCAAGCTAGTAGACCACACATAGAAATGGGTACTGCATCCATTTTCAATGATAATTTCAGAAATAATACAATTAATATTTTATTGCTTCAAAATAAAAAATATGTCATAAATATAATTATTTTTTATAAAGCCACACATCCTCGAAAAATGTTATTACTTAATATGACTTTGAAAATGAAAAATGAAAAAAAATTATATTTCAAAAAATTTATTATGTCAATTATATGGTATATATTCATTATAGTTATGCTTATAACCTAATATGTAACTCATAATTTTAATGCACTTCACATCACCTCACAATTTGGCTGTCCTCTATACACAAAAATGATGTTATAGTATCCCATTAAATATAAATTGTAACAAGGATATGTATGATATAATGAATAAAAATGTATTATTTATATATATATATATTATTATATATAAATATTAATTTTATCCAAATTCCCCTCCGTAAGATGTGGTAAATGAAGATCGAATGTAATGTTTTCACAAAGTGGTAGTCTTCCGCATGAAAAAAAATCATTTTATATCCCATTTAATGGATGTTTTTTTGTGTATGTCACAACCATAAAATAATAATGTACCATTGTATTCATCCTACTGAGTATATTATATAGTAACAGTATAAGAACAAATTAATTGGTGGAGAATGAAGGGAAAAAATATTTTTGATGGATTTTACATATTCATTGGAAAACTCTTTTTGCTTTGAAGGCAAATCCTTCCTTTGTATCATTTAAATCCAATTAAATGATCATGGAGGTTGGTAGGTATTTTTTTAGTTAAAATTAGTAGGTATTTTATGATCTATAATGATTTATAAGTTTATATAATGGGGGAGTAAATTATTTTTTATTAATAAAATTTGGTGGCACTCTTATGTGTACTAGAATGTAATCACTATTTAGAGGTCTCACAAATATCATGTGCATATAATAATAAAAAAATTGATAAAGGAGGGTATAATGATTAATTATGTTCATAAAATGGGTTTTTTTATTAGTGTCTATGTCATTTTATACATTATGAATAATGTTAAACCACTATGAAAAATCAATTTTCATAATTTAAACACACAATTTTTTTTAATTTCATTTCCAAATATGTGGTAAAAAAACTATGATAAACCCGTATAAATTATTAATTATTCATATTAAATATATATATTACCTTTTTATAAATTAATTTTGTAGAATTGGTTAAAATTAATTTAATATTAATCACACTTATTAGATGAAAATACATGTTTATAAAGAGTAATGCTTCAAAAGATTGAAATTCTTTTACATCAAATTTCAATGTCAAATAGATTTTAATGTCCTAAATTTTATTAATCATTAAATAATTGACAAATATTGATTTAAAAAAATTAAAATATAATTTATCATTATAATATATTTAGACGTACATATGGTTTCAAATTAAAATTCCTTATTTTTCACTATAGATAAAAATGAATGTTTTAGAGAAGTACTAAAAATTCACCCTAAAATAATTTTGAAATTGTTCATTATAAAAATAATTTATTCCCTATACTAATTTTGAATGTTTCAATAAATTATTTTTAAAAAATAGTCTTATTAAATGCTTGTAAAACTAATTTATAGAAAAATAAATCATTTTTATGTTTAAAAATGAACATGTTCATATTTATTCATATAAATGTATCAGATTTATTTTGAAAATAATTATTGGATATATAAAATATTAATTTTGTTAATATGATTCTATAATAGTGATTAATTTCAATTATTAAAATAAAACACCTTTGTTGGTATATAATATTTTTAATACACATCAATTATATTCAATTTGTTTTCAATTAAATTCATAATTAATTTATAAGAAAACATCTCATTATATATAAATATTTTTTAACAAATATATTTATAATTTAGTTAATAATATTCATTATCACCATTATATTTTCTATATGATAACTATCTTATTGAATATGAGTAATATATTTTTGGTTTTGTAGATATTAAACTTATGTAAGACATAGATTATCGAAGAAGTTGATGTTTTGTGCAATTCAAGATAACGATAGTGTTGTGTGTAACACAATATAAACAATGAATTTCATGTAATAATATCTAAAAAATAATTTAAATAAAATTAAAATTTGTTCTTTCTTAAAATATAGTGAATTTATCACTCAATGAGTCCACTATTTATGTTTTTAGAGGAGAATAATCAATAAATTTGATTCATATCTCCATTACAATTTACATATTTTATTTTTTGTAATAATTCTACTAAGATATTTTTTCATAATAATATTTATATGATTTCACCTTAATACACTTTGTATATGATAAAATTATACAAAATTTCATTATATTTAGAAAATGAATGATGAACTAGTTTTTTCGAGACATCAATTACACACATATGATAACATATTATCATATATTATCTCTATATATAAAACATAAAATATGATATCTAAATATATATCCACAAAATCATTGTAATCTCATGAGTGTTCCACCAATACGATAATGTTTTTGTAACCAGGGTCACCATTATTTAATTCCTACTACAAAAACTATCACAAAAATCTCCCAAAAATAACAAACTACTAGAAGTGGATAACCAGTTTTTACAGTCACCAATTTAGTGAATATCAGTGTATAAATGAAAATCTAGATCCAAACTACAGAAGCGTAGTATCCCAATAATCAATATTCCATTTCTTTATTAGAATTATCATAATTAAATTATTGTGTGACTACCATTAAAATCCAAAAAAAATTAATTTTCCATCATTAGTACATAAAAAACATTATTTAATGAGAAAAAACATTCTTATATTATTTTTTAGAATGAACACTTTTTTTGGTTCGATGAAAATTTTACAGCAATGTCAATATATAGATATGTAGTCATTATATCCATGTGATATAAATTAAAATTCATATGTTCTTCATCTACAGTGAATATTATTATTACCGCAACTATAAAACCAAAGAAATATTCTCATTAATTATTGTTTCCTCCATTTATTGAAGGTCCATTGAAATGATGTTGAAAATTGTTCTATATAACATATCATTTATCATTTACTTTTTTCAAATACACTCATCTTATACTAAAAAATTTATACAAGATTTATGTTCCAATAAATAGACTTTAATTTTAAAATTATTTTCCAAAATTAGATCATGATCTGAATTCTTATCATTAACTGATCCATCATCATCAATAACCCTATCTACAATTCAAGGATGATCATGGCATAAAAGAAGCTTTCAATATTCAAATAAAAAATATTATTATGGTGTAATCCACTACATTGTGGCTACAATTGATATACATATTTTCATAACGGTTATTTCATATATAAATCAAATTCCAATTACCATAACATATTTCATCATATTCCTGTAAATATTTCAAATTAGAATCTGTTTTGGGTGAATTTCAGCAAAAAAATCCATGAATTTCATTATAAATCAATGGGATATTATATATGATATAATTAAAATTATCAGTAATTGAATATCACATTTCTACATTATTTTCACTAATGTATACATCTAGACATGAAGGTCCCTGAAACATCCAGAGTGGAGAGGGATGAATCCAATTGTCAATATTTTATTTTAATGTGAAAGATCATGTTCCCACATTGGTATGAACATTTTTAATCTATCTTTAGGTAATGGGTAGTAATTTTAACAATTACATGCAGAAGAAAAACACAAAAATATTGCATGGAACACAACTAAGAGAATGTTCATGGAGTATACGATGATAGGTTTCTGTTCGTATCAATGTCCATTAATTATCACTCATTCTGGATTAAATTATTTTAACAAAATTACAATGATTTTTGAGAATTTTCTTTATATGCTTTAAGGGATAGTACATTCATCTTTCAGATACCATGCATCACCTCCCCCTTTCTCACTATATTGGAAGGAATCAAAAATATATTCGTTGAATTAATTTTTTCTTCAATGGGTTGGAATTAAATCATGAATCCTCAACAATAGATATATTCTCTATTAGAGTCATGTTTTCCCTTTAAGATGTCCTCTAAATTTCCACGTGATGAATGTATGCGAACATGTCTTCTGTGAACTGGATTCTTCCTCCACATACCACACTACACCACATACTATGACTTATTCGTGAACCACATATTTGATTACTACATCCAAAAACAAAAATATCATGTTGCCGTATTCTCTATTCACCATATCCTCCTCCACATCCTCTCTTTTGTGAATCATCTTTTGCAAAATTTTATCCATGAACTATCATCCACGAACCATTTTAGACTTCACTACAATTCCTCACTATTTTCTAATCTACATCTCATTCATTGGTTTTTAATATCATTAACCCCTATAGAAAAATCTAAATTCGTCCTGGATTATTAATCACAGTTCCCTACATTAATGAAGGGATTCATGAATCTTAAATAGGAAAATATATCCACAATATCTTCTAAAATAGGAATTTCCCAAACATCATTGTATACCATTCCCATTGTAACAGTTCCAAAAATATTTTTCCTACCAACATTCTCACTAATGGATGACAAAAATCATCACCTCGTTTCGGTAAATGAATCCTTCACGGCTTCTCAAAACCCCACATTGTGTTTCACCAAAGACAAGTTATTCCCTGAACTATTTTCCAACCGCGTATTTTGAGCATCCGGAAAAACATTTTTGTACCATGAACCAAATTCATCTATTGAATTTATTTTCATTCACTGTATGCATACCTTGATTCTATATAGAAATCACATTCCACGCACCTCCATTATGTGTGTGCAAATAGTGTTTCATGGTATATAAACCATAATTTTCAGCCTGTATAATAATATCACTAGATTTTAAAACCCTTTCATGAACCAAATGTTGATTAACAAAAAAAATATCCATACTACATTTCCTAGAAATAAATATCTTTGGTTCCAATAGAACACAAACAAATAATAATAAAAATCCCATTCAATTATACATGTCCATTCAGACCATGTAAATATCCAATAAATATTTCATCTATAGATTTTTATTCTAACATTCCATGACTATATCCATTAATTTTGATGAAACAATGAATACTAAAGGGCATTAATTATATATATATTCGATTATTTTTAAACCATATAATTCCCAATTATTTTATGATATATTTATCCTTAAGAAACAAGTCTCATTTATATCAACTTATAAAAAAAAGAATGAGTTTATGAAAACAATAATATAAAAATATAATAATTTTATTTCATATGATAGTAAAATCATAGATGATGAATAGGAATTTATGGAAAATTATAACTAAATTATGAAAAAATATATTTTACAAAACTGAAAAAATAGATTCATTTTTTGTAATTGTTTTTTCATATTATAGCAAAAATAATTTGAAATATAAATTTTTGTTTTTTTGGGAAACAGTTTGGAGGTGCCTAATATATATTTTTGATAATGAATTAAATTAATAAATATTTAGTAATAAATTTAATTGAAATTATATATGATATATTGAATAATCATTTTAAATATTCATCAATAGGATATTACTATGAATAAAATGAGAATAAAACTAATTTTATGTTGAAATATTCATTTTTATTAATCTTATTTTGTTTATTTACACATATAGAATAATAATTTTGCGACACAAAGAATAACTTCACCATGTAAAATAGAACCCACATCTGGATTTATTAGATTAATATTTGAAAAATATTTACATTTTTCATTTTGAATAGTAACATTAGTAATGTCTTGTCACATTATAATATTTTTTATTTGACCTCTTCCATGTTCAAGAAATCCTTAAATATATGGAAACCATGTTCCATTTTTCTTTTATTATGACATATATATTAATGTAATAATTGAAAAGTTAAATATATCTATATAATTACTGTACTATTTTTCAATTATCATATGTATATAAAAAGGTTCCAATTCAGTCTTGTGACAAAAAATTTGAATTTAATTGTTTTTATAATAATATTTACTTTTTGATTTTTACTAAGATTATAATTACCATAAAAGAATAGAAATTTTGATATTTTATTTTATTAAGAAATAAAAAAATAATGTAAGTGAAATTAAAATATTATAAAATTATTTCATTTTTATGAATTATCTTTTATGCATGGGTTTTATATATTAATAAGAGATATTCTAATTTTATGAAAGTAAAAAATTCAAAAGAAAATTGGTATCTATTTTACCTTAATTTTAATTTAAATGATTATTATCATAAATTATATTAAGGATATATTATAAAAATATAATTAAATAAATTATTCATATATAAAAATAAAAATTGAAAGAGAAAATAGTGGAAAATAAATTTTTTAAAATTCATTCCCTGATAATATTTGATAAAAATTATCCCGGTTATATAAAATTATTTCCCATTAATATTATAGTTGTCGGTACTTCTTTTACGTTTAAAATTGTTTAACCAAGTGTATAATAGCAAATAAAATTATTAAAATGACACCAAATCCTGTCATAATTTCATATTAAGATGTTATATCAAACATATACTACTTCAATTAAAAAAATTATAAATTTTGATTCATTTTTTATATAAATGTCTCAACTATATTATATTGTGTTTATAATTACTTGTGTTCCACTCAAATAATTTATAAAAGGAAACCTTATCTCCTCTATTCCCCGTACCATTTTATAAATATAGATAAAATAATACAAACCATAATACTTATATATATTAATTCAACCGATTATATTACTATTTTTCATTTTTTTAAATGATGATCCTTCTACACTTATGTTGCACACCCAAATAGGGTTATCAAAGAATATGTATAACTCTTAAGCAGATTTATTCAATTTTATTTTTATTTATCCTTTTATAAAAATATATAATCCAATGTAAAATAAATAATTATATATATTAAATATAAATTATAGTTATTATGATAATTGACTAACCATTATTCACATTATATCCACCATTTAAAATGAAAAAGTATCACTTTTGTGTGCATATGACACATTGTCGCCACACAAAGGTGTAATTGAATTTTCATCACACATTACATGGATGTTAATAATGGTAGATTTAAAAACATATTTGTTATTTATGATATTATAATTATATTGAATGTTGAATCACTACATTCCTTCCACTAGTTCAGTCCATCGAAAATGGAAACTACGTTTATAGGTACATATAACCGACATTCTATAGGAATAGTGGAATTCGTTTTTCCTATAACTAACGATTATGGATTCCTATAAGCTTTTGAATATATTTATCGAATATATAATATATTGATTTCATTTTTTAAATCATTGAATTTTTTGATCGATAATCAATATATAAGGACTGAGACTCCCAAACTGAAACATGCATGAAAATTGAAGTATTTATAAACCAAAAAAATTATATTAATAAATAATTTCTAATAAAGATGAAATATGATGTCAAAATATACTCATATTTGGTAGAAATAGATATAATATCAGGTATCTATTAAAATTATAATAAATTATTTGTTATTGTAATTGATTTTAAATTACTTTTAAATTGTGATGATACATGATGCACATGTCTAATGTAAAATTATAATTGTTTACTAGGATTAATAATGATTATGTTTTTGATGAAAAAATTTCTTGAAGTACATCTATATAATCAACAGGGAAATTATTGGTTGTAGAAAACTTAATTATTTCATTCATTTTATAATCATTAAAAACCCAAGATATAGAAATAATACATTTTGGAATATTGATATTTTTTCTCTATTCAGAAAAAATTTCATTTTATTTCGTGTTCATGTTTTTTAAAAACTATTTTCATGATTGTTTTTATAATTTAATGAATATTTAAATTCATTTTAACCAATGTATTATTATTTTTAATGTTTTTGAATGTATTTTATTTTTATGTTCCAAACAAGGTACTTTATGATTTTTTTACAAAATTTTGAATGGAATATTTTCTATTGACCTATATGACATGATTGGAATTTCCAATCACTATGAGTAGTCAATAAATTAGAATAATGTTTGTTATATCCATTATTAATATCAAATAAAATTTAATTTCATAATATTTTAGAATATTTTAGATTTCAAATAATCGATTTTAATGTGAAAATGAAATTTTTCTCAAGAAAATATACAGTGCATATCTTAATGTATGATTTCTTCAATTATTACATATTTAAATTTTATCAAGTCAATATTATAGATATGATAAAATCATTTGATGATTATTTTTTATTTATATGATATATCATTTGTTAAAAAATATGTCTATATTACACATTCCTTTTTCATTGATTATTATTTTATGAATGGATGCCATATTTATGAACCCCATTTAATATATATGGGATTCCATGATTTAAATTTCTTGATATATATTTGTATTTGATGTGTTACGACATAGTTATAGTTTTATTAATTTTTGGCACCATCAATAGAATTTTTTATATTTGAATATGGGTATGGAATTATTATGAAAACATTGCATTGGGAAAATATTAATAAATCGTTAGATAAATAGTTCTACAATTGGGAGTCAACAAAATTTATTATGGGTCTTTGCCCACTATTATTGTAACGAGATTTTACAATTATGAATGAGATGAAATGAGGATTATACTAACTCTAGTATAAAAATAATCTTTATAGTGCACATTGATATATACATAAATAATTTTATATTTATATGTTTATTACACATATATATTTCTTATTATAATGTTATTTTTACATTCACATGTTTATTAATTCACATATCATCTGTTTCATAAAAACATTGTTGAATTATACGATGTTTTAGGTTTATGATCAGTCATATTTTTTTATGGTTTTCATATTTTAGTCATAGGTTATCATAACCTTGTCTTTGGGTTATTTATATGGGATCATTTATGTCTGACTTATTTAATAATACTAAGAATCATATATCTCCCATTATTATGTTTCTTTAATACATTATATAAAGGGATTATATTTATCAAATTTATAATAAAGATTTTTTTTGAATTTTTTTAGGTAGATGATGTAGATCATATATAATCAATTTTTATACAAAAGTTATTCCCAATAAATTGTGCCTATAATAATATAAATTTTATCATTATGTTCATGTAATGAATAATTATATAATAATTTGAAATATTTTTTTATTAAATATATTGGCCAATATATCTAAGATACGAAAAAATATTGTGATCATATAGAATCAAGGAAAACAAAAAATTTGTGAAGACTATTTAAATAATACATTATATAGTGTAATATAATGGGGTATAGTAAATTAATGAGTCTGTTCATCCTGGAAAACAATCCTTGTCTATATAATAATGTTATATATGGTTTTGGGGTAGTCATATCTAGGGGTAATAACAATGAATAAATTTGGTTGGGTATATCCCATCTATAATTCTATTGAATGGTAAGTGTCCACTTACTATGCACCAGGATTAGAAATCCATGGGGGATATTTTCAATTTCATTCAATATTTAAACAAGGACAATCATAATGTATTTTAATTGTTGATGAAAATGTATGAACTGGGATAAATATAATAATTCATTAATTGAATAATATGGGTGATTATTTACAATCCTATAAATTATTATTCATATTTATAAAGGTATCCAAAAATGATCATTATTTCTCACACATTGGATTTGGGATTTAGTCAATGTCCTAAACTCAATAGAACCATCTTAATATAGAATGTGATGGACAATGACATATTTTTCAACCTAATGAACCAAATGTTATAGGAGACAGAGTGAAAAATATTGATGCGATTATAATAATACATTATCAATATATGAATCATAATGACATTCGAAAGAAGAATATAAGGGAAAATAGTTAAATCGATTCATTAATATTGAAAAATTGACCTTTTGTTTATGTTTTGGATAAAAACTACTTTATGAAACATTTATAAATAAAAAAATTATTTTTAGATCAATGTTATTTGTGACATAAAAATTCATTTACTTTGTTTATCATCCTGATGGAAAGGAGATTTATGGTTGAATATTATAAGGTGTGTGAGGAAATAAGAATAAATATCATCATATATTTGGATTATATGAGTATAATATTTTACAATATGTACAAACCTCATTATCGTCATATGAAAATAGGAAATGAATTAATTGACATAAACACAAAGAATGATAAATCTATTAGTATATAAGAAGAAAATTTTACATGAATTTTACTATATAATATTTTTTGACGATCCATCATAAATTTGAGGTTGATTAGTTATTTTTGGATAAATAATAATTCCCATAACGATATTGACTATACAATACATCTTTAGAGATGAATAAATAATTACTTCTTTTTTTTCATTTTGGACATGAATATTAGATTTACCGATAAACCAAATGTTTTTATAAGAAAATAGTGATGGATGTAAGTGTAAATTATAAAAAGATATTTTGTTAACTATACGGGTTCATTTTTACTCAAGGAGTGGATTAAAATATGGTTGAAGTTTTCTTTAGGGGACCGGTAGATGTTATATTTGTGGACAAGATGAGAATTAGAAAATTGAGTCTCTGTGTGATAGGAGGAAGAAGATATATTATGATTTTGAGAAATATATTCAAAATTGACCTCACACATAAGTGTAATTCAAATTTATGGAGTATAGGAATAACTCTAAACAATTTTTATAAATGAAAGTTATTGATTATGAACAACATCATAAACCACTTAAAAACACAAACAAATAAAAATATCATTCTAGCAATATTATTGATGAGGTTTATGAAAATTGAATGGTTAATTGAATATGTAAAGAGTATTATATAACTTATATTTCCATATTTGATTCATGATCTATTGACTTTAATATATCTGAATAATTTTTTAGGGGAATCACTATACCCACTCAATGAATAGATACAAAATTAGAAGTGATGAAAACTAATTTTAAGACAATGGAACCACAATTATATGATAGTTATCTTATTGATGTTTATGGGAATATGGTTTATATAAATCATATTTTTTGAACTATAGTAGAAATAAATGTTATTTTCATCATTAATTATATTTATATACATAAATACCACATCAATTATTATGGGAAGTCATGTATAATATTCTTAACCCACATATGATAATATATGATTTTAATTATAAATATGATGTTTTGATAGATTTCACATAATATTGTTCTTGAATTCTATAATAAAAGGTGGTTTATATCATATGGTTGACGAGAAACATAACTTTAAAGATATTACAATAGGGGGTTTTTCGTCAATATATTTTCAGATGATATTTCTAGTATTTTATAAGCATGGTGATACCCCTATTTTAATTACTACATATTTAATGTCTCCAATATAGTTATATGAATTAAATAGTAAGATCCAGGGGAATCATGAAAATATATTAATTTAATGAATTACATAAAACTACGGGGAAAAAACCATTTTGTTAAAAAATTAATCGATCTATGAAACACATAATTTATTTTTGTAAATTAATCTTTATATTTATAATGAACTAGAATAATTTACTCAATATTTATGACAATTTTATCAACATCATTGAGATTAATACTTATTCATGATTTAACTTTATATAGGTTACCATCAATTGATTGTGTAAGATACTAGAATATTTTCAAATCATTATCAGGTTTGTTTTATGTAACAGTTTTCAATTTTTTAATTCTTTTTTGTGGATTTTCATTGGTGGATTAAGGTGAATTTATAATGATTTTAGAGGGTGTTTTGGTAGTGCATGTTTGGAACATGGTTTTAACAAAATGTGTACCCATCCCACTAATCCTTGAAAAATCAAATCGAGATTATTTTTTTAGATAATGAATGGGTTTTAAAAATGTTCCCCCTCATATTAGTAATTGTGGAACTCCAATGATTGGTACATGGTTAGGATGCATGTTTTGGAAAACTAGGAAACCCAAACTAAGAAACCAAAAAAGATGTTTTTAATCCTCTAATATATTATTTATTATAAACAAAAATCACCAGGATATCAACACTAATTTAACCAATCTCATACCTAACATTGTTCCATTGTTTTGTGGAGAACCTAAAAAAAATTCATAGGCATCTCAAACACCATTTATGATGAATTGAATATCGGATTAGAGGATTTGAAACTGATCCAGTATGATATATCATTCCGATTTATTTTTTTCTCGCTATCATCTATATTTCTATATGAAGAGGATTGTTTCATCCTCAGTTAGGGATGGGTTTATATCTACATTTTTATAGATGAAAATCTATTTTATCTTACATTTGGTTTTTGTTGTAGAATTATTTATTCATTGCGTAATTGAACATTGTGCTTCAATTAGAGGAATTATCTTTTGTTATGTTTTTGATAATGATCATGGGTTAGTAAGGAAATTTATTAAATCCAAATAATATGAATTATATTTTTATGTAATTAATTATGGAATTTCAATGGAACTTTTTCGAAAATAAATCCTAAAAGGGATATTTTAATTAATTAATTACTGGGATTTTTTAATAAGTTAGATGCTTCATTTACAAAATTGGTTAACAAATGAGATTATAGGAATGATTGAAAAATGGATGTAAAGGGATGGTTTGATTTATTACGAATGGTTAAAGGATATTAATTTTAAATATTAATTAATGGTTTAATAGAGATTTTTTCACAAAATTCCATGTATTTTAAGTAAGTCACTATTTATAATAGAGAAATTGAATTGATACACAATAATTAGAATCAATAATTATAAGGATAAATATGATTATCCTTGATGATTATGATATATGTTATATATTCATTATAAATTGAAATATTTGGTTTTGAATCAGGATTGGAGGTCTAGATACCCAAGGGGTGCTAGACATGACTTTGTAGGATAAAATGCATAAAATTAAATAAAATATATAATAATAGTCATTGTTAATTCCTTGTAATTTAAATGATTACCATGGAGTCCTTTCCATGATAATCTAGGCACATAATATTGGCATGGACTATATTTCTAGGAAGCCATGATATGAATTTAAAATAAATGGATAAAGAGATCCCATGATATAATTAATTATGATTTAACAATGTTATTTGTGTCATATTTGAAAAGAATCCAAAGAAGGTGTTGATGGACCTAGTGTCATTGTGAACCTGAGTAACTGTGAAGTTATTTAAATAATAATAATTTTTGATATATTTTCAACATTCTTTTTTTATATTATTATTAATAAAACATAATACACTTCTAGAAAGTATATATTGTTTTAGACATCTTTTTTGGTGTCCAACATTGTTTTACTCACACTATACTCTTGTATCATAATCAGTATCTAAATAGACTTTATGTTTTCAAGATTAGATATGGAGAAATCATTAATTTTTTATGTTTTAGAGTTATAGAGCATAGATGAGGGAACCAACCACGATATCAGGACCATCTTGGTGATTATTAATTGGTCAATATTTGCAGTATTTTATATTATTAGTTGACACATATATGGAATGAAATATATACATCATAATTCTGTTATTGTTTTCCTATTTTTATTTATCCTATGATAACTCTTTATATTGTTTGTGTTATTATAATTAATATTAGTTATATCACATGAATATTTTGATTTTATTTCTGCTGGTTTTTTCATTAATAATGAACGAATAATCACCTAATTTTATATATTTAACCATTTATGGAATTTAAAAGCCTATGTAGTACATAGAGGCCCACCCGATGTCACGTAGTGTACCGTCTTTTGGAACCATCATGTGGAATGTGGGACATGATGTTATAAAGTGAAATAAAATTTTTTATTTCTATTGTTTTATCTTTTTTTATTTTGGATTACTATTTTGGGAATGCTAGACATGAGTTTAGGATGGGTTGGGCCTAGGATATGTCATTATGCATGTGACTATTTAACCAACATATGGGGTTGAAATCCATTTTCCCAGGATGGGAATACATTTATTGATGTTTCTTGTTCTAGATGGAAGTATTTTTTTGTGATTCAATTGTTTTATGATGTAATTATTTTCATGATATTTTATTTTCATACTTGAATTGAAAAAAGGATGTGAAAACATGCATTAATCTAGGTACTAAAGAATTATCTTGACATCAATAATTTTTATGAGCAAAAGGAAAAAATATATTTGAGGTGAATTATTTAAAATAACAGTGAATTTATTGACTGTGAAATTTAAATGAAAAACGTGAATAATATGAAATTAAGAAATGATAAATGATAATAAATTTGTTTATTCAAAATAAATAAATTGGTGTCAAATGAGAAACATGATTTATTGAAGTGTTATCATTTCATTGTCAATAACAAAGATGCGGGATGGATGAGATATTTAATACAGTCATAGTTTTGTCTATGAGGTATTGTTTGGGGGATGACCTATTATGGAATAATGTGAATCCCTATTATATAAATTGTAACACCCCAAGATTTCATAGTGTGTTATTTCTTCAAAATAATTAAATAACTTGCACTACACGCAACACCGAGTTCAATCACACCATGACTTACAAAAAAAAGCCATTCAAAAGAGGTTATGAATAGTATTATCTAAATTTTAAACTTTATATAATCCTTATAATTTTAGAATCCATATTATGAGTTTCTTATATATAATGCAAGAACAAATTCATTTTCAGTATTGCACTTTTATCAACTTTTAATAGTGAACCCTTTTTAAATACAATATTTTAAACTTTTTGACTAAATGGGGACATCAAAAAATTTAAAATGAAACATTCCAAGCTTCCACGGTACGCTTTCCTTTGAATAATACAGTAGCGTGTGTTGTACGCAACTTCGAGTTTTAACACACACCACAATCGATCAAACTAGCCGTTATGAATAGTAATACCTAATTTTTGAAATTATATATATTTTATATTTCAAAATGGACTTCATTTTTGGATTCGGAATATCGAATTTAGCCTAAGGTGAAATTTTGGTACATTTCGGATAACTTTCATATTTTGATGAATAGTGAAAATTACTAAATTGTAATTAAAAACAACTTTTTTAATCAAAATAATTAATAGTGATAAATTATGAATTTGAGTGGGTTTAAAGTATATTTAGAATATATTTTTACAATTTAATATAATGTTGGTCATTAGACAAAATTTTACAATTAAACCAAACATAAACAAGTGTCAATCTTTTGATAGTTATTATCTCTTAAAAACACGCTTTTTGTTTTGACAGCGGGAATTAATTTTAAATTAATTTCTGCCACTTCTGTGTTTTGAATTTAGAAAAATGGATTCCATATTTGGAATCAGGATGTTCAAATTGTGTAAATAGGTAACTTTTATTTTTAGACATTTTGAATAATTACTGCGGTAAATATTTTATTTACCATGGTTAAGGGTAAATCCGGTAAAAAAGGGTTAAAAAATAATATTATAATAATACTAAATTACCCTAAAACGTGTCTTACCCCTATTGGTTGATAAATGGTCGACCATGGAAATCTTTGGGTCTATTTTGGGACCCCATGGATCCACTTGTAAGTGAAAATGACACTTTATTTTAATTAAGTTAAAATGAATACAAAAATGGCATAGGCTTACATCTTTTAAAAGAACAATTTTTACATAGGGTTATACATGTTGGATTTTCGATTATAAATATTAATTATAAAGCTAAAAATATTTCCTACATAATGATATTTTATTTATAATCAAATAATTTAAATTATTAATGAAACAATAATGATGCAATGTTTACCTCATTAATAAATCATTTAAATAAATAAGATTATAATGATTAAAATATTATCTAAAACCTGTCCAATTCTTATTGGTTGATGTTATTTAGAATATGAGTCATCTTATCTTCGACCTCAATGATTTTTGGACCATTATAAACCGAATATAATTATATTATAAAGTAATACTTTCACTCTTTCCTAAAGAGCCCGTCCTCTCCTTTATAAAAGGAGACCACTTCTACTCATTCCTCACACCTCTCAAGCCACTTGGATCGTCCAAACTCTGCCCAACTAAGCTCCCCACATCCCTCTCCTCCTCCTTGAAGCTTTTCCTTAGGCATAAAGCATTTCAAGAAGTCCTTTGGTTCCAACCAAAGTGAGTTACCTAAATTAAAGGTAATGATTTCTCTTAAATTATTTTCATTTATTTTGCTTCTCCAACCCCCAAACTCTTTTTATTTCCTTTCTTTTGTAACAACACCAGTATCCTCAATATACTAGGATGTTGTTATAAGATGGATTCAAACTACACATACACACAACTCCATCTAATGGATGATGAACATAATGTTTCTGTGGATGGCAAACTAACGCCTCACAAAACGATGATTGTTCAAATACATCTTACCGCCTCTCATGGTGGCCATTATGATGGAACTGTAATTAAATATGATATTAATGATATATATTTTATATATAAGCTTCTGTAATTCCATTTTATTTCATACCATTATTCGTTTCATGTTGTATATACATACGATAATTTCATTTGAGGAAGTGCGGACTACCGCCCCCTTAAAATGATATGACTCGTTCATACCACACATGGAACATATAAAGGATGGTGTTAATGAAATTAAGTAACATATATAAAATATTATATTATACTGGAATAGTAATATACCTATGTATCATTTGGATTTGATTCTTTTAAAATAAAAATTAAATGGAAGTAGTGTTCATGCGTACGTATGGACTACCGTCTCCACGAACGCGATGAGATTCATTCTCCATCGTATCCATTCAAGTCTTATTCTCATTTTAGGGTTAAAAATAATGTTAATATCATTCTGATTATTAATAAGATATAATCTATCCATTACAAACATGTCTTACGTAACCTAACATTTAAGAAGAACGAATCGATTATCACCAGAAACGACGATAATACTAAGATATTATTAATAAAGCAATGTTAAAAGATCATATATGATATCATATTAATGTATATGATTCTTGTATAATTTAATAACAATTATTTCACCATTATACAGGAGGTTAACCTACCCCAACCAAGGAAAAGTACAAGGTAAGGGGTTTTCATCTCACTCCTTATTCCCGTGAGATTCATGCCATTTTGCCACCATCACCTTTTGTGTGGTGTATATACTGCCCATAATTATATTCTTTGTGTAATACACTCTAATTTATGTGTATTTACATATTCATTTTATTATACCTCTTTCATGGGTTGTATGTTTCATAAGTTACCAAATTGGTAAGGGTTATTTCACAATCTCTTCATTATCCGAGGTTGTTTATACGTAATAATCTACTGGGATCTCTTTATCATCCACATCCATGTTTCTTAAAAATGCATTTCAAAACATTTTTACTATTTACTAGAATATGATTTAAAGTCATTTATACCCTTGTTTGACTTTTTATAAGAGGTTTATAAAGGAATCTTTCCGTCGTTTTCAAAACAAGGTCCTTTTTAACCTTTTCGATAGAATTGAGGTAAGAATGTTTTTTTTACATATACGGCGGGTGCGGTTATTTTACGCCGTTATAAAATCTTCAAAGAATTACTTAGAAGATTATAAGAATATTTTCAAAGAAAATGTTTTATTTTATATGGATCTTAAATGATTTCAAAATAAAAGGAGATATTTCTTTAAAAAGAATTTTGATTTCATCTATGTCAACATCCTTTGACGGATTTTAAGATTATTTGAAGTTGATTTATTATGATACAAAACTTCTATATTGTATTGAAGGTTTTTAGATATGTTTGACTATGGATGTGCTATTTTTATACCATTCATAGTTTATGGTGAAATTATTGACATTTCGTATGCTAGTTTTAATACGAATGTTTATGTTATGTTTAAACCTTTTCATATGGGAATGAATTGGACTTAATAAGTGACGGGTGGAGCCCGCTATAGCTCCTCGATGCATCGGTAGGTCTCATGAGACAAACTAGTGTCTTGGAACAAGGCCTTGACAAAATCTTATTTGTAGTCTTGGCACGAGGCCTTGACTATGTGGTTATGATAGTCTGGCATTATGCATTCCAACATTATGAAAGTGGTTATTGATTTTTGCATGTGATTATTCGATTAGTAGAATATCCATGTGAATAAGTAAATGGCATTATTTCATTTTTACTTTTGCCATACTATGTTGAAGTTCAAGTTTAAAAGGCTTTTGTTTTAGTAATGCATTGCCTTAAATGTTTATTCTTATTTATGAAAGTTTCCGCTATATTGTTATCCTTACTGGGCATTTGAGCTCACCCCTTTTCTATGTTTTATTTTTCCCAGGATGTGAAGAAGTAAGTTATGAATGACCTGCAGGGATTTTATGAGGGGTTAATAGTGTGGATTGTGGAAACATTATGTTGTTGTATTAGTTTTTCATTTTATGATGTAATGTAAAACTTATGAATATATCTAGTGTTTCCAAGGCTACTAAACCAATCGGTCTTTCGAGATTTGATCTTTCTTGTGATCATGCCAATGTTATGTAATAATGCACCGACTCTGGGTAACTAGGGTCGTGGCGTTACAGTTGGTATAAGAGGAAGTTTAGTACAAACCTTGGAAGCTAGATTTAGATAAACTCTGATTAGAGCACGTAGACCTAAGATGAACTTTGAGGATTAGTATAGAAGAACTTCCTAGAATTTTGGTATTGTAGAGATTTTGTGAGTTTTCCGAGAAATACATCCCTGTCTGGATACGAGCAGGTAGAGGCGGCTCTGGAACAGATGTACCTAGGGGTAAAACCCGAAAACACCGCTTTAAGCTAGACTCGAACGAGAACTGGTGCACGACAACGGGCCTTGCTGCACTCTTGGTTACGACACTCCCGGGGGATATGCTTAGGATAAATCTCATTTTCTTTACAAATCATTTTGAAGGGATTATGAGTATATACTTTCTCAAAGAAAACATTCTTATGATTATGGATTATATCCATAAATAGTTCAATTTATGTTAAGTATTTTATAAGTATGGGATTATGTATTTTCATTCATAAATTGATCTAGTGTATGCCATTGTTTAGAAATGGCGCCCAGTAGAAGGAATGAGAACTCCAGAAATGCACATGATCCAAAGAGAAGGAAGGATCATATGTTTCATGGTCTTAAGCTAGAATTTATAAGAGAAATAGTCTCCCATGTATTATCATCATATGAAGAAATAATATCATGTGTTGATAAGATAAGTAAAGAGTTTACTGAGTCCTATGGCTTTGAAGGGAAGCAAGAGAAGAAAAGGATGGAAGAGAGAAAGATAGATAAAGCGAAGAGGGAAAAGAAGAATTTTCCCATATGTGATAACTGTGGAAAGATACACCCTGGAACTTTCCTGAAAGGAATGGGAGTTTGTTATAAGTGTGGAGGAAAAGGGCACAAAGTACGTGACTGCAAGGGTAAGAAAATGGTTTCAAATGTACAATGCTTCATTTGCAAGGAGTTTGGACACTACGCGAACCTATGTCCCAGTCATCAGACTATGCCACAAATGATGCTGTTGGATAATAATCAAGTTATGATACTACCATAGATGAAGAAGAATGATTAGAGTTCTTTTGTTGATTATGTCAATTGAGTGTTGTATCAACAATGTACTTGTTATAATAATTATGGAGTATATAAGGATTGTACTACAGTACTATTTCATTAAGGACTTGAGATTGTGTGGAACAAAGAAAAGTGACTCAATAGCAGGATAAATTTTTGGAAAATATATGGTTGAGAGAAAGATAAACCATAATATGGTTCTGATACCGAGTTAGTGATTTTAGAATAATACATGATTGATTTGGATAAATTATATTGGATATTCTTGACTACCTTGGAACTGATTAATGATCTGTATATTCCATTATTGTTAGGGTTTAAAACATTTTTGGATTGATGAAGTATATCCATCATTCTATATGGAATAAGGGAGCATGAATGTAATCAATAAGGAATATGGTAACTCAGGATGTTTCAGTGTATTAAAAGAATACATGATGAAGGTATTCATATGCTATTACGGGGTAAAAAGGATCTATATTATGTTTACCTTCCTTATAAATGTTGGACTGTGAGTTTGGACAGAAGTATTTTGGATAGTTCTTGTTTGGATTATTTTGGATTGCCATAAAAGGACAACCCGGAGGTCGGGCGGCAACCCGTCGCGTCCGGCAAGGCTGCGAGACTTGAACCTGCAACCGAAGGGCGACAAGGGTGTATCACCTACCACTGGCCCACGAGATGTCATGGATTAAATAATGTAGTTTTGTAGATGAATTATAAATTCGTTTATTTTGGAACCCTATATGAATAGTGTAAATAGAATTTTTTACATTCTATTATCTTTTAGAATGAAAGATGAGTTTGTGGTAGAAATTTATTAATGGATAAAACTCTAATTATAAAGTAAGTATATCCCCTTATGATCTTATCCAATCTCATAAATAAATTCCTCAACATTAAGAAAAGCAACTTAGAACAAAAATGTTTTCCTAGATGGTACCTTAAATCATCACTAATTTATGGATTTGGGATTGTTGGCCTTTTCATAGCCATGTTCTCTACCACTCTCTATCAGATAATTGATGGTTATATTTTTCTTCCATATCCATATTTTCCTACATGGAACCCTAGTATGTGTTATTTTCGGAAATCTTCATACTTTCCACTCTTTATTTTAAATAGAGGCCTCATTAATTCATTTTTCAATGTGGGATTTCAACTAAGATATTTTGAAACGTCAAAAATGTGTTATCCTAATACCCTATGTTTTGTTGAACCGATGGTTTTTCAAATCATCATAGATTGATGAATTTAAGGACCTCAATTTTATACTTGTTTGTGATTGATGACCTCAATCACTACCTATAAATATTTACGTTTTTCCTCCAATTATATTTCTCTAAATGCCACCAATGTTCTCCTAATCGAGATCATAATTTGGTGGTGACCCTTTAATTTCTCTTTTCCTCATATTAAGACTAAATTTTAGTAACCCAATTTCCGATGTGGGTTTTCCCACAAATATATTTTCTATTTTCAACCTTTTATTTTCGAAGAACAATTTAAAATTGCGAGGACGCAAATTATTGAAGGAGGGGAGAATGTAACACCCCAAGATTTCATAGTGTGTTATTTCTTCAAAATAATTCAATAACATGCACTACACGCAACACCGAGTTCAATCACACCATGACTAAAAAAAAAATCCATTCAAAAGGTGTTATGAATAGTATTATCTAAATTTTAAGCTTTATATAATCCTTATAATTTTAGAATCCATATTATGAGTTTCTTAGATATAATGCAAGAACAAATTCATTTTTAGTATTGCACTTTTATCAACTTTTAATAGTGAACCCTTTTTAAATACAATATTTTAAACTTTTTGACTAAATGGGGACATCAAAAAATTTAAAATGAAACATCCCAAGCTTCCACGGTACGCTTTCCTTTGAATAATACAGTAGCGTGTGTTGTACGCAACTTCGAGTTTTAACACACACCACAATCGATCAAACTAGCCGTTATGAATAGTAATACCTAATTTTTGAAATTATATATATTTTATATTTCAAAATGGACTTCATTTTTGGATTCGGAATATCGAATTTAGCCTAAGGTGAAATTTTGGTACATTTCGGATAACTTTCATATTTTGATGAATAGTGAAAATTACTAAATTTTAATTAAAAACATCTTTTTTAATCAAAATAATTAATATTGATAAATTATGAATTTGAGTGGTTTTAAAGTATATTTAGAATATATTTTTACAATTTAATATAATGTTGGTCATTAGACAAAATTTTACAATTAAACCGAACATAAACAAGTGTCAATCTTTTGATAGTTATTATCTCTTAAAAACATGCTTTTTGTTTTGACAGCGGAAATTAATTTTAAATTAATTTCTGCCACTTCTGTGTTTTGAATTTAGAAAAATGGATTCCATATTTGGAATCAGGATGTTCAAATTGTGTAAATAGGTAACTTTTATTTTTAGACATTTTGAATAATTACTGCGGTAAATATTTTATTTACCATGGTTAAGGGTAAATCCGGTAAATAAGGGTTAAAAAATAATATTATAATAATACTAAATTACCCTAAAACGTGTATTAACCCTATTGGTTGATAAATGGTCGACCATGGGAATCATTGGGTCTATTTTGGGACCCCATGGATCCACTTGTAAGTGATAATGACACTTTATTTTAATTAAGTTAAAATGAATACAAAAATGGCATAGGCTTACATCTTTTAAAAGAACAATTTTTACATAGGGTTATACATGTTGGATTTTCGATTATAAATATTAATTAGAAAGCTAAAAATATTTCCTACATAAAGATATTTTATTTATAATCAAATAATTTAAATTATTAATGACACAACAATGATGCAATGTTTACCTCATTAATAAATCATTTAAATAAATAAGATTATAATGATTAAAATATTATCTAAAACCTTTCCAATTATTATTGGTTGATGTTATTTAGAATATGAGTCATCTTATCTTCGACCTAAATGATTTTTGGACCATTATAAACCGAATATAATTATATTATAAAGTAATACTTTCACTCTTTCCTAAAGAGCCCCTCCTCTCCCTTATAAAAGGAGACCACTTCTACTCATTCCTCACACCTCTCAAGCCACTTGGCTCGTCCAAACTCTGCCCAACTAAGCTCCCCACATCCCTCTCCTCCTCCTTGAAGCTTCCCCTTAGGCAGAAAGCATTTCAAGAAGTCCTTTGGTTCCAACCAAAGTGAGTTACCTAAATTAAAGGTAACGATTTCTCTTAAATTATTTTCATTTATTTTGCTTCTCCAACCCCCAAACTCTTTTTATTTCCTTTCTTTTGTAACAACACCAGTATCCTCAATATACTAGGATGTTGTTATAAGAAGGATTCAAACTACACATACACACAACTCCATTTAATGGATGATGAACATAATGTTTCTGTGGATGGCAAACTAACGCCTCACGAAACGATGATTGTTCAAATACATCTTACCGCCTCTCATGGTGGCCATTATGATGGAACTGTAATTAAATATTATATTAATGATATATATTTTATATATAAGCTTCTGTAATTCCATTTTATTTCATACCATTATTCGTTTCATGTTATATATACACACGATAATTTCATTTGAGGAAGTGCGGACTACCGCCCACTTAAAATGATATGACTCGTTCATACCACACATGGAACGTATAAAGGATGGTGTTAATGAAATTAAGTAACATATATAAAATATTATATTATACTGGAATAGTAATATACCTATGTATCATTTGGATTTGATTCTTTTAAAATAAAAATTAAATGGAAGTAGTGTTCGTGCGTACGTACGGACTACCGTCTCCACGAACGTGATGAGATTCATTCTCCATCGTATCCATTCAAGTATTATTCTCATTTTAGGGTTAAAAATAATGTTAATATCATTCTGATTATTAATAAGATATAATATATCCATTAAAAACATGTCTTACGTAACCTAACATTTAGGAAGAACGAATCGATTATCACCCGAAACGACGATAATACTAAGATATTATTAATAAAGAAATGTTAAAAGATCATATATGATATCATATTAATGTATATTATTCTTGTATAATTTAATAACAATTATTTCACCATTATACAGGAGGTTAACCTACCCCAACCAAGGAAAAGTACAAGGTAAGGGGTTTTCATCTCACTCCTTATTCCCGTGAGATTCATGCCATATTGCCACCATCACCTTTTGTGTGGTGTATGTACTGCCCATAATTATATTCTTTGTGTAATACACTCTAATTTATGTGTATTTACATATTCATTTTATGATACCTCTTTCATGGGTTGTATGTTTCATAAGTTACCAAATTGGTAAGGGTTATTTCACAATCTCTTCATTATCCGAGGTTGTTTATACGTAATAATCTACTGGGATCTATTTATCATCCACATCCATGTTTCTTAAAAATTCATTTCAAAACATTTTTACTATTTACTAGAATATGAGTTAAAGTCATTTATACCCTTGTTTGACTTTTTATAAGAGGTTTATAAAGGAATCATTCCGTCGTTTTCAAAACAAGGTCCTTTTTAACCTTTTCGACAGAATTGAGGTAAGAATGTTTTTTTTTACTTATACGGCGGGTGCGGTTATTTTACGCCGTTATAAAATCTTCAAAGCATTACTTAGAAGCTTATAAGAATATTTTCAAGGAAAATGTTTTATTTTATATGGATCTTAAATGATTTCAAAATAAAAGGAGATATTTCTTTAAAAAGAATTTTGATTTCATCTATGTCAACATCCTTTGACGGATTTTAAGATTATTTGAAGTTGATTTATTATGATACAAAACTTCTATATTGTATTGAAGGTTTTGTGATATGTTTGACTATGGATGTGCTATTTTTATACCATTCATAGTTTATGGTGAAATTATTGACATTTCGTATGCTAGTTTTAATACGAATTTTTATGTTATGTTTAAACATTTTCATATGGGAATGCATTGGACTTAATAAGTGACGGGTGGAGCCCGCTATAGCTCCTCGATGCATCGATAGCTCTCATGAGACAAACTAGTGTCTTGGCACAAGGCCTTGACAAAATCTTATTTGTAGTCTTGGCACGAGGCCTTGACTATGTGGTTATGATAGTCTGGCATTATGCATTCCAACATTATGAAAGTGGTTATTGATTTTTGCATGTGATTATTCGATTAGTATAATATCCATGTGAATAAGTAAATGGCATTATTTCATTTTTACTTTTTCCATACTATGTTGAAGTTCAAGTTTAAAAGGCTTTTGTTTTAGTAATGCATTTCCTTAAATGTTTATTCTTATTTATGAAAGTTTCCGCTATATTGTTATCCTTACTGGGCATTTGAGCTCACCCCTTTTCTATGTTTTATTTTTCCAAGGATGTGAAGAAGTAAGTTATGAATGACCTGCAGGGATTTTATGAGGGGTTAATAGTGTGGATTGTGGAAACATTATGTTGTTGTATTAGTTTTTCATTTTATGATGTAATGTAAAACTTATGAATATATCTAGTGTTTCCAAGGCTACTAAACCAATCGGTCTTTCGAGTTTTGATCTTTCTTGTGATCATGCCAATGTTATGTAATAATGCACCGACTCTGGGTAACTAGGGTCGGGGCGTTACATAAATGGGTCAATGTTCTGAAATGTGTGTTAAGACATATGTTTGTAATTATTTAGATATTCCACCATAATGAAGTGTGATTATAGGATGAAATGTGGACATGGAAAAAAATGTTCCTGCGAAAGCTGAACAAGATGTGCATATAGTACTAGATGAATTGATTATATAGAATTTACATGGTATATTTTATCTCATTATGAATTGATTCCAAGGATACCTTGAGAGGGTTGTTAAAATCGTGTCTAACATGACAATAGAGTTCATGTTTTAGCACACTCTGAATTTTATTAGAGAGGGTATCCTGAGGAAGATATGTTATTGATGGAGTCTATCTAGATAATCCTTAACCATATAGATACTATAGATGATAATAGAGTGAAAAAATATGGCATATATGTCATGTGGTCAAGCAATAAATTTTCAGGACATCCAAACATGGGTTGTATGACTTAAATATATTGGATAGAATGAATTTCATGATATGTGATAATACAACTTTTACCATGAGATGATAAGGAAGGAGATGGTATATAAATTTATGAGGTATCCCCATGAGGGAATTTCTGTTATCGATTATACTAGACACTTCATGAATTTTTTGTTCTTTGTTCTGGTGATTTCATTATATGAGAATAATTTGGAAATAAGTATTATTTTTTTTTGCATAAATGTAAAATTAATTAAAAGGATAACATCTTTTGGAAGGAAAATATTTTTTTATTTGTGAATCAAGATCTCATATATTAGTTGAACATGAATAAGGATTCATGTGAATAGAATTTGGTTTCCGATGGATGATAATATGGTAAGTATTCCGAGAGTAGGAAGCGTTTCTTTGAGAATGCAAACAAAAGTTGTGAAAAGAACTTTATTCATGTGGATGGATTAGTTAAGAATGAAATTACTCAACTTATCTTCCATAATCAAATATGTACATTCATATATATAGATATTTACATTAACAATAAATTTAGTGATAATATTATGGTGGGAAGGAACAAATAAATTTGTTATATTGGAACCCATGTAGAATAGTTATCGAAGAAATATATAGTGAGAATCAGGATTTTGAAAGGCAGTATTATACCCTATATATATGAAAATTTGAGTTGGAAATTCATTTTACATCACGGGAGTGGATATGATACTTATAGACAAGAACACCCATATTATAATAGTGGTTTAGATCAAGGCGCTCATATCGAAGTACATAGAAGTGGGAAATGATAGTTTTATGATGGTTGGAATACACAGGTGCACATAAGAGTAAAACATCTAAAGTTCAAAGTATTATTTTTATATATTCTATGATTTATAGTAATATATTTGATAAATGTTGTTATAATTCATTTATTACTACATAACATGTGATTTTGTTGAGTTTGATAGAAGAGTTTATGAGCATGGTTATGAAGATCAATACACCATTGGGGGTATTGTAAATGGAAAACGTTTTATGCAAGTGGGTTATCTGAAGGTTAGATAGAATCAAATTTTATGGATTCTTTACATCATTTACATGTTATCCATTTAGTTTATTTTGATTATTTATTTTTTAGAAGCATACGATTCCTATAAATTTTTTTCCCACGGGTGAGTTACCATTACGTATCAAGAGGGATAAAATTATTATCATTATAGATAGTGGGAAATGAATGAATGACTTGAATGGTTAGTTCATCATCAAATCAGGGATCTAATTTGATATGTTGAATACTGTTTTGCTAGATGACAATGATGTGAGGAATGATTTATTTCCACACATAGATGAACAGTTCTAAGACATGTTTCCAAAGGATTTATTAACTATAACTCCTGATAGATATGTGGGGCTTATGATTGAGATCATTCATAGTGATATGAAATTTTTCATTCAACTATATAGGATGACACTAATAGATATTCAAGAGATTAAGAATCAATTGTATGAGTTGAAAGATTATGGAATTATATAACTATGTACCACACCCTTTTCTATCTCTTGTTTTTTTAAAGGATGATGGAAATTTTCAAATATGTGTTAATTACTAGAATTTGAACCACATGATAGTGGAAAACTGATATCCTCTTTCTAATATAAATGAAAAATTTTACTAGTTGAAATGAGATATTATTTTCTCTAAGGTTGAGTCAATTTCGGAGTTTCATGAGCTCAGAGGTCAACAATATGTTATATAAGAAATATGTTCCATAATTTTTTGCATATATGAGTTCATAATGATTCTGTTTGGACAGATTAATGTTATAATGGTGTTTATGGCCTTTATTAACTAGATCATCCACTATTTCCAGGATCAATTTTTCATGGTATTTTGGATGACATTTGTTTCTACTTTATGACAAATGACAATCAATACAAAAATCATGAATCATTCTAAAGTACAATGATAGTGAATAAATTATATGATAAACTAACTATGTGTCAATTCTAGATTAATATTTTAAATTTCATGTCTCACATCATGTCACATTGAGGTGGGTGGGTTGACCTAGATAATTTGAGTGATGTATTTTATATGGGTTTAAACCTGTTGTATTTTTTAAATTTTTATCTTTTTGTTGTTAGAATGATAATATGAGATGTTTATACAATACACATCCACATTAGAATAAAAACATTCATGAATTACCATGAAGTGACTTATGTAAGATATGCCTATAGAATGTTATAATTCCTTAATGGAGTTGATGAATCATTGGATGTCTAGTTAAATGTTAATCCTTCCCAAGATAGAGATTGCATATAAAATTTTTTCTGTGGAATATGGTTTTCAAATAAAATAAGTATTAAGGTTTGGGGACAAGTATTGGTGTATGGGTTTTTGATGTTGAGGCCACATGAATTAAATCACACAACCCATGAGCTCGAGTTTGAAGTAGTGGTTTATGGTTTTTCTGTGGAATTATTTGTTGGGTGATAAATGTTGACGGTATAACGATCAAAATATCATAATTTGTATAATTAACCACTATATTTTAATATATGGCAGTGGTTTTTTTAGAGTAAATACATTATTTTGATTTTTATCTATCATTTGCGTGTAGAAAAGGAAGAAAATGTCTGCCACTTTAGGATGAAGAAAGATAGCCTTATACAATTTAAGGGTTTGGTAGTAAGTAAAATATGAGGAAATTTATAGCTAATAAAATTTTCAAGGATTAGGATGGAAAAGATAATATGAAATAAATTTGTGAATTTTTTGAAACTACACATTTGAGCCAGATCAGGGAGAGGCGATATTGATATCCTGAGTGTTAAGCCTTGAGGGAAATCTATGGATCTAGGGAATCACCTTCATATTAGACCATAAATGAGGATGATATGAAATATGATAGGAATCATGTGGTTGGTAGTACATGCATATGGGAGTAAATACAGACTAAATTTCATTCCATAAAGTTGGAGGTGAATCTAGGACTATCCAAAATGTATTATAACCTACAACAATAGTTTGTTTAACTAATCAAGAGGAAGGAATATACAGGGTTTGTGACTTTTTGATAGTCCTATAAACATGATAAGGATAAGAATAAATAAACTATTGGATTAATGCAACCATTTCATATTCTATAATGTAATTTAAAAGAAATTTCCATAGAATATTATTAGGCTCTTAAGAGGATGAAATAAAATAATATTGTTATTTATGTGATTATTGAACAACCAATGAAAGTAGATCATTTATTTTCTACATGAGGTAAATTATCAACGGATATATTTGGAGACTTATTGGTTAGTTATATATTCCATTTTCATGGGTTACATTGAAGAATAGTTTCATACAATGGCTCATGGGTCACATCTAATTAATAGAATGTCTTAAAGAAGATAAATGAGAAAATGTAATTAATTCGAATGGATTTTCACCCATATATAGTTGGGATGCTCGAATGAAAAATATAATTTTTTATTGATTTTTGTAAGATCATATGTTTGAAACATTGGTGGGTCTTGGGAGAAGATCCGAGAACTCATTGAGTTCCTTTATAATAATAGTTATCTCGTGACTATTCAAAAGTCATAATATGAGGCTATTTATGATTGGTCATGTAGATCAGCACTATGGTGGATGTAGGTAGGTAAGTATAAGCTATTAGGATAAATTATTAGGTAGTTTATATAAGAGTATGTATATCTAATTTCAAAAAAATTGAAAATAGCTCAATGTATATATAATTTTTATGTAGATAGATGTTGTCAGACACTTGAGATTACAGTTGGTTATTTTTTGTTCTTTTCGGTGTCTCAAAGAATGGGTCATCATAGGATTCAGAGGAAGGGAATTTTGATTCCTAATATTGTTGGACCACTCACAGTTATTGTGACAATTGGGTTAATGGTAGTCATATAGACTATTTCACATAGGTATAGTTCAATGCATGATGTATATATTATGTCATATATTTGAAAGGATTACCCAAACCCTTATTTATTAATACTTGTTTGTTATGATTATAATGATATTGATTCATCCATTGAGACGGAAATTATATGTGTTATGGATTACATAGATAATGTGTTATGGAGAATCACATTTATTATAGTTGTTTTATTGTGAAAAGATGTCCATGTTTAGAAGGAAACATGGGATAGAGTGGAAAATATGTCATCTTAGTGGCTCATTTTATCTACCACAGAATCAAAGATACACAGTAGTGTATTTTTCAAGGATGGGCAATAATATAGTGTGTAGATTTTAATATCCTATTCTTTTTCTGATGAACCTAATAGATCAGTATAAATTAATCTATTGACATCATTTTTCAATACATTGGATGTGTCTTCTACTGGGTCAATTTAGGTGAATCATGGATGTTATTTTGAGAGTATATGGGACATTTCTAGTTGGTTCATGATATTCCTAAACTGTGTGACCAACAAAGAAAATTTTCCAAACCCAAACATTGGTGATTTACATGGGTAGAAAAAAAATTCAAGTCATTCCACCTCAAAGTAGTAATTTTATAAATCCTAGGAGAGGAATGTGGTAAGGGAAAACGGATTGGAAACCTATGCACCCATACAAGGTAACCATGTGAACATTATTTAATCTACAGAGAAATTATTTTATAAATCAGTAACCCCATGTTCTCAATACCAATTCAATTTTTCTAAGACCTAATATTTTTTCATATATTTTGAGAGTTCTTTTATGGATTCCTTGTCATATCAAACTCCATTATTGATGAATTGAAAATGCAATTGATGGATAAACACCTCTTTTTGTATGAAATCCCTTACCATTTGGATTCCTCTCTCCCAAGCCTATCTTTTCTGATGAAGATGGATCTTTATCATATATTGGTGAATGTCCTAGATATAGTGTATGTTATATGATAGTCCATTATATCTTCATATATTATTTGGTTCTAGATCATATTCTACAATTTTCAATAAATTATTCTACTTCAACTTGTCTAGTTCTTATATGGTAAATGGCCATCAATGGTATTGAGGTATGTGGGATAAATTCCAATTACCTTAGTCGTGAATTATAATTACATACAATTATTTATCTAATTTAATTTCCATTATTTGAAATTGATTCTCTAATTAGATTAATTAATTTTTTTGTTAATTAAAATAATTATTGAATTTGTGAGATATTTGAATTATAAGATTTATTAACCACTGTTATTATTGTATTGATTGATAATTAGTATAATATATTTGGTTTTTTTAAGAACGATGGGTATGTGGATGTTAATATTTAATCTTTGTATATGGTTTTATAGTTAATTGATTATATTATTCCATGTGATTTATATGATGTCCCATGCATATTATGAAAAATTAAAATTGTGTACTATAATGAGAAGGATTTATAAAGAGGTTAAAGATGAATAACCATTATGTTATTGATTTATGTCATATATGTTTGAGTATTTGATAAATGTAGTTTGGGATTGGTATTGATGTTCGAAAAACCTACAAGATGATATATATAATGTTATTTGAGAAAATGAATGCATGTGAATATTACTATATGGGATAGGGATATATGATCAAAATTCAAATGGTGTTTGAGATTGGGATTGAGGATCCAAATACACATAGAATCATTGAAATGATGTCATTGACCAAAAATATCAGTATTGGTATATGGTTCAATGAGTCAATAAAATGGATTGAAATTTTATGTATAATGGAATCCCATGTTAAATTGGAATGAGATTTCAATATATGATATCATTCAGACTCCGTCATTTGTAAAATAATTTATTGAATATTCAAGTATACTATGTAACTAGGAAATTGTGTGGTTAATTAAAGAAAAATTTTATGTGAAAAATATTTACCTATAATATTGTTTTTTCTTCTTTATGCTACTATAAACATTGTTATAGAATAGATATTATTTTAGACTCTAATTGTGGTGGCATATTGAGTTGTAATCACACAAGACATGGGTAACCTTGTCAGTTCACAAATAAACTTCAAGTTTGCATGAAAAGATAAATGAAACACCCATTTGAAAGATGGTTGAGTGGGAATATATAATGTATTTGGGAAATTGAAATTGTGACCTGACCCTTTTAATAAATTTTTTTTGTGTATTTATTTTGATTTTTAAGAATTTCTTCCAAGACACATATATGAAATGACATGTATAATAGTTATATGTGATATATTTGTATTTTTTTGTTTATTCTATGAAAATTAATTGTCCTAGATATGGTATTATTATGTGTTTTTATATCTTTTGGTTGTGGTATATTTATTTCAGTGGTTTACCTTGTTTGATAATGGAGGTATAGACTCCCTATATTATTTCATTTCCTTGATGACAGTGGATAGCCTGTATAATATGTGGATGTGTGCTTGAGGTTACATAGAAAACCCTCATGGGGTACAATCTTGGTACACACAGTTTATGATATTACATAGGGTCCAGAATGATGATATATCGTAGATAACATTTTTTATTAGGTATGGGAACTATGAATTTGTATTTAATCAATTTTGTGTTATGAAATCATCCACAATCTTAATATATTTAACTAATAATGTATATAGTGATGAAATTGATATTTTTTCAGTTCTCTTAATATATGAAATTTATATTTATTCAATTAGAAATGAAGATCATGAAGATCCCTTGAAAATTGTAATGATGACCTTATGGATGTATAATATGTATGGAAATTTTAAAAAGTGTGAATTTTGGAAAAAAATTGTTTTATTTTTTGGTCTTGTAACATCAATAGGTGGTATGATTTTGGATATATTAAATATAGATATTACTAATCATTGTCTTACAACCACCACTAGGACTGGAATCCATTTATTTCATGATTTATTTATTATTATCGATAAAATTCTATGAATTTACCACGGATGTATTATCCACACAAAATTTTTACTATGTATGGAGCTATGTTTCATTGGTTAGATGAATTTGAATAAAAATTATAGGATTGAAAGATGATGTTAGTAAAAACATATTCCTACAATAGGCTAATATAGAGAGTAATTTTTGATCAATAGTTATAAACCAAATATGGTAAAAGTTACATCCATATGAAGACTGAATTTGATATAGCTAATTATACTAATTATTGGTTATTTATGAGTTGAATTATGAATGTCATGATATTTTGTTATCTATGGTATTATATCCACATAAAATATAGTGGAAATATATATATATAGAAATTGTGACATATAAACTGATCAGAACATATTATAGTATACAATGACAAAGAAAGTGTTGAATTTGTTTTAGATTAGATTGTTGTATTTATTTAATGACTATTATGATAAAATAAATTTATAACAAGGGAATGAGAACAACATGATCTATTATTCACGTGGAAAGGATCATGCTATCTTTAATACTTTTATGATCACTAAATGGTCTGTATATTTAAATTTTCAAATAATGGGCCTACTAATATAGAAGGTTGAGGAAAAATGCTGCCTTTCTCAAATAATGTTCTACCATCTATACATATTTGAATTAAAGTGGATCAAACAGAAGAGGATGAACTTTTGATGTTGGTAACAAATGTAACTAAGGTCAACATTGATTGTTAAGGATTTATAATGTTTATGAACCAATTGTTTGAATTTTATATTCCATATTGGATGAAGGAGAAATTGGATGAGTATGATAATTCATTATTATGTATTTATCATTGAAGTACGAAGATGATTATGGATTTGATAGTGTATTTCTGGTGGGAAAACTAGTAGAGAGATATTATAGAGTATGTATCTTGGTGTTTGTCTGATCACAAGTTAGAAATAACATATTGAAGCCTTATGGTATGGTCCAACCGTTACACATACCATAGTGCAAATGGAAAAATATGACCCGAGATTATATCAGCAGAACCCCAAAAAATCACAGGACTATAATGCTATTTATAATAGTTGATATCAATACAATTTTAACTCAAATTATTGATATTAGATAATATTTTCTCAATATTTGATTTTTAAAATAGATGTACTGGATTTGGTAAGGTTTTATGATGTAACATATTCTATACTATTTGGGTGGTGTATGGGGTTACCTCAATGTTTTGGGGAATTCGTTAAAATCCCTTGTTCCTAGATATGTGATTTATTGTTTTTTATCTTCCTCAAATAAATAAAAATTTATAGGGGACTCTTCTATATCTAATGTTTATTTAATATATTGATCTATATATTTCAATGGAGGGTAAAAAACACCGACTTCTACTAAAATTCTAACAACATTTTCATTCACTTGAGAATTTATACTGATACTTATGAATCCATCTACAGAAAGAAGTGATAAATAAAATCATTATAAGAAGAATATTATGAAATATATCTTTTTATAAAAAGATATATATCGAGGTTGTATATAATTTCATACATACTCATTATCATATCACAGAAATAATGATTTTATTGAAATGTTATGGTGACTATAATCAATGTGATCCATAATTTGATAATGGGGAGAAAATATTTCGGTAAATTTTTATATAGAATAAATTTATAATATGTATACAGAAGGGAAATATAATCCACATGTATTATATCCTCTATGTAATTTTGGATTAGGTATGTATATAATATTATCATTTGACACCTCCATCGAACCTCTCTCGAATTTACAATGGGTTCCATGTATACCTACAAAGAAGTATATCCCTGATCAATCACATGTAGTTTACTTATAGGTGGTACATATAAATCATGATTTATCCTAGTAATGAAAATAATTAGAAATGTTAGATCATGTATATTTTTTATGGAATAATTCAATCGTCCATTTTAATGATATATTAAGACATATGGAATAAAAATATGTTATATAGGTACCCAAGGATATGATGAAACAACAATATCATAATTTCCATTAATTAATTATATAAAAATTTTGTGGGTGGAATTAATTTGAATTTGTGTAGAATATATTACCACTAAATCTTATGATGTATTTATCCTTTAATGAGTATTTTTTATTTGATATCATCTAATGAACATGAAAAAATGTTTAAAAATCAGAAATAATCTATTATAGTAATATTATTTAACATGATAGAAACCACATATAAGTAGGATTTCATGTTACAGATAAGTATTGAAAAATTACGAAATATTTATTATTTAGACATGTATAAAATGTACTCATTTCTTATCAATTGATTATAAATGTGAATAAAAATAAAATGGAATTAATATATATTATATTCTAAAAAATATATTTTTTTGTGCAGAATGTATTGATATTATAATGAATTAATGTAATAAATATTGTTTAATTTTTTAATAAACATTATATATAATATATTACAACTTTTTTAAAATTTTCATCTATATTTTTTAAATATTCCTAGAATAAGAGAAAATCAATTTTTCAATTCATATAAGGTTTTCCAAAAATTTGTTATTTTTCAATTCTTATGTTAATTTAAAATATATTTATACTATTCCTATGTACGGAATATTGAAAAATGTATACCAAATTTGGAATAAGTTCATTAAAATTTGGTTATTATTCCTTTTTTATTTTTGTTCATTTTTAATACAAACCATGATAAATTTATACCATCTCTTTTAGAGTAAAATGTGTAAAATATGTTTTCAATAATGGGAAAAGTCATTTATATTTTTTTATAAATCATTACATTACACTACTCTATGACTATATTTTCTATATGCCCATCGATGTCGAAAATATATGGAAATGTTATCCCATATTCCCTAAATCATTAAAATTATTTTAATTTATGAAAATAATAAAAAATGAAACTCCTTTAACAATAATATATCTATAATTATTACATAAAGATAAAAATTGTAAAATTGGGGTTCAAAATATTTATATGATAGATTAATTAAATTATATTACCATTATTATTTATATCTAATATTTAGATAATATATAATTATCTTTGTTGCTTATTCAACACCAACATATTATTTATTAAACTAACATATTATTAAAATTAATAATTAAAAAAACAAAAACAAAAATAATTTAGATGAATTGTTGGGTTTTATTAAATTAAAATACTAATTTAATATATTACTTTTGTGTTAATGGTTCATATTAAAATTTCAATCTTTTTAATTTGTCGTTAATGTCTAACTAAATTTATAGTCTCAAAAAATGACATTATTGATATTACATGAAAATAATTATTCATCAATTTATTTTTAAATAAGAAAATATTGCAATGGGAAAATTCATGTAATATATGTTTGACAATTTAATCTATTATCCCTCAGTGAATCAATATTAAATTTTAAATTAAAATTGTTAATTATAAATATTGAATATTTCTACTTTCAATTATAAATGATAATTTGTTCATCTATATTCCTTACATACATTGAGTCTCATTTATAATTAAATTCCAACAATAATACGATTATATATTCCTTCATCACGTCAACAATTTTGTTATATTTTTATTTGATCATTCCTGCAATGAAAAAGTTATAACCTAAATGTTGGTTCTCAACAAAGATGGAAAACCATTTATAGACAATTTTAAATTTAATTTATTCTTCAAAATTTTATAAATCAGTTGTATCCAAACTAAAATAAGTAATATAGTATACTAAATATAATAAATTTTTATTATTATGATAAAACATCCATTATAATCTCCCATTATAAATTACTGAAATAGAAAACATCGCTTTAGAATTTTTACGGCTAACAATGTCAACCTAGTGGTATATTTATTTTTGTATGGCTACGTCACATAGATGTTAATAATTATTTATTTATCAAATATATATTTTATTTATTATATTACATTCATTTCATAATGTTGAATAATTGTTTTTACATTCATTTACTTCATAAATTTGAAAATGGAAACAACATGAATGTGTACATATAACCCACCATATCCAGGAAGATGAAATAATTTTTTTTATCTATACATTTTATGGATGTGTAAATGTATCTATATATATATAATTATTATATATGATATTAATACATTGGTTATCATTTTTAAATGGATTTGACCATGATCAAAATATACTATCCTTTATTGTGGAAGTAAAACATACTTAAAAATGATCCAGTTATTACATAGAATTGTGCTTTTAAAAATGAATTTCTAATACACAGTTGATATGATGTTATAAGGAAATAATATGTATTATGATATATAGATATTATTATAGAATAAATTCATTAAAAATATTTATTTTTTATAATAGATTTTGATTTTTTTTTGTAAATATATGATACATTACGTAATAGTTTTATGTTATATTCTCTCCCTTTCACAGAGAGTGGTTATTGTTAGGTTAGTGATAATGAACTATCATGATATATTTCAAATGAATTGTCATGATGAAACACATAGTTTTAGTACTCATAGAGAGTAAATGTTTCCTTTAATTTCCCTCTATTTACTAACATATGGTACTATAATATTTTTTTTAACATTGTCAGTTTAGTGTTTATAACAAAATTAACCATGGTATGTTTTGTCTTATATTATACTACACAAATGAAATATCACACTTCTATAAAAAATAAATTAAATGTGGATAAATTTAATATTGTCCAAGATTCTTCTCAATGAAATTTTTGATTAATATTTGGGAAAACAATTTGGCTGTAATTATGTTGCTTAAGTATTAAAAGGTTATTTTCCTCTAGAAATGATCAACATTGTATTTTAAAATTATTTTTAATCTACGACTATTTCATATTTTGTAACCTATATTTACATAGGATATGATACATTTTTAGATGTCTTATTATTCTTTTATATTGTTTATGAATATTATTTAACATCGTTTATCATACATATTCATTTTACATGTGTTATACTTTGATGTATTGATGAAAAATTTATGAAGAACATTTCATTTAAGTAAGTTATGAAATGAAGAAATATTTATTAATACTATTTAATATTCATTGTTTATTATGTTTTAAGTGTTTATTGAACATGAAGAAGAGATCTATATTATCTTCATTATGTTACGGGTGGGCCACGAATTATATAGACCCCTAATATAATTTGTAATGATATATATATATAATGAGTTAAATTTAACTATTATGTGTAGTGACCAATTTTTTTTTTGATATATTCAATATTATAGTTTTTACAGTAAACCATGAATTATATGGTATAATTGGGATTTGAATAAAATAATATGATTGTTCTAGCGTTGAGTCTTGACTACTAAGGAAACTATTTTTTATGATTATACGTATAAATAATATCTATTTATTATACCATTTATATGATATCATGAATTATTTTCTTTGATTACATTGTAAATAATGTATTAGTATCATAAAATATTTACACAATGGCCCATGATTTGTATCTAATATATGAATGGTATAGTTTTTTGTTGTTATTTACAAGTTTTTATAAACATATGATCATTGTATGATTATCATATAATTGATGTGTCCACTAATTTTCTTTATCGATCATCATAAAAAACCCATTTCTAATTTTTCCCAAGATTTTTATATAAATTTTTTTATGTATGATATGAATTTGTACATTCAATTTTCAAAAGAATTAAGTGGGAGATGATAATGATCATATATAAAAAGTTGGTTATTGTATCTGTATTTCCGAATTCACATGGTATTTATGATTAAAGTGTGTATTTTATTATTATGTTCTGAATATTAATCAAATAATATGTAACGCATTTTATTAAATGTATTATTAAATTTATTCAATATCATATATGGTGTATAATTTGGTTTTTTCTCATAAGAAATTTGTTATGACTATTCGTCATAGTACGCAATTCATCTCAATAGATTTATATTTAATCATTATTCCAAGTAAGCATTGTTCTTTCCATTTTCAAAATAAATCTACTTTTAATTTATGAAAAACCATTCTGTTGTGGTTTATATGGTTTATTATGATGATTGTTTATTCCATTTTTTCTATGATAAGTTTCAAATGCCTATATAATGAATTTTTTCTTATTATTTGGACACAATATTCAATAAAAAATTATCAATTTTCATCCTACCTTCTATACATTTATATTATCCTAATATCCTCATTGTTTTTTTATGATAAAATAAATATTAGTAAATTGAGTGAGTTAATCTATGAACATAATAAATTAAATATCTCTATGCGTAGAATTATCTCTATTGGGTCTAAAAATATAATTTTTCACTATTTACAAATTTCTATTGGATGTAATATCCTTATACATGAGATTCATTGTAATTATATTTCTTATATAATATGACACATAGATTTGATCTTGTTCATTATTCAACTATGTTAAATATCTCATCACATTATATTCCAAAATCATATGTTTAATTATTTTACTAATATCACAAATTCTTTTATATCATATTTTTTTTTCATTTTTCATTATCAATATAAATGTATTGGAAGGATCATATGTCATGAATAAATTCCCATGAATTTTATTCCCTTGAGAACCATTTATTCAATCACTTGTGACATGAAGGATGAAATTATTATCATTGAATATAATCACATGGGAATTTTCACAATGTAGTATGTAACAGAAAAAGTTTTGTTTTATCCCTTCAATATAATGGACATCATGTAATTTGAAATTATTTTTCTCAAATATTATCAAATCCAATTAATTTGATTTTTTCATAAGATTCAGTAGCAAAGTTTACTAAACCACCTTATTATTTCTGAATGTTATTTAGAATTATAACATCACCATTCATGTTAATTGAACACACACTATCTAGTATGCATGAATTTTTATTATTTATTTATTTAAAAGAAATTATTCCAAGCTTAGTCTTTCGTTATTGCAAAATTGAAATGATATATAATTATACATGATATGGGACTAACTGGGAAATATTTTCCTAAATGTATTGTTATTGTATACCATTTGATAAGACCATCCAAAAAATAGTTCAAAACAATCAATTTTTTTTCTATTTTCAACATTTTTTTGGATTCAATATATTAATACATTCATCAAGAATATTATTACAACTTATTGGAATTTATCACATTGAAATGCATGTTTCTCTTATGTATTGAAATTTTATATCTACAAGTAATGGTGTTATTTTCAAACAAATCACAATTCTATAAATAATATCTAAATAATTATTTTTATTGAAATATAGTTTTTTATAATGATGTATTAAATCCAAAAATTAACATTTCGAAAACAGAGTGGATCATATTTTTTATCTTATTTGAAATAGAAGATTCATTATATCTTATAAATTAATAAGTTAAAATTTCATTGTGTTTCATTTCATTTATCATAGACCATATTTTTATAAAAAAATTATTTATCACTTCACTTTTTTCTATAGTTATGATAATAGTTTTCCAAGAATGGGACTTTACCCAATATAGAATTCAAAAACATTAGAGGATTCATGCATGATAGAAATAGGGTTTGGAATCAATTTCTCATTCATTCCACTTTTTTCAATTTGGATTGAATGAATAATGGAAGATGTTCATAAGAGGACGAATATATTTAATTAATTATTTTATGAAACATATTAATTGTATTATTTTATGTTTATATTAATTTATAGAGCAATTTAGTCATGAAATAAAATAAAGGCCATAATGATATATTTTTTATTAGTTTGATACAATGTATATTTATTATACTTTTATTCTTCTCTATATGAAGGGAGATATATTTTTCATTTTATTTGTGATGGGGAAACATAAAACTATTATAAAATTTGTGTCTAAATAGGTGTGGGCTAAAAATTATATCACAAAGACAAGGGTATGATATTCAAAACCCAAATACAATAAAGTCATTATACCATGGAAATTATGTCCCAGATTGCCTTGAAGGTAAAATAATATAGTAATAATTAATGAAAAACACAATAATAAAATTGAATGTAATTTCGTAAATAGAATTCAATAGTGTATGTTATATGTAGGATGTACAGTTACGAACACAAAAAATATGAACTAAATAGATCAAAAAATGAAAATGAAGAAACTATAGTTTTTTGTTATTATTAATTGTATATTAATGTCTATTTTATAAATTATGTAATAATATATTATTTTTAATCCTTTAAAATCCTCATGATGAAGAAAACAATGATTTCACATGTCACGAACCGTCCCCCGGGGCCCGTTCCACGACTACTGCAAGCCCATCTTCTATAGTCCAGGGTTGGTGATTAGCCCGAAAGACATAATTCCTTAAAATTGGGAAGGCGTTTTTTTACCTGAATCACACACAACAAAACATACAATTGGATACAAAAGACATTGTAAACTATATAAAAAATAGTGAAAAGAAAAAGGGGATGGAAATACGAGCCCCACTGTATAGTAAAAGGAACTGGTTATACAAGTATAGTTGAGGAAAGGAATAACAGATGTTGGGTCATCCTTCAGGATTTCTACCTGATGGGTAGGTACAAATAGCCTCCTCAGAACTCCATGTATGTCAGTCTCCTTTGGGTACAGACTCGTCATAAGGTCCACCTCCAGGTACCATCCAATCCTGGTACTCTCAGCCTCAGTTAGTGATGTTCGTCGTCTGCAACCAACACAATGAGGTGAGAGCATAGCCCATGCATGGGTGAGTATAACAATACCTAGTTGGGACCCTGAGACCCTCAAGGTATCAAAAAATCCAACAAGGATAAACCACAAGGTATGAAATCAACAGATAACCCCACATAGGTATATACACATTTATATACCTTAGTTATAATGTAGTCTATCTCAATCATGAGGTCATCCCATAAGTTACTGACTCAGCTCAACCAGGATTCTTATTTACATTATCGAAACCATTACTGCTAGAGAACTCCTCCTATATCAAGTACATTGGGACTGCGCGACACCAATGAAATTCCCAAAAACATTAACTGCTGAGATACTCCTCCTGTCGAGTACTATGGGTCTACTATGTCACCAAGGAACTCCCCAGATTGGGTCTGCCACCACACCCAGGTGCTCCTAATAATAGCCTGTAGAGGACACCTCCTGTCAAGTACCGTGGGTCTACCTCCACAGCCAGGTGTTCCTCTGTCGTGGGTCTACCGTGACATAAAGGTTCTCCCCACTGGGCTAGTCGAGTCACACTGAGTCAATTAGTTAGCAGTTGTCAAGTCTCAACTAGCTACTAGTTCTCCGCACTCTGCTCCCTCTTCAATATAAGTATCCACACCACGAGCTACTGGTCTATACTAGAACTATCATGAATTAACACAAAAAAATTTCAAAGGTCTGCCACATCATAGAGGTCTCAACGCAATAGACAGCGCGTCAATCAGACGCCCGGTCTGTGAGTTATTAGGCTTTTAGCTCAGGGGACCCGATTGAATTCATAAATGATCCAACCTGACCGTATCTTAACTATATCCAAAACTACACTGGGGTATACTCAAAGGGACCTCCATGCTCCAATATTACCAGTTCCACTAAAGGTTCGCCAAATAGACGTCTGGTGCCATAGATATGAAGAAAAACGTAATGTAGTCTGTAGTAGGCCCGGGTCCTGTCCGACCCGGTCGGACTAACCCCGCCCATATTGGACTTGGTCAACCCATTTTCTGACCGACCCGACCTAACCCATTGGGTCAGGACTGGCATGTTCTGTGAGAAGGACCGTTTGGTTTAGCCTGGCTAGACACGACTGCGGTTCGGCCCGTAGGGGGGGGGGGGCACGTAGGAGACTTGGCCTAGTGGCGGGGTTCCAGTTAAGCCAGTAGCGTCATGCGGGTCTCAGCACAGGAGGCTTTGCCCGGAAGGCCTTCTTAGCTAGACGCCGCAATGGGTGTGACTCGGGAAGCTCTACTTGTGAGTCGGGAGGTCGACGGGTAGCCGGGAGCCATGAGGTCAGCATTCGGTCTGGAGCATGGCAGGCGGTTGGGAGATGGGAGGTCGGTGGGCACCCAATAGTTCAAAAGGCAACTGGGAGGCCGACGAGCAGCCACAAGCCAGGAGGTAGAGGTAGCTGAGAGCTGGGAGGCGGGCGAGCGACTGAGATCTGGGAGGCCAGTGGGTGGACGAGAGGCCGGTTCGACTGAAGCACCATGAGGTTGGCACTGGTTGTGGAGAATGCGGGTAGTGTAGTCATTGCATGTCACCTTAATCACATCATCATTTCATTGCCATACGTCAAAACATAACAAAATATATCGATAGTGGGAGATGGTCCATGTCATTTTGGCTCGTACCTCCGCGTTTAGGGTGATAACAACCGAATCATTAGAACAGAGCACTACAACCCACCCACAAAAAAACCCTCATTCTTCATTTTGAAAGAATAGAAGAACATGGAACTTAAATGAAATTAACCTCCTACTTGATCATTGTTTGTTGACAGACTCATGTGGAAGAAGGCATATTGTTGGAAAAAAATGGATGTGGGCATTTTCCCCGATCGTCAGTTTGTGTGTCATCTCGTCGTAGTCAAAGACGTCCTACATCAAAGGATGATCCGAGGAAGAATGTCGAAGACACTCCAGGTCAGCGTTCCTTGTTTGAAGAATGCGTTCTTTGTTCATCATTGGCAAGAGATTTTTTCCCTATGTTCTCTCCTCTACAATGTTCCAGCATTATGAATATGCCAAGCCAAAATAATATATTACGTTTATCTATAATTTAATTTTTGGTCCAAAATTCAAATAGGTTATACAATTAATTGAAATCATTGGCTCAAATAACTTATTAAGAGGATTTGGAATAATTTATTGTTAGGGGAGTTGAAGATTCTCCCCTACAACAAATGGAAGTCTGAGTGTTTCTACCCCGTAATAGAGAGTTTCAAGGTGGTTATAAACCCAGGTGGTCCCCACCATAATAAACATGAAGATAAGGTTAGGTTCAAGTGGGACCCACCACCATAACCTCTCTTGGAAGGTTATGTTGTGGTGGTCCCCACCTCTAACTTCAACATGGAGTCTTTAACCAACAAAATAAAAATAATGCTACACAAGATTGTTTTTATTTAATTCATTCAGTATAAACCCAAAAAGTATATTTTATTCTCGACCCACTATTGTCGAGGTGATGGTCTCCTTAGGCGAATACCAGCGCTGCATGTTCAATGGTGTCCTCATATTTCAATTCAAAGCACTGGTTCAAAAGTTATAAAAACCTGGTTGTACGTTTATTGAATGTACCTGAACAATCCTACAGAAATTGATTTTGAGAACATCAGGCCTCAGAATCACGCAACATCAATTATTGTGGACTCACAAAATTCCAATGTGTTTATGAAAAATATTTCCATAGAAATTATACGTCTTTACATTTTCCCCACCTTAGGGATTTATGTCCCCATAAGCTACAACTCGAACTAAGGGAACAAGTGTGGGTATTGAGCATGAATCTAAGCCTCATGATCCCATGTTATCTCCTGGAGGTTATAGTGATATCAGGGAAAGCACACCAGAGGTATTGATCGTCCACATAGGACCCACTCCCATCGATCCTCAATCTCTACTAGAAACTCCGTAAAAGTATACTCATCGTTGATGTCTAGCTCACCCTGATCGATGATGAGAGAATGTTCGTGCACGTATCTCCTTAGCTGGGATGCGTAGAGGACATCGTGAACCCAATGCAACTGAGGTGGAAGAGCTACGAAGTATTCCACCTTTCCAACTCTACTGAGGAACTGAATTTTTTCGATGAATCTCGGATATAACTTTCCACCTCGGCCAAATATATGTAAACCTTGTCATAGTGAGACCCATAGAAAGATGTGGCCGCCATCCTCGAACTCCAGATGTCTCCATATCTTGTTTGCATATGACTTCAGCCTGCTCTATGCAGTATTAATCCACTCCTGGATGATATTCACCTTCTCTATGGTATCTCGTACCATATCTAGTACCACAAGTGATGACTCCCCTGGGTCAGTCCAGCATAGAGTTGATCTGCAAGGTTTCCTATATAATGTCTCAATAGTTTCCACCCCAATGGGGGAGTGATAGCTATTGTTGTTTGAAAACTCCACCAAAGGAAATTGATTTTCCCAACTTCAACTGAAGCCAAGGACACAAGAACACATCATGTACTCAATGGTCTGAATGGTCTGCTCGGTCTAACCATCCGTCTGAGGATGGAAGGTAATGCTCTGATCAAGCTGCATCCCAAAATCCTCCTGCAACCCCTTCCATACCCTGGATGTCAATCGTGCATAACAATCGGAGACAATAGATAAGGTTCTCCATGTAGCCTCACATTCTCCTACACATAGAGGCATCCCAATATCTCTACTAAACCCTGCTCTCTGATCGGGTGGAAGTGGGATGACTTGCTGAGTCTGTCAACGATCACCCAAATAGAGACATGACCTCTAGATGTACGTGGACGTCCTGTCATGAAATCCATGGATATCCTATCCCACATCCACTCTGGAACATCTAAATTTTGAATGAAGCATGCTGATACCTGATGTTCCACCTTCATTTGCTGAAAAGTGAGGCATCATGAGACAAACTTCGCAACGGCCTTCTTCATTCCCAACAACCAATGCTGTATTTATAGATCCATGTACATCTTTTCCATTCCTAGATCTACATCTAGAGGGGATTAGATGAACTACATCAAAACCTTCTTTTAAAGTGACATTGGTACCATGGTACGTCCTCTGAAGAGGATGACATGCTCTCCACCTTCAAAAAATCCATCAGGTGCCTGCCCTATAGATATCTGAGCACGTTGTGTTTCATAGTCAGCGTCCCAATGCTGCGCCTCCCTGACTCACAGAATAAGTGGTGGAGTGACCGTAAGAGACTAAAGAAAGGTTTCTCTAACTTTATCTACAACGGATATCTGTAAATAATCCAACTTCTCTGTTGCCTCTACTAGCAACTGTATACCATATATCTTATAGAGTGCATCTACAACAATGTTCCCATTACTAAGAGTATATACTATCTCAATTTCATATTCATAGAAGATATCAATTCAACATCAATGTCTCTGTTTCACGTACTTCTGGGAGAAGATATAATGATACTCTTGTGATCAGAGTACACTGTAAAACGCTCACCCATCAGATAGTTTCCCCCAATCTCCAAGGCGAAGACCACTGCTTCTGACTCCTGGTCTTGGTTAGCGTATGTATACTCAAGTTATCTCAGTTTTCATGAACCATATGCAATAATTTCTCACTCATGCATCAAGAGACATCAGATTATGGTCCATAATGCGTCACAATAGAATACACACCCTATGCCTTCCTCTGGAAGCCTCAAGATGGGGTACTGGTCAGCCTCTGCCTTAGCTCCTGAAAGCTCTGTTGTCATCATTCCGACCACACAAAAGGTAGCCCCTTCTTCAACAAGGCCGATAGTGGTGGTTCATCTATAGGGAAATCTGGCACAAATATCCAGTAATATATAAGTAAACCTAAGAAAATCCATACCTCTATCACACTCCAAGGTGGCTCCTAAGAACGTACCGCCTCAATCACAACTGGATACACTATAGCTCCAGCCTTTGATATGACATGTCCTAGAATGTGATCCTTTTGGATCCAAAACTGCTACGTTGAGAGCTTTCCATAATGCGGGTGCTATCGGAGTGTGTCCAGTACTAACTGCAAATGGTAGGAATGCTCCTCCTTAGTGGTCAAGTATATCATAATGTCATCAATGAAGACTATAACAAAGTGATCATGGTACGGATAAAAGAACATGATCATGAGTCCCATGAACACTGTTGGTGTGTTGGTTACATCTAATGGCATAAACAAGAACTCATAGTGGTTGTAACGACACCTGAAGGCCATTTTCTGCACATCCTCTTTTCAAACACTGAGATTCTGATAGCCTGATCTGAGGTCTATATTTGTGAACCACCATGCTCCCTTCAACTGATCAAATAGGTCATCAATACTCGGGAGGGGGTACTTGTTCTTCATGGTCACCTGGTTCAGGATCCAGTAGTCGACACAAATACTGAAGCTCCAACATAATTGGAGCTGCAAAGGGAGAAACACATGGATAGATGAATTTATTCCCCTGTAAGCCCTTTGGCTGTAACCACATCTCGGGAAGCTCCACGGGATCCATACGATACGCTAGAGTATATATCTGTGTCGTCTCTGGGTACAAGTAAATGTAAAATTCTACCTATCTACAAGGAGGTTTCACTGGGACATCATTAGGAAAACCATTCATGTATTGGTACACCACTATAGGATAGATCAGACTCTCTACATCAATAGCTTCAAGGGTAAGGAAGGCCAACTTATAAGTGATCGGATACACCTTCTTCTAGTTAAGATCATCATGTGATGCATAGGGTGCCTTCTCGCTGGTGAATGTAAACCTTGTCCCATCTGTGTGGACACACTGCACATTGTGCCAAATAATGTCAATCTAATAATGGACTATTGATAACCATTCAATACGCAAGATAACGACGTAAGGCCTTGTCACCACTACTAGGAGATTACTGCCGAAGCTCTCTCCTCTGATTGTAAGATCACACTGCCGCCACTAGTGTGTAATCGTCAAATATGCTCCCATTAGATTCTATAGCTGTAAGGATCTAGCCAACGTTTCCATCGGAATCTCCATGATTCGAACGAGGGCATATGAAATGAATGAATGGAAGGAACATGTGTCAATAAGTAATTTTTCTATGTTGGAGTAGACATAGATCTTACCTCAAATCAAATATAGAGTGCCATGATCATAAGACTCAGCAGCCTGGATCTAAGATCTCACCTATCCACCTATTCCCTGCGGTCGGGGTGGACCTCATGGTGGTGGTGGTGGTAAAACCTTCTAACGTCGTCCACTGCTAGCTGCTCGACCAGCTCCTCTGCCACTTCTTCCTGCGCCGTAAGGATCGCCTCAATTGAATCTTTTTTTCTACATGGCTTGTCCTTCGACCTTCTATTGATCATCCAAATGGTGGGTCAGATAGTCACGAGCCATGTGACCCTACCCACTGCACGTGAAAAACTATCTGCTCCTGGAATGTGTGTCTCTTCTCTGGGTGCCCCACACAGCCGATCCTGAGTCATGCAGTTGTCAACATGTAGGTCTGGTCCTCTTGGAACTCTACATCATCTTTCTGCTACCAGCTGCAGAAGTCCTCACTATGGGTCGAATGGTGGTGGATATCACTACAGGAGACTGCTCAGCATGGAAACTCTCCACTAGGAAGGATTTCTTTAACACCACTACTTGCGTTGGGATTCTGAGTGAGATAATCAAAGCTATGATCTCCTGCCTGATTCCATGGTCGATTGATTAGACCTGAATTAAGGATATCATACCATATCAGTGGTGTTGTGTGAGTGGTTTGTGAACCTCACTGATTACTGAGCAACAGTCATGATGCCCTACTACAAACAATGTGTCTTATGTATGCACACTGTGCGAAGAGTCACTAGAACAAACTCTAACTGAAATAGGCTCTCGAATTCTACCCATTGAAGTGTCATCTCATCGTAAACCTAAAGCATCAAGCTCCACCATCGTCCTGTTACTTCATATAGAAGGATGGATGCCAGAATCACCATGAGGTTAGCTGGTGTCCTTACCAGTGGCAAAACTCTCACCATAGTCTCTAGCCAATCCCCAGCCTCCAGTGGATCCGTCTCTCTCCTGAACATAGGTGGCCCCTAGTATTGGAACTAGTACAATGTGCTCAAGCAGCGTGCATCGTATAATGAAGGGGGTGGTGGAATCAATGGCCCAATGGAATGTTTTTAATGCTGGTGCCTCCGCTTGAAAGGGGCCCTGCACCGAGGCCTCATTGCTCAGTGGGCTATCTATGTGTACAACTCTCGAGACTCTATCTGGTTGTCCGTTGGGAGGCATCCTGAATGAAATAGACGCGACACCGTCAAAAGATTAAACCTGGTGAGCTGACCTGGTTGAGCTCACTAAAAGAAAACTTTTTAAAACACACACGCAATCAGTGTTTTCGGGTACTAAGTCAGAAATCAGAATTCAGGGTCCTGGTGTATTGATACTTTAGCCCCCATACAAACACTGGACTCCCTGAACTGAAAACCACACTCTCTGCTCTTAAAACAATTACATCATCGGAAAAATTATCAGAGTCCTAAGTTTTGCAGTATAACCAACTCCATTGATACCAATTTTCCACAACTCATCCCCCGGGGCCCATGCTGTGACTACCCCAGGACCACCCTCCATATTCCAGGGGCTGGCGACTAGCACCAAACACGTAATTCCCTGAAATTGGGAAGTCATTTCCTTTATAACATAAAATTCACACAACTGAAAACACAACTGGATACAAAACACTATGTAAACCATATAACAAAAGAGTGTTGAATGGTAAAAGGGGCCGGAAATACATGGTCAACTGTAAAGTACAAGGAACTGGAAATAGAAGTACAACTGAAGAAAAGAAATACCATTGCTGGTTCATCCTCTAGGATTCCTACATGAAGGGTAGGTATTGATAGCCTCATCATCACTCCATGTCTTTCAGTCTCCTCCGTGTACTGACTCATCATAAGGTCCACCTACAGGTACCATCCAGTACTTGTACTCTCAGACTCAGTCAGTGTTGTCTGTTGCTTGCAACCAACACAACGAGTTACATGCATAGCCCATGCATGGGGGAGTATAACAATGCTCAGTAGGGACCCCGAGAACCTCAAGGTCTCACAAAAACCAAAATAGAAAATTAAACCACAAGGTATGAAATCAACAGATAACCTCACATAGTGATATACCCGTACATATTCATAAGATATCAAGTCATCGATCTCATTAATTAGTTAAATACAAAAGTTACCGACTCATATCAACCAAGATTCTTATTCACATTATCAAAACCATGGCTGATGGAGAACTCCTCCTCTTTAGATTACAATGGTTTTTCCGCGACACCAAGGAACATCCGAAAAACATTGGACTGCTCAGGTACACCTCTTGTCGAGTACCGTGGGTCTACTGTTTCACCAAGGCGCTCCCCACCTTGGTTTTTCCCCCACAACCAGGTGCTCCCACTAATATCCTACATAAGTACTCCTTCAATCGAGTACTGCAGGTCTTCCGCCACAACCAGGCGCTCCTCTACCGTCAGTCTACCACAACAAAAAGGCACTCTCCGCAGGGCAAGTCGAGTCACTCCAAGTCAATCGATTAGCAGTTGCAAGTCTCAACCAACTACTAGGTCTCCGCACTCTGCTAGCTCGTCACAGTCAGAATCCGCTCCATGAGCTATTGGTCAAAACTACAACTGTCACGAAGTCCCATGAAGAATACCTAAAAGGTTGACCACGTCATAGAGGTCTCAAGGAAAAAGATGATGCATCAATCAGACGCATGGCCTGTGAGTTCTTAGCCTTTTAGTTCCGGGGGCCTGGTTGCATTCGTGTAAAATCCATCCTGACGGTATCTTAACTATACCCGAAACTCTAGTGGGGTATACTCAAAGTGACTACCATGCACCCAGATTCCCAGCGTCGATGACTGTTCATCAAATGGATGTTTGGTGCCAATGATATGGAAAAATGCAATGGGGTCGGTAGTAATCTCGGGTTCGGTCCATCCTGATCAGACCAACCCGTCCCGTCTTAGTCTTGGCCGATCCAGTTCGGGTCAACCGCGCCAGTTCCATTGGGTCCGGCATGGACCGTTGGGTGGGCTGGCCTATTTGGTTAAGCTCGAACTGCTTCACCCAGCCCAGCATTCCACGAGGGTGGTTCGACCCGAAGGGGGGTCGTGTAGGTGGCTCGGCCAGGTGGCGCGGAGCCAGTTCGTCCCGGAGCACCGCGAGGGATGTGGGAGGATGACTCGTCTGGGGCGCTTATAGAGGCGCTACTCGGGCGGCACGACCCGGAATGCCGGCTCGGCCGGACGCCACGTGGGGTGCGGCTCAGACAGCTCGTCTTGGGATCCGGGAGGTGAGAGGCCGACAGGCAGCCAGGAGGCCGGCTGGCGGTAGTGCATTTGGGAGACCGACGGGCGGCCGAGAGTCGGGAGGCGGGTGGGCAGCCGGGAGTCGGGAGGTCGGCAGGCGGCCGGGAGGCCAGTTCAGCCAAAGGGCTGACAGGGCGGTGTAGGTAGCGAAGACCGCAGGTAGCGCAGTTGTTTCCTGTCACCTTCATCGCCTCTACGTTTCAACACCATGCCGAAGAACATCACAAAAGAGATTGATTAAGGGAGACATGCCATGTTAGTTTGGCACGCACCCTCCGTGTCTATGTTTATAGAAACCATTTTATAAGAATGAATTACAACAACCCACCTGCAGAAGTAAAACATCCTTGTTATTCATTTTGAAATAAACGGTGAACATGGATCTTAAATGAAATTAAACCCCTAATTGACCGTTATTCTTCAACGGAGTCGCGGGGAATAAGACAGATAATTGATTAAAAACCCAATGTCAATGTTTTCCTCGATCATCGGTTTGTGTTTCGGCTCCTCATAGTTGAAGATGTCCTACATTGAAGGAGGTTCCGAGGAAGAAATTCAAAGACATTCTTCACTGGAATTCCTCATTGGAAGAATACATTCTTTGTTCTTCATTGGCGAAATCTATTCTCCCTATGCTCTATCATCTCCAATGTAAAACCAAGATGATTATGCCAAGCGAAAATAATAGATAATGTTTATCAATTATTAAATTGTTGGAACTAAATTCAATTGGGCTAAAGAATTAATTGAAAGTGTTGGCTCAAATGTCTAATGAAGAGGATTTGTCAAAATTAAGTTTTAGGGGAGTTGAAGAGGCTCCCCTACACTTAATGAAAATTTGAGGGATTCTACCCATTAATGGGGAGTTTCAAGGGGGTTAAAAACCCAGATGGTCCCCACCATAATAAACATGAAGAGAAGCTTAGGTTTGGGTGGACCCCACCACCAAAACTAATCTTGGGAGGTTATGATGTGGTGGTCCCCATCTCCAACTTCCACATGGAGTCTTTACACAACAAAATAAAAATTAATCTACACACCTTTATTTATATTTAATTCATTCACTAAAAACCCATGACTATCATTTATTCTCGACCCACTGCGGTCGAGGAGAAGGTCTCCTTATGTGGATATCAGCGTTGTGAGTTCAATGGTGCCCTCAGATTTAAATTCCATGCACTAGTTCAACTGTTATAAAAACCTGCTTGTATGTTTGCTAAACATACCAAAAAAATACTTCAGAAATTGATTCTGGGCACACCATGCCTCGGAATCACATGACGTAAATTTTATCAGACTCACAAAATTCCCATAAAATTAAGAAAAACAATTCCATGGAAATTCCGTGTTGTTACATCAAAAGACATTATTTTCACAAAACATCAATTTCCAATATAAAGATATTTTTATTGTACATTTTTATTATAATTTTTATTGTATATCATCTATCATTTAAATTCATAATAAATACATTGTGTATAATCTATTATAACTGATAATGAAATCTCTAACCAGGTAAAAAAATTAAAATTTAAATTATCGAATTTACAAAAAATATACAGAATAATCATCCAAAATATTAGTAACAAATATTATTTTATATTAAATAGTTCTGACATATTAAAACCATTTTGAATTAACTATTATAATTTTAAAGTAGTATCAGTAATATAATTTTATATAAATGTCATTCAAATCGTAAACCATTTTAAAAAATTAATTTAAAAATTATATAATCATTCTAACTAAATGAAGGGTGTAATTATTCAAAATCTTAAATACAGTGAATTAAATAAAAAAAAGTATTTATATAAATTTATTGATAGTAAAAATGAATATACTGAATAATTTGTTAATAAAATAAAATAAATATAAGAAAATTGAAATGTTAATAATATGTGTTGTTTGTGTATGCGTGAATGAAGTGTAAATTCAATCAATTATTTGGATTGATTGATTTTTTAAAACATTTCATTGGATATTTATATAAAATAGATGTTTTTTGGAAGGTTGTAAAGTCTTGAATAAATGAAAATAACAATATTATAAATCTTATGATAAAAAATGTTGAAAAATAGTGGATTCTAGAAACTCATATTTTAACCAAAAAATAATTAATATGTTGAACTAAACATGAGTTCAATTTATTTTTTCAGTTGGTATAATTACAATTCTCATAAACTTCTATTATTAGAAAATAACATAAAGTCAATATACTAATCAATAATGTAGGCTTAGGCGAACTGTCATAACAAGGTATATATAGTAACCATGATACATGATCTATAAATATTTACAATTTCATATAGATTTAATTACCATGAAAGAATGGAAATTAAAAATTATAATGTTATGTTGGTATAGTTACAATGAATGCATGGTATGTATACTGATAGTAAAAAGTTTCTGATATCAATATAATATTAAGGATATCATGCTTGGTAGCTTCATCCCTTGGGTTATATAATAAACATCCTTCTATATGTTAGATTATCTCATGCAACATGGATTCCAATGAACAAAAATAATAAAAATATCGAAATGTTATATGTATTAATGAAAAGTGTTTCTATTTTTTTAAATAAAACTATGCGGATGGAGAAATCAAACTATAGATACCATTTCCTTAGTTACAAATAGTACCTATATATTGAATCATTCCTCTATGGTATAATAGAAAATTTCTCTTACATTCACATTTTTTTAGTGACATAAATCCTTACACACATTATTTGTATAAAGTTGTTCATAGTTTAAACCTTCTTGAAATGTAGTCACCATGGAATGAAAATGGTAGGTAAAATATGGTTCAATAATAAAATTTGAATTTAGTTGATGTTAGGTAATCTATATATACAACCCCTAAAAAATTCCTTCATGTGGTAAGTTTATGAAATATCATTATGGATTCTTAATGATTATGACAATATATGTTTGAAAAAACATATTTGGTTCATTATATCCCTTATACACACTAAATTCAAAAATCTACAATAGAACTACATTTGGAAAGAATAATTATCTTTCAAATACATCAAACATCCAATCATTATATATCTTATATATATAAATATATAATCAAAAAAGTGAATTAAATAAATTAAAAATGATTAAATCACATGAAAGTCATTGAAATTTTGTCAATAATAATTTTTTATAAAAAAAATATTTATAATTTAATGTTGTTGAATTAAATATTTAATAAATTCATATATTTCTAATTGAACAGATGATGTATGATTCAATGGAATATCATTAGTGTTATTATGTAAAATAGAAGAAATTCTATTCTAGAAATTTTACATTTCTATATGAATTGATGATATATCTCAGAATTTATATCCCACATAAACTATAACTCCTGATTAAGAAATAGTTTAGTAAAATTTAAATAATTATATATAATTTCTAGTAAAATAAATCCTGTAAATTATTGATATATATAAATCATGGTATAATATAATAACTAACTAAAACTATGAAACTATATAAACAAAAAAGTACTATAGAAACCAAAATAATGAAACATGTTGAACAAAAAATTTAACATTCTTGATATTTATTTATAATTTTTAGTAGTCGAATAAATTTTAGATAAAATTATTATATTTCAAATAATGTTGAATATAAAAAATTCCCATCATTATAACCACAAATGATATTAATATAAATTGTTCTATTAAAATATGAATTCTACATAAAATATTTGGAGTGTCCAGGTCATTCCAAAACATAATATATAAAAAGGAAAGAAATAAATATAAAAAACTACACCATTTTAAAAAATAAAAAGATAACAAAATATTTTATTTAATTATCCCCAAATTTATAATGTTTCAAATTCAAATAGTAATAAATACAAAAAAATGCATTTTGATATTATTGAATCTTCTCCCCGAATAAGAAATCATCTTAATGTATGTTTTAAAATTATAATAACAAACTGAAAATAAATTTTTGAAATATCAATATGAAATATAATTTTCAATAAAATTCAAAAAATTTAAAAACAAACTTTTTATTTGAAAAACCTAAAATTTATTGACATCAAAATGTTATGTGGATGACCGGTATAAATCTCCAATGATCTAGGATTATGTAGATAGGTAATTTTTCCCCAAAAACATATTCCCTGTTAACATAATGTTTTTCATGAAGTTAAAAACTCAAAACTTATCATCAAAAGCATCACAATCAAAATTTAATTAATCATTACATTCATCAAGCATAACAAAAGAATAATATATAATATAAATAGTTATTTAATTAAAAATATATAATATTTTCTACTATAATAATACTCTGTAAAAATTACGTCAAAATTTTTTGTGTCAAATATTTCTAAATTATAATTGAATAAAAAATAATCACTTTATAACTAAAAACTATAAAACAACTATTTATAGGATTATTACCATTAAAATATACATCACATCTTTTTTATAAAATTTTTACAAAAATTTTTACATGAAAAATTATATATAGAGAAGCAATGTTATCCAAAATATATGTCAATTATATTCATTAAATAGGGTTTCAATAATTTCAATAAGATTTCCATTTTTCATGTATGTAACATAAATTTTTTGTGTTGATCAAGTAAAAGATAAATAATAAAAATTAATATTATTGTCAAATGTTATTTAATATTAAAAATATTGAAATTCATTTCATTTATCACTATGAATATAATCAATCATACAACCAATTTCATTTTTAGATAAATTTCGAAATGAAATAAATATAAATAATGTATAAATAATTTTTATAAAATATGGAAAACTCTTAATTCTACTACAATAATAAATATTAATTATTGAATATTTTATTACACTAACTCTATAATTTTTTGCAACTAAATACACAAATACTTACAAATCATCATATATTATAGATTATATGATTTATTTTTTTGAAGGAACATTTAAATTATTTTGCATTCATACAAGTATCTCAAACATTACATTCTATTAAAATGACAGTTTGTAAATGTAGATCATTTAAAATTTTTATAGATTAGTTAAAATAAAATACATCTTTAGGACCTAATCAAATATTTTATGTTATGTTATCACTTTGCATATAATTTAATAACTTTTCATGTAGAACTGTTTGCTTATGAAAATTAATATTATAAATATCTTTCATTCAATTACAATATTATTACAATGAATAATCCATAAGAACATAAAAATTATAATTTTGAAACATACTTACAATTACATAATAAAAATAATTGATATATAATAATTAAATTATGTTTTAATCCATCAAAACATAAAACATTATAAATAAATATATAATAATAAATACAAGGTTTAGTAAATTAGATTATATTTTATTTAGAATTAATTCCTAATGTAAAATTTCCTCAATCACATTTTTTTCTGATAAATTTTTATATATATTTTTTCTATATTATTATAGAATGCACAATAAATTTACTAAATATCAATCATTTATAATTATATAATTTTTCCTAAAAAATTATTAAATTGAAAATTTGGGTAATAAATATATATTTGGACTAATCAGATTAGTTAATTATTATTTTTTCACTGTGGTAGATTTTAAAAAAGTAATATATGATACTATAGTTATAATTCAGTTTTAAATACGATACTTATTAAATCCCAATTATATTTTTAAAATAATAGAATATTCATTTCTATTATAACCATTAATTCCACATTGAAAACATGTTATCATAGTAGTATTACAAATTATTAAAGAAATTATTTTTATATATTTGAGGTAATATATAATAATAACCAGTCAATTAATTATTTTCATTTATAATATTTATAAAAATAATAAAATAAAACTATTTATAACCTTGAATAAAATAAAACAAAAATTATAATAAACATTCATCTTTGTAGAGACCTGATGCTTGACGTACATAGATATTACATTAATTTTGCGGAATGCATAATACATAACAAAAATAGACACACAAGGACTGTAATAGTTTAGGGTCTTTGGAAACATGGAATGTAATCTTCTAATCATGGTGAAAGATCATCAACATCTCCCATAAAGATATTCCACTTTTTGTTTCCTTACCTAAAACCTTTCTTTTAATCTTAGGTTAAAATAAAACGTAAAAAAGGGTGAGCTCAAATGCCCAGTAAGGGTAAGCATGGATAAAATAAAACATACCATATACATTTGACCCTAAAAACATGAACATAATGTTTAAACATCAAAATATTGAGCAACGACTAAAAACATGGAAGTACACAAGGCATAGATCATAATTGAACATAAATCATGATAACATAGCATGGGAATAAAACATGAAATTGTGGCATCCATTAAGCAGATGTAATGATTTCCATAGTAGCCAAGGCATTGCTGCCAAGACCATCTTAGTGGAAAATGTCCCTTTCTGAATCGAGTTCACACCTCATTCTAGTCCTGTATTACTGAACTAGATTAACTTATCATTCCATCCATGTCTATCTCATGAGATATGAATCTTTACCCAATAAATTGGAAGGAGATATAGGTCTCACCCATCTCATAATGAAATTATTCTTACTTGTGCCACAAAATAAACATAAAACATTCATCATAACCCAATGAATAAAATGGGTTTCATAAAAATCATCCCATCATCTCATAATCCATATAAAACAAATAGATATTTCATCATAAGAAAAGTGAAACCATGTAAATCATAGAGACATTATACTTGAAACATAAAAATATGAAATAATGTCATCTTAGATGAAAAATGGTTTTGAGAAAACACTTGAAATAAATTCTTGAGGAAAATATCCTTTGTTCTTCAAAATCATTTTCATTTAAAAAAATGACATGCACTCTTAAAAGAAAAGGGTTTTGTTGAAAATAATCATGCAAACATGTAGAGGAAGCATTATGAAAATGAGGTGTTATGAAACCGTAAAAATCCATTCACGCCGTATAAGTTAAAAATAACATTTTTCCCGTTCTTTTGTCAGAAAAGTCAAAAAGTACCTCGTATGGTAAAAAAATTTAAGATTGCTTTCATAAATGTGGTAAAATAAAAAATGGGTAAAAAGGACGTTAAACATACATGAATACAATTTTATAAAACATGGGCATGGATGATAGAAATAACCCCAGTAAATACTTACGAATAAGCAATCTCGGATAATAATTAGATTTGCAAAATTATCCCTTACCTTAGGTCTGATATGCTTCGTACATATCTGAACCTCTAGTATAATGATTTAAATAATGTCATTAACTTATTACAGAATCATATTCATTGTTATGATATCATATATGGTTCACTTATGATTTTATATTACCCGTTCATTTGTAAATTCCATGTTAAAGAGCGTTTTGCGTAAAATCGTTTCATTTGTCGTCCGTGTTTTGACTTGTAATTATTCATATGATTACATAGATCATGATTACATAATTACAGAATATAAAACATGATTTATATATAATATATATTCATAATATACATATATATAATAGATCTATAAATGGAACGAAATACACCGTTAATGGAGACGGTAGGCCGTACGTACGCATGAACGTTGTTTTTGTTTCCTTGAATTGAATGGAATTAATTGGATGACATAAATATATATATATATATATATATATACATAAATCCAGTATCATTATTATGTAATATATTTCATGATTACTTATTATATATACTTTATAATCATTTATGAATGTTTAATCATTGATAATGAATCTAATCGCGTCGTGGAGACGGTATTCCGTACGTACGCACTAGCGATGATATCGTTCCCATGATCGTGGAATTTTATTGGAGTGTATGTATACTAATACATAATCAATATCAATTTAAAATAATCATATATTGTTATTATTTGCACCATTATACCCATCCAAGTAAGGTGGTGGTGGATAATAGATTACACCACTGCGTGGAGATGGTATTCCGTACGTACGCACGCGTGTTGATTTCATTTTTCGAAGGATGGATAGATTGTGAAATATGGATGTTTCATACTTATAATAACATATCAGTATATGATTGATACTGATGTTGTTACTTCATAATGATACAACCTAAGAAGAAGATGTGGAAGAAGAAATAAAGTTGAAAAAATCGGTAACGGACATTACCTCTACTTTGAAGCGCCTCTTTGAGTCCTCCTCTTAGGGCACTAAAATTGGTCTTTAAATAATAACAGGACCTCTAGGACGTTTCTAGGGAAGTGTTGAAGATAAATTGGCAGGGGTTGGCCGAGCTTGAAGGCTAAATGTGGTGTGAGTAAGAGAGGGAGGAGGTGCCCTTTTATAAGGGATGAGAGGGGCACCTTTGGAATAACAAAAAATATTGTTTTATTATAACGTCATATTCGGTTTTTAATAGATTCATATTAATTTATTTCGAATCTAAGGTGGGGATGGGTCTAAACCCTTTCATCCAATATAATTTATACAAGTTTAGGTCATTATATTAACCATAACGTTTAGTTTTAACTCTTAGTTAATTAGATTGACATTTACCATGTCACTTTGAATTTTTATATTATATACTTAATAAACTTACTATATACATCTAATAGACCCCAAGTGGTCAATTAATGATACACCTATCATGATATAAGTATCTTGGCCGAACCTTAGATTTTTAGGAATATATTAACAATTTATAATATAATATTTGTTTTAAAAACTATTTTATGTCAATTTTGACACTATTTGGTAATTGATTTTTGTGAAAATCATAACAGAATTATTAGTTCGAAACAAGTTAATTAAAAAACTACTAACATGTCATATTAACATATAAAATTATTGGAATTCATAAAAAGTCTCAAATTAACTTTATTTGGGTATTTATAACATCAATTATGTCAATATTTCAGTAATTTGATAAATACTACATCATCATTGTTTCATAAATAAATTAATTTATTTTAATTATAAAAATTAGAAATAAAATACCATTATGTAGGAAATATTCTTTATCTTTCTAATTAATATTTATAGTCGAATTCATCTTATATATATCCCTATATTAAAAATGATTTAGTTATTAAACTTTGATTTTATCTATTTTAACCCTTCTTTAAATAAATTAATAATAAATGTCCTAATCTAATCCAAGTGGGCCTAAATGTTCATATTTTATTCCAAAGGTTGTTTTTTTACGAATTAAACTTATCCAATAGAATTAGGACATGTTTTAGGGTAATAATAATATCATTTTTACCCTTAATTACCCTATTTACTTTTAACTGTGGTAAAAAAAGTAAAATGTTACTATTCACCGAAAATTATTTTCATCTCATTGAACCAAATTTTAGTCCTTGAAATTAACTGTTTCTCTCGGATTTTCGAAATTCCTCTCACAGAAGCGGTAAAATTCTGTTTTATGAAAAATTCAGTTTTTTTAACTACCACTCAGTGGTTTCACTATTCATCAAAATATGAAAGTTTCCAGAAATATATCAAAAATTAGGCCTAATCTATATTTGATATTATGAATTCATAAATGATTTCTATTTTACCAAATACAAAACATATCATTTGCATTAATTAATTTAAAAAATTTTTCTCGTCGTCAAAACAAATAGCGTGTTCTTAAGATATAATAACTATCAAAAGATTGACACTTGTTTATGTCTGGTTTAAATGTGAAATTACATCCAATGACCATAATTGTATTAAATTGTAAACATATATTCTAAATATACTTTAAAACCACTCAAATTAATAATTTATCACTATTAATTATTTCGATTAAAAAAGTTGTTTTTAATTAAAATTTAGTAATTTCCACTATTCATCAGAATATTAATGTTATCCGAAAAGTACCAAAATTTCACCCTAAGATTATTTCAATATTCCGAATCCGAAAATGAATTCCATTTTGAAAGATAAAATTTATAAAATTTCAAAAAGTGGGTATTACTATTCAAAATGGCTAGTTCATAATAATATTATGATAATATCTCGTTTAGTGAAACTCTGTATTGTGTAATACTCACGCTATCGAGGATGGTCGTGATTGCGTGTAATGCAAGGCAAGTCATTGATGCGTGTTGTGCAAGCTCCTTTTAGTTTAGCGTACAACACAAGACATTAATGAAATTAAAAAGAATATTTTTCATAAAATCTCGGGGTGTAACATTCTACCCCCCTTAAAATGAATTTCACCCTCAAAATTCGTCAAGGTTATAAAAGGTTTAATACTCGAATGTTTCTTTAATAGAAACCCACATCGTAAAAAATGAATACCAATACTTGGATTTAAAAAATACAGTATGAAATGTAACGGTTACCCAAATTAACTCATCACTAGGTTTCCATGTAAGAGAACATAGGTGAAAATATGGATATGGATGAAAAATCTAACCATCATGTTCTGATGGAGAGTGGTAGAGAACATGGCTATAAAAAACCCAACAATCACAAAGCCATAAATTTGTGATGATCTAAGGTACCGTTTGATTCATTGGATATAAGAGCACTAGGACAACATTTTTGGTTTTCAAGATCATTTCTCTAAAGTTGATGAAATTGGAATTAGAAGAAATACTTTCGTGATTTTGGTACAATCTCACCATTGGTCGTTATTTGGACAATTTCCACTTCATCTGTTAAAGAATTGATGTTGAATTTGTCATTCATGATGTGTTAGTAGATCATGTGATAGAATGATGGGTCATTCAATCTATATCAAACAAAAGGTTAGAAAAGTTATCAATTAATACATAAGTCCATATATAGTGAGATTAATCACATATGGTTCCAAAAATGGACTTATACTTCATATATCATACTGGTTAATATAATAAAACTAGTTTCTACGAAACAGGGACTTCTGGTTGGCTAGTGTTAGGCGATAAAGGTCAGTCGCACTACGGTTGTGGGTTCGATTCCCACAGCCTTGTCCGACGCGATGGGTTGTCGCCCATCCTGCAGGTTGTCCATTTTTCTAAAACTACATTACTATAACATCCCATCAATAATATCGAAATAACATCTATCCTTAATCAATACTAACTTCTGTTTAACATAATCCATTCCATCTTTATTCTTATCCAAAATACTGTTGTCCAATCTCATATTATAATGAAAACAATTACCAAAGATTTCATATAACAATCATGTTAATACCATCGTTGATCCCCATATATCATCAGATATGTTTTGTTGGTCACATTCCAAACATTCGAAGGCCTTAATCATGTATTCTCTTGAAAAATGCATACTCATAGAATCTTAGTGAAAACCTGAGTGCTATCAAAAGTTAACTCTTTTCACATACCAAAACCTCAAACCATGTTATAACTATTTCCTTATATCAGTCATGAGCTCATGAATCGTGTCAAACATTTCATTTTCTCCTTATCCATTCATTATGCGCATATCATCTTTTTTCGAAAAATATCTTAATCACTTTCCATGGTTACTAGTACCATAAAATTATTGAACACTACAATAGACCAATACATAAATATTCCAATATTACATGATACTATATATAACATTATTTTGGAATCCCATTACATAAACACTTAATCATTCCACCACATCGTTGCCAATAGTGATCACATGTGACTTCCCTTTTTCATTTTCCTTATGTGGTTGCTCATGCCGATCATCAGTAACCCTTGGACTAGGGAATTTGTTAGCATAATGACCCATTTCATTGCACTTGAAGCATTGAAGTGTTGGTGGTGCGTTCTCTGCAGTCTTTTATTTATTCACATCATTAGAAACCGTTTTTCCATTACTTCGACACTCAGCTCCTCGATGAAATTCTTTTCCACACTTAAAAAATTTTCTAGTCCCTTACGACAATCTCCACCATGGTTCTTTACACACTTTGAGAATAAGGAAACATTCATCTTATTTTCACCATTATTCTGAGATTTCTCCTTGAAATCCATCTTTCATTTCGTGTCAAAACTATGAGATGGATAAGTAATACCAACTTCCATTTCTACCATGATAGCACAACGCACAATTTCTTCATAGCTACTGGTGTCTCTTATAGCTAATGACCTTCGAATATTTTGTTTTAATCCACTGGAGAATCGATCAACTTTACTTTCAGGTTGGATGATATAAGCCAGATGCATTCCTTGCAAGCCTTGTAAAATTTTATTCGTATACACCAACAGATTCATTATCCTTTTTCTTTAGTTCAAGAAACTCCTTCTCCATCATTGTTCGAAGAATACGAGGGATGTACTTATTGAAAAATAAGTTCTTGAACTCGTCCCATTCCATGGACTCAACTTCATCTCTTGGCCTCGTATTCTTGATAAGATTCCACCATTGATCAGCTTCACCTTCAAAATGATATACTGCTAAGATGACTTTATAATGTTCAAAACATTGAAGAAATGAAAATATATTCTCAGTGGTACCAATCCATTGTTTAGCAACAAGTGGATCAGAAGACCCACTGAAAGAAGGTGGAGGTTGCTTCATGAAGGACTCAATAGAATATTGTTCCCTTATCTGTTCATTTGGAAGTCCAGAATGATTCATAGCTTGTGTAAGCATAACAATAATATTTTTCACTCCATCTCCCATAACATTTGTTTGTTCAGGAGGACAATCATTGCATTGTCCATTGCATTGATCAACGCGGTTCCTTCGGGTTCTAGCCATCGTCTAAAACCCAAAAAGAATAGTGTGAGAGGAAAAAATTATTCTAGGGAAAACAACATAATAAAGGGGGAGTACCTTCAATTTCTAACATATTAGGTTTTATTCTAAGATCGTTACTGTAATTCTAGGACTATAACCTATACTTATACTTAACCTTAGGGACATCCCTAGACATACAATAGAAATATCTCTAGGGATCTCACAACAGTTATCGCATCCTAGTTTCCAAAGGTTGACTAAACTATTCCTCTGATACCTACTTTAGAGACCCAAAGCCTGTCGTACATAGATATTACATTACTTTTGCGGAATACATAATACCTAACAGAAACAAACACACAAGGACCGTAATAGTTTACTGTATTTGGAAACCTGGAACGTAATCTTCTAATCGTGGGGAAAGATCTTCAACATCTCCAATAAAGATCTTCCACGTTTTGTTTCCTTACCTAAAAACTTTCTTTTAATACTGGGGGAAAATAAAATATACAAAATGGTGAGATCAAATGCTCAGTAAGGGTAATCATGGATATAATAAAACATACAATATACATTTGAACCTAAAAACATGAACATAATGTTTAAACATCAAAATCTTGAGCAACGACTTAAAACATGGAAGTACAAAAGGCATAGATCATAATGGAACATAAATCATGATAACATAGCATATGAATAAAACATGTAATTGTGGAATCCATTAAGCACATGTAATTATTTCCATAGTAGCCAAGGCATTGTTGCCAAGACCGTCTTAGTGGACAATTCCCCTTTCTGAATCGAGTTCACTCCTCATTCCAGTCCTATAATACTGAACCGGATTAACTTGCCATTCTAGTCATATCTATCTCATGAGATATAAATCTTTACCCAATGCATTGGAGGGAGATATAGGTCCCACACATCTCATAATGAAATCATTTTAACTTCTGCCACAAAATAAACTTAAAACATTCATCATAACCCGAAGAATAAAATGGGTTTCATAAACATCATCTCATAATCCATATAAAACAAATGGATATTTCATCATAAGAAACGTGAAACCATGTAAATCATAGAGAAATTATACTTGAAACATACACATATGAAATAATGTCATCTTAGAAGAAAAATGGTTTTGAGAAAACACTTGAAATGATTTCTTGAGGAAAATATCCTTTCATCATAAAAATAATTTTGATTTAAAACAAATGTCATGAACTCTTAAAAGAAAAGGGTTTTTTTTGAAAATAATCATGAAAACTTGTAGAGTATGTGTTATGAAAATGAGGTGTTATGAAATCATAAAAATCCATTCACGCTGTATAGGATAAAAATGACTTTTTCTTGTACTTTTGTCGGAAAAGTCAAAAAGTACCTCGTATGGTAAAAAAAAATTTACGATTTCTTTCATAGCATGTGGTAAAATTAAAAAATGGGTAAAAAGGAAGTTAAACATACATGAAGACACTTTTATAAATCATGGATATGGATGATAGCAATAACCCTTGTAAATACTTACGAATAAGCTATCTCAGATAAAAATTAAATTTGAAAAATTATCCCTTACCTTAGGTCCGATATGCTACGTACGTATCCGAACCTCTAGTATAATTATTTAAATAATTTCATTGACTTATTACAGAATCATATTCATTGTTATGATATCAAATATGGTTCAATTATGATTTTATATTACCCGTTCTTTTGTAAATTCCATGTTAAAGAGAGTTTTGGTAAAAAACTGTTTCATTTGTCATCCGTGTTTTGAATTGTACTTATTCATATGATTACATAGATCATGAATACAAAATTACAAAATATAAAACATTATTTATATATACTATATATTCAGAATATACATATATATAATAGATCAATAAATGCAAAGAAATACACCGTTCATGGAGACGGTAGGTCGTACGTACGCATGAACATTGTTTTCGTTTCCTCATTGAATTGAATGGAATTAATTGGATGACATACATATATATATATATACATAAATACAGTTTCATTATTATGTAATATATTTCATTATTACTTATTATATATACTTTATAATCATTTATTAATATTTAATCATTGAGAATGAATCTCATCGCGTCGTGGAGACTATATTCCGTACGTACGCACGAGTGATGATATCGTTCCCATGATCGTCCAATTTTATTGGAGTGTATGTATACTATTACATAATAAATATCAATTTAAAATAATCATATATAGTTATTATTTACACCATTATACCCATCCAAGTATGGTGGTGGTGCAAAATAGATTACACCACGGCGTAGAGACGGTATTCCGTACGTACACACGCGTGATGATTTCATTTTCCATAGGATGGATAGATGGTGAAATAGGGTTGTTTCATACATATAATAACATATCATTATATGAGTAATACTGATGTTATTACTTAAAAATGAAACAACCTAAGAAGAATAAGTGGAAGAAAAAATAAAGTTGAAAGAATTGGTAACGGACATTACCTCTTTTTTGAAGCACCTCTCTGAGACCTCCTCTTAGGGCACTAAAATTGGTCTTTGAAGAATACCAGGACCTCTAAGATGTTTCTCGGGAAGTGGAGAAGATAAATTCTTAGGGTTTTTCCGAGCTTGAATGCTCAATGTTGTGTGAGGAAGAGAGGGATAAGGTGCCCTTTTATAGGGGAGGAGAGGGGCACCTTTGGAATAACCAAAAATATTATTTTATTATAAAGTCATGTTCGGGTTTTAATAGCTCCAAATTGATTTATTTAGAAGCTGAGGTGGGTATGGGTCTAAATACTCTCATCCAATATAATTTATACAAGTTTTGGTCAATATATTAACCTTAACGTTTAGTTTTAACTCTTAGTTAATTAGATTGACATTTACCATGTCACTTTTTATTTTTATTTTATGTAGTTAATAAACATACTATATACACACAAGAGACCCCCCAAGTGGTCAATTAATGATACACCTATCATGATATAAGTATCTTGGCCGAACCTTTGATTTTTAGTAATATAATAACAATTTATAATATAATATTTGTTTTAAAAACTATTTTATGTCAATTTTGACACTATTTGGTAATTGATTTTTGTGAAAATCATAACAGAATTATTAGTTCGAAAAAAGTTAATTTAATCAATACTATCATGTCATATTGACATAGAAAATTATTTTAATTCATAAAAAGTCTCAAATTACATTTATTTTGGTATTTATAACATCAATTATGTCAATATTTCATTAATAAGATAATTATTATATCATCATTGTTTCATAAATAAATTAGATTATTTTAAGTCTAAAAATTATAAATAAAATACCATTATGTATGAAATATTTTTATCTTTATAATGAATATTTATAGTCGAATTTATATTATGTATAACCCTATATTAAAAATGATTTATTTATTAAACTTTGATTTTAACTATTTTAACCCTTCTTGAAATAAATTAATAATAAATGTCCTAATCTAATCCAAGTGGGCCTAAATGGTCATATTTTATTCCTAAGATTGTTTCTGGCTGAATTAAACTTATCCAATAGAATTAGGACATGTGTTAGGGTAATAATAATATCATTTTTACCCTTAATTACCCTATTTACTTTTACCGTGCTTAAAAAAAATAAAAAGATACTATTCACCAAAACAAATTTCATCTCATTGAACCACATTTTAGTCCTTGATATTAACCGTGTCTCTCAGATTTTCGAAATTACACTCGCAGAAGCATTAAAATTAGGTTTTATGACAAATTCAGTTTTTTTAACTACCACTTAGTGGTTTCACTATTCATCAAAAAATGTAAGTTTCCATAAATTTACCAAAAATTAGGCCTAATCTATATTTGATATTATGAATTCAAAAATGATGTATATTTTACCAAATTAAAAACATATCAGTTGCATTAATTAATTTAAAAATTACTTCCCGTCGTCAAAACAAATAGTGTGTTCTTAAGAGATAATAACTATCAAAAGATTGACACTTGTTTATGCCTGGTTTAAATGTGAAATTACATCTAATGCCCAACATTTTATTAAATTGTAAAAATTTATTTAAAATATACTTTAAAACCACTCAAATTAATAATTTATCACTATTAATTATTTCGATTAAAAAAGTTGTTTTAAATTAAAATGTAGTAATTTTCACTGTTCATCAGAATATGAAAGTTATCCGAAAAGTACCAAAATTTCACCCTAAGATAATTTCAATATTCTGAATCCAAAAATGAAGTCCATTTTGAAATATAAAATTTATAAAATTTCAAAATGTGGGTATTACTATTCATAACGGCTAGTTCATAATAATATTATAATAATATCTCCTTTAGTGAAACTTGGTATTGCGTACTACACACACTATCGATGAAGGTCATGATTGCGTGTAATGCAAGGAAAGTCATGGATGCATGTTGTGCAAGATCCTTTTGGTGTATCGTACAACACAAGACGTTAATGAAATTAAAAAGAATATTTTTCATAAAATCTCGGGGTGTTACGGTCTTCCCATCTCAATTTTCATTTTAAGCCATTTATAGATTTCAAATAATTATAAAAATTATAATGAGGTACATAAGTAATACCCTATAACATTCCATTATCAGTTAAATGTACATTATTTTTAGAAGAAAAATTCTCAATGTGTTTTTATATTATTATATACAACAGTAGAAGTGAATAGATATTTTATCTTCCATTCCTTATCCTAATTTAACTATATAAAGTCTAATTTAATGAAATATTTTTAGATTCATAAAAACATTAATATAATATAGAATCAATAATATCATTTTTATAATAAATAAATCATGAATTATAATAGTATTCCTCATTCATATTTTATTTATTAGAATCAAATACATATATATCGATCCAAATCATTAGAAATTATTCTTTGTGTTTCTTTTGGTATTTTTCATTATTATTTATATTTGGATAGTTATATTTAATATAATGTATCTCTCTGTAATCAAAAAAGTAAATTATAATGCATTATAATCAGTATTTTTTTATTTATCACAAATTTTATTTTGTTTTTATGTTATTCATCTAAATTAGTTTTTCAATACTTTCATTTTTCACATATATGTATACTATAAAAACAATTTGTGGCACATGTATATTTTCAAAATCCTATAGTTCAAAATAATATGATTCTATAGGGAAAAAAATTATACATATAAAAACAATGTAATTAAAAAAGATGGTTAACTCTTTAGTTATGTTCTTGAAATCTAATTTCTACTTAAGATATGGTAAAATAAATTCACCAATGTCGTACATTTAATTATTAATATTTCATAATTGAAAACAAGTATTGAATTATATTTCATCATTACAACTCGTAGAAATTATTGAAATTTCCTTATGTTTTCATAAACTTATATAAACGAAATAATTTCATTACTAATTCATGTGAAATAATAGGCCATTTTTTAAAAGATTTCACTTCACCCATCTTTATGTCTTGATACTTAGCTAAAATCATTACAAGATTTATTTGTTTAAATTTTTATAATATAACGATAGTAACATATTAAATCATTAAAATAAAAAGTTATGTCTTACAATAATACACTTGATTAACAATGATATGATAATATCACTATATAATTTAGAACATTCTATTTTAAAATTTATTAAATTTCATTTTTTCATGTAAGAGTATGCATGCAATATTTTGGTACTATGGATCATTTTTACATGATCTTATAGTGTTATAGGATTAACTAATTGAGTTATATCAATATTCTAGATCTATTTTAGCCATAATAAATTCCAACAATGTGATGTGTCCTATAAAGAATAATTGCATTGATTTCATTGGTCCCTTACAATGAAATGTTATTCTCCGTAGATTATGAAGTATATTGATATGGTGGAAAAATAAAATATTAATAATAATATTTATTGAAGTTTTTGATAAATTCAAAAAGTAAAAACCTGTTAAATTATTTTTTTTCTGGATGAGTAATAAATGGTAGTTTAAAGGGGGCGAAAGGAAATAAAATCTTATTTTAAATTAATAGAATAATTATCTATATTAATTATCAATGTTAAATAAATGTGTTAATAATTAAGGAAATAAAATAATGATTAGAATCCTTTTTATAGTATTAATGTCAAAATTTAAAATAGTATACTCATATTCCAATGTGAAAGATGAGTGATTAGGAGTTCCCTAATATGATTTGTGAAGTAAAACCATAATTCTATTATATAATCCTTTTCTACAATTTGGTGGGATTACAACACTCACCCAATGTAATTTTATCAGAATAGAAACCAAATACAAAATTGAAATTAAACTATGGGAGTCCCAACATGATCAATTATTACATTAGTATATAGAATTCTAAACTGGATCAGAGATAATAATTATCATTTTTAATGTAAAAGAATAACTAGAAACTGGTAGAATGTGTTAGGTTTTAGAAGTAGTGTTAAAAATCAAGAAACCAAAATGAAATAGATGGAGTAATAAAATATAATACATTATAGGTATTAGTACAATATAGTTTTATAAATATTTATTTACAATGATGTAGATGATGAAATTGATTACCTCCAGTCCTAGTAATATCATCCAATAAATGAAAACATAATTTCACATGATGTGGTTTTCAGAACACTTCAATGTTTAATGCTATTCTATTTCGAAAAAAAATTTGTTTCTCACAATAATAGAATATCATTTATCCTTTTAATGTTTCCTAAAAAATTATATATAATTTATAAAAAAAAAATTCCCAATATTCAATTGTTTAATGCACATCAAATTTATATTTAAATTTTTTCAAGGAGTGGGGAAACCAACTTCCAAAATTTGTAAGTAAATATAACATCATCCTGAAACAAAAATATAGATTCAATATAATTTTATTTATATAATACTTATTTAAATTTATATAAATAATAATAGTTTGATGAAATCCCACGAATATCATAATATATATTGTCCAATGAATTCATATTTCCAATGCAGATTAAAAATTATGGTTGTCTGCATTAATTTAGTCATTAAATATACTTCATGAAATAACAAAAACTATGATTTAATAATTTTGATGATACTAAATTCTAATGTAGAGAAAAATAATTCAACCAAATCAAAACAAAGTATAAAAGTGTACATTATGCAAATGTGTTCACTATGTATATTGATGAATAAATTGATAATTTGGAAAAGAAAAAAAATGATTAAAATATATAACAAACCCTTTTCCTAATATTTATATAATATATTTAAATATTTGTAATTAAATAACATATAGAGAAAGTAAAATACTAATTGAGCTAAATATATCATAATAAATGATTAAAAATAAGAGCATACTAGAAGACATAGATTCTTGAAAAATAATAATTTAGGTGTTGAAAAGACCATGACTGTCGAGTAGTAATTTTTTTAGGGAACATACCATTACCATATAAAATTGGAACATGAAAATAAAACATTATAACTATACTCATCATGAATGCATGGAATATTAAACTATCATTGGAACATATATATTTACTATGATTCTCCATCACAAGATAATTAAAATGTGCGGTAGGTATTGTTATTGTGAGGGAAAAAGTCATGTGGAAAGTATATTGTGTGGTTAGTATAGTTATATTGAATAACATATTGGTATATTTAATGTCATGTGTGTGTGGATTATATGGTAGATTGAGGTTATAAATTTTTCTAACTATGTTCTAGGTGTAGAACATAAAAATTACTGTGGAATGTTATATTAAATCGTGCAATATGACTTATGGTAATCTAAAATAATAAAAAGTTATAAACATGAACCACTAAAGAGAAATTTTTGTCTTTTATATATGACATATCATGGATGATTAATTAACAACATTTATGATATAATTTCATGAGTTAAAATTATTAAATATATGTTACATCATGACTCCATGGAATATTTTAATAAAATCATTACACGATGAATTCATGTTTTGAATTATAATAAAAACCTTAAGGTATGTATAAATTATTTCATGGAGGGAAATCACAGTGATTTGAAATAACAATGGAATTACAATCACTAGTATACATGAGGTTTCACAGTTACATTTAAATTTGAATAATAGTAGGAAATAAACACATACAATTACATCAAAATACCAACATGTGGTATGTGTATGAAAAATAATGGAAGGTACTTTAATAATATTTCATGGTATGTATGTATAACCATCTATTGTAATTTTATAGAATATAAAAAAAATTGGGAAGTCATAGTTTACTAAAATTTATATAAAATAAAAAACATTCTAATAAATAATTAATCATGTCAATATGACATTTAAAAAAATAATTTCACTAGAAAAATGTAAAATATATAATTTATTATCATTATAAAAAATAAATCTAATGTTTCAATAAATTAGTGAATTATTAAATTGTTTAAATTTAATTTTCAAACATTTATGAAATTTAGGGAAATTTTGAAAAAATTATTATATTTTTAACAAAGCAAATATAGTCCACTTTCGAAGAATTTCATGATTGTTATCATTAAAAATTTAGATGATTTTGTATTCTAAAATAATAAAAATCACGAACAATAGATGTTACATCAGGTAATTGTTTCCACATAAAAAAAAAGATATCCAAATTTTATATTTATTAGAAAATAAATATATTATAAATCTAATAAATTAATTTACATTATGATATGATATATATATAAGAATGATATAATATAATTCTAATAGAATACTATGAATCAATATATTCTAAAAATTATTTATGAATCTAAATATGTGAAGCATGTTTGGAAATATTCATGAATATTAATGATATTTATTTAGACATTATCATAGTGGTACAAAACATATTTTAATGACATATCCTTCCAATTAAATAGTATTTAAAAAATACTTTTCCTATAATTCATGATATATAAAAAATATATTATGCTAAACAAATTTATTTCCATATAAAATATTGAGACAATTTGAAATATTCAAATACAACTAAAATTAATGGTTAGAAAACAAGAAAACTATCCCAATGTCCAAAATCCATTATTATTTATTTGATAATTAGTTGTCCTTTAGATTTGGTTTTTCACTCCAATATTTCACTTTATTCTTAAATAATATTTCTTTATACCATATATCCTTCAGTTTGTTAAGGTATTTATATTTAATTTTCTCATATATTTCATCATCTAGTATATAGTATTGTATTAAAAACATAGTATCACCTTTAATAAAAATGGTGTTTCTCTCAATACATGAAATTATAACCTACTTAATAATATAATCATAATATATTAGTAATGAATTATCCTAATGATTTTTTTAGAGAGAAATGAATTTTTGAAATTTTTTTATCATTTCAAAAACCATCATACAATTTTGAATCAAAATCCCACCATATTAACATCACATGTACCTTTGCATTGATTCTCACATTCCAACTGTTATATTATTCTAAATCTATTATTTCTCCAAAATTCTATTGAATATAGAGTTTAGTGTTTTCTTCAAAACATTCGATCAGTCATTTCATAATCAGTATATTTATAATATGATTATTTCCCATTTGGAAAATTAGGTTAATAGTGTTCAAGAACAATGCATCAATAAAAAATACCAGAGAATGTATCTTTTTATTATTTATTCCTTTTTGATATTATTCTTAAATGAATTATATGACTCTATTAAATTCTTATTCAGTATCAGAATCTTATGAGTGATGATCCTTACCATAATCATAGATTTTTATATTTTTCTTGTGTTTAAAATACCTATCATCCATAAATTTACATTTAAAATATTAATTATCTCACCATTCAAAAGTAAATAAGATATTATAAAATTAATTAAGTGAAATATCCTCTTAATCATCTTGTGATGAAATTTTGGGATCACATCTATCTATAATATTTCTAGACAATTTCCTAAAAATTTTGGAATCATCATGTTTCTAATGTATTCTAGGAAAAGTAATTAGAATTTCATTTCACTGTGTAAAAATATCATCAACACAATTTTAAAATATGTGTATAGGTATGGAAATATTCACATCCAAATCTAAATTTTTTCTTATTTTACAATAAAATTTCATTCATAAATACACTAAAATTTATCCTATATTTATTTTAAGTGTTAAAGACTTATAAAATTAGGGTAAACCTTCTCTAATAAAAATATGGGGACATAATCATGTGTAGTTCTACCAAAATTCATATTTCTCTTTCCACAAAACATAATATAGCCATTATTTTAAAACTATATAAACACATTTATCAATTCATTATGATCTTCCAATTAAATGGGAAAAAATATGGAAATATTTATATATTTCAAGGGTGATAAATTTTTCTATTTAATTTTGGTACATCTATTATATTTACTGTGATAAATTAATCCATAATAAATTTTTATATGCATAGATCTAATAGGGATACCAATGATCTGATATAAATTTATGTTATTAGTAGGATCAGTTTACTCTACTCTTACGGGGTAGGGGTTTAATTGATGAACTATTGTTTTAATGATTCTATTACAAAATTAATCATGTTTAACATGTTAGAGTATGATCAAATAAATAATAGAAAAAATAATCTTCACATGATAATGTTAATGTTTATTTAATTAGGATTACAATGTTTTTTCAAGGATTATATCCATGGTGGAACCAAACTATTTACAAAGACAAGTCACTCACTAAGCACATACTCATTTCACAATATCCAATTGTGAAATATTCATTCAATATTTCACGAACCATACAACCACACAATATTGGAATCACATCTAACATCACACATTTTTAATGAAGTCAAAAAATAAATAAGTAACCAAATAAACCCATCAAATTTGGTATTAAATGTTGAATTTCCAACTTAACAAATAATATGAAAAAAATAGTCACTCAATTATCATTCTTGAAATTCACAAAAGTAATACACATTGACTAAAATAAATTCCATGCAACTAAATTATTTCAAATGTCGATTTAATATATATCTATTCAAATATTCAAACACCTTACATTATCTCCTAGTAATTACTCATTTTAGACCAATACTTTTTTACAAAACCACATGTCATTAATAGTTAAATTATTTATGAAGGAATGAAAAATAAATACTATCCCCTATCGTCAATAAATAATGTAATCCACCATGATTACACTATGGACTCAGTTTGGATTATTCCTATGAGACATAAACACAATAATGGTGGTTAATGAATGTATTATGAAATAATGTTAATGTAAATTTAATGAGTAAAAATTACATAATTTATTTAAATTAAAAAATGCAATAATTGATATGGTAATAAAATATATTATATAAATAAATGATAACTTTTCCCTATCACTGGAATATAGTTTTCTGCATGATTATATATGATGTTGATATTTGAACTACATTATTCCTATATAAAGGATATAAGGAAAATTATATCATTTATATGATGTGATTTCATACCTTACCCCTCTCATATATGTTAGGGAGACTAACACTTAATTTACATTAGGAGGACGTTTTCCATAACACTCTAGGGGGAGAGATGGATGGGTACCCCCTCTAGCCCCTTTCACTAATCATGTTAATTTCTTATGCGGCTATTTATGTATATATTTTCTATATATATGTATATATATTTATATAATTTTTTGTTATTATTTTTCACAACTATATCTTCATATACATTATCCAAATAATAATTATAATTGTGATATGAATTGGTTGTGATGGAATGAGGTTCGTACGCATTTTATTGGCTATGATAGATTTTGGTATAATACTAGATGTATGATTCATATAATATTGGTTTTGGTGTATCTAATAACTATATAATTATTATTAATTGTTATATCATTTTGATTTACTTCACAATTATATTTGGTATAGATTAATTTTGAGAGAGATTTCTCATCGTGTGAAACATTGGGGAAGAGAAAATATCAACTAGGGAAGTGGATGATGAGTACCCTTGAGGTTTCATTATTATATAATATATTCAAATATATGTGGTAGTTGTTTATTGTTATTCATTATGATGTTGTAAACATATTATTCCAGTTTTTATTACATGTTATTTTAATTGGTTTCCCAATTTATTATCATTATTTCTTTTTATTTTTCAAAATACTATCTAGTGAGGTGTCTATTGGGTATATTATTATTCTCACACTACTTATATATAACTTGTTTTTGTGGTCATACAATGGTGGCTTTGGCTATATGTTTCTATATCTGGGGTTTTTACATGTTCTTTGGGAGTCATTGTCACATTATTTTTCACCTTTCGGCACATATAATTTTTCTATCACTGGTTTTATTTATATATGAAATTACATGTTTTTAAATATTATTTCTATATATATATATATGTATTCAATATGGGGTTTTTGAAGTATACATATCATCTATCTCTACCACTTTTTGATTATTGGTAATGACATTCATTGTCTGAATCTTATACCGGTATTGAAAATTTCCAAAGGGGTCCTACTTGGTATGGAACTGAAGTAGTCACTAACTCTATTAGTTTATTTATAAACCATTAATCATTCAAATTAATTGATTATGGTCATAAAATATTGATATCCTAGGATAAATTTTAAGGGAAATAATAGATTGTGGAGTAAGTAATTAGTGATGTATCATGGGTATGTAAGTAAACATGTTTTTCTTATTATAGTAAGAAATGTAAACATAAGAGACCAAATGAGAATATTGTATTTTCCCCCCTTATTATTTAATATAATGAAAATTATGTTTAAATATAATACTAACTGATGTGATATTGGATGCACTGATGAAAGCTGTGAATGTATCTTAGATCATTATTTTTTATTATTATCATGGGTAGAACATAAAATAAGATAAAAATTTAATAATATAATAAATAAACAAATAATTAATTAATGAAAAAAAATTCATATTATAAGAATAATATCTGTAAATGTTTTTCATTTTGCCGGAATTGGTTCAGGTCTACATACTCATAAATTTCACACAAAGGATGATCAACATTATATGTATGATGATAATTGTAGATTCGAGGTTGACATTGTTGACTCCTGGAGAAAACCCTAATACTTACAGATCTAAAGTCTATAGATGTAATATGATTCAATTTTAGATTTATTAATAGAAGTCTAGTTGGAGGAGGTTGATGTAAATTTCTGTTTGATCTATTCATATAAGAAGAAAATTGTTTTTTTGTTATTCAATGCTATTTATAGAATTGAGGTAGTGGTGGTCAATTTTCATATGGAATAATGAGGAGACTATAGTGTAATTTGATAGGTTCCAATATAATATATGTGTATATTTCATTTCCCTTACTGTGTGTGTGGAGTGTCACCCATAGCTTGTTATCCTTGGATATATGATATCCGCTAAGGGAGTATATGGGATCTATTTTTGAATCATTCGATTTCCTGGTTCTGATCTATTAAGAAATAATGATTATATGAAAATTAATTTCATGGAATCCTTGCATCCAATTATTATGTGTTATGTCAACATAGTTTTTTTGAATGTGTATCTTATGGTTCTAGTGAGAGAATATGTTAATGAAACAATGATTTCTAGAAATAGAACATCATTATTAGGGAGTATTTATGAAAACTAATGATTCCATGTAGTGGAATGAGGTTCCATAATTACAATGGATTAGAGTTTAATGTCTGTTAATGGATGGTCATGTGAATCTTATTATTATTTATATAGGTTTACCATATCTCATGAATTTTCCAAAAGATTATAAGTATTCTTTTATCATAGATACAGGGGTCATGGGTGCCCATATTTACTTGTCATTATGTTTCATTTGTTCTATGAAAGGTGTTCCACCTTAGGATCCTACATTGGATATGTTTAATATATGGAAGTAGCGGTATGATGTACCATTTTTGGATCACAAGCCAGCATGTGGGAAGACATAAATTATATGAAAAATTGTCCTTATACATAGAGATATGGGGTTAGATATGGTGTAGGTATTTAGGAGGGTTAGAGATTCTATTTAGTATGTTGTAAAAAACATAATGTGTTAGAATTTATAACAACATGAAATATAGACATCATTTGAGGTACCATTTTCATGTTTTCAACATCTGTTTTTATCATTTTTTTCAATTTGGAGTGATACTCTACATTATAAAACATACCATGGTCGGAATACATGATACATGGGTTAGGGTAGGTTTTAGTGTCATTGGTATTAACCGTGACAGTTATAGGTCTATCTAACTTGTATGATGTGTGTAGATAATTTGAGCTAGTGCTGGGGTAGCCCCGAACTTATGGTGATGTCAAATTTTTATAGATACAATTATATGAAATCATCATAAAAATATATTGGTTGTATTTAGTGTAGTATATCATCGAATTCATCTAAATGAAATATATGTCATATGATGATAATGGAGATCCAATTAGTTTTTTTCATGGATTAAAACCCTCAGATGGGTAAGGGGAATGCACTATATTTTTATTCCCATTTGGAAGAGTTGTTGTAGAGTTCGTTAGAATATAACTAGTTAGTGGTTTTACAATGTTGAAAAATACCACCTTGATTCCATTTTAGATGTTTTTATTGGATTCCACCTAAAATGTGTTATTTTGATTGGGGTAATTTTATTGTTGTGTGTTCCTCCTATATTGATTTCTTTGTACAATAGGAAACCATTTTAGATGAAGTATATACAATAATATTTTTATTATATGTGGTTGTGGAGTTTTTTAGATGAGTGGGTCACCATGGGGTGAATAATTTTTGTACCTGAAAAAATAAATTTGTGGTTTGTGTCATTGTATCGATTATAAAGTAATAAATTATTTGAAAATGATGAACCTATGCCACCATGGATTGATTGATTATTTATTTAATCATATAATTGGAATATTTTGATTCAAAAAGGCCTATATATGGTCATGATATCATTATATGCATTTGATGGACGTGGATATTCAAATGAATACATTCCACATGTGTCATGGTCATTATGATTTTTATGTCATTATTCGTGGAGAATGTTCCATCTAGGTTTATAAGGTAAATGGTCTCACTGTTAAGAGATATACATTATCAGTTCATTGTGGAATTCATCAATTAAATCCTTATATACATTGAGTCTATGGAGATTCTTGCAATGAATTTATGTTCAATTATCGGAGTTCATTGAAATGTGTGTCTATTTGGGATGTTTTCAAAGTGTATGATTTATGATCTTAATGTGTGGTTTTTGTGGCTAGTCTTTTCCAACCGATGAGTAGTCATGTATCATTTGAAAATAGAGGTGTCTTTTTCATGGAAATAACATAGGATAGTGGGATAGTTGGGAAGTTTTCTTGGTCTTCTAGAAAATTATATGAGATTCTAAACAATTTCAATTAATATGGTACTCCTCTAACATCCGTGACTCAAAATTATCATGCATTTTAATAGGAAATCTAATGTATGGTATATTTCGACGGCCTAAAGGTGAAGTGCTTCAGAGAACCATTACAACGATTCCCATTGGTGGGGGTTCAGTTTGAGGTTTTATGTGATTATTTTAATCCTATATTTGAATGAGTTATGATACATCAAAAACGGGTTTTTATCATGGGTCTCAGTAGTTATAATACATTGTGTGAAGCTATTCCACCCATGGTCATGAGTTGATAGAAGCTATGTGTGCCTTGATGATGGGGTTACAATACCCTGTCCACAAGTGTTTTTTGGGATTTCCACCAAAATATCATGAGGTATGTCATCACCCACAATGACAAGGACATGGTAACACATTACTGGATTGAATTATTATTGAATTATGACTTTAATATTTAATAAATGTCCAAAAAGGTAAATGTTTTAGTATCCTTGATGAGATCTTAGTCACATAGGTATGTCATTCATGACTCTGTATATTCCTAAAGGGTCATATAATAAACAAAATTTAGAAATATATTTATCTGTGTATGGAAGAGGTTCGTGGAATAGTTCTTCTTTTCTAGGTGATTTTGAATGAATTCTTCAGATTATAATGTAGATGAGTCCCAGGTAGTGAATTGTGTTTAAGATGTTTGGAGAGGTCAGGATGTTTCTAAAAAAACCCATGGTGGTTAGTTTGTGGATTTTCAAAATTTCATTTTTAAAACAAAATAATTTCCTTTTTTATTTCAACTAATAGATAGTTATATGGGAGTCTCGTACCTCAATCTTGGTCGTACATCCTAGTTTGACAAATATATAAAATGCTCTGAGATGTGTGTATTTATAGCAATTTTTAAATCATGTATTTTTATATTATTAATCTATATTTGGAATTCATGTAGATAATTTATGAGAACCACGTTCATATTTGTTCTCTCCATCCATTATATGTTACACTACAGAAGTGACAGTACATCTCTTTGGATATTATTATCAGTTTTGATTGATCCCATGGAGGCTTCGATTCAATATGGATATTATTTTATTTATTTCAAATTAATAACAAATTATTTTGATAATGGAGTTAAATTATTAGAGGTTTATCAAGGATGTATTTGGAATATGATTTTTGACTTCATATTGTTTTTCCGATCACTATAGGTGATCAAAATCGTAATGTTACTTTTAGTACGTTGTAAGGTATCCCACCTGATTTTGGAAATAACTTATTCCTTATCACTAAATTCCATTAAAGGAAGGATGTTTAAGTAGAGAATACTATCATGAATCATGAAGAGAAGTTTCAGTATTATGTATAAGATTTTTGAAGACCAAGGACACATTACAGTACATTGGTCATGTTTTCATAAAATAAATGTTTCTACTACTCATTGGTATGCAAACGGTTCTAGCTTTTGTATGGATAACATTTCCGATATGTATAATGAATGACCAATTTTAGATAGAAATCAATGTATCGATAAAATCTATTATAGAACATAGTAGATATGGATCGTGTGATTAATGGGAGGACAAAGGTATCTCATGACCAAAATAAATCCTATTCCAATCATAGGAGGAGACCATTGTAGTGTAATTTTAGAGATGGGGTGTTGTAGAATTTTAATTCTAACAATGATAAGTTATGTTTGGTTTTTAAAATTAATATATCTCTTGTAATTGTTGGTCCTTTCGAGTTGTTGGATTACGTTCGAGATGTGTTGTATCATATATAACGTCCCTCGTAGATGGCATATATAGAATCTTTTTAATTGTATCACAACTCTATCATTATATTTATGATGATTCTAACATCATCTTGTTGGGTGAGATCTATGCTAACACTAATGTGATATTCAAGTAGTTGAATATATAGATCCATGAAAAATAATTTTAGGTGTTTTATACGAAATCTATACACTTGGTTCTATCCTTTTTTCACCATTATGGTGTAGTAGAGTGTTTGTAAAAAAATTTGTTGCGTATGAATACTCAGTACACTGGTCTATTTTCTGTTTTTCTATTTTCTTTTTACATTGTTCGTTTTATAGATGTTAACATTATTGGTTTATAAAATTGTTCCATATTGTTTATTTCTTGTTAAATTTATGCACATATAGAGGTCTCTCCCCCGTGAGGTTATTTAACGTGGTTTTTATGTTGTCATTGTCTGCGATGTTTCCTTAATGGGGTTCCTGATATCCTATGTTGTTGAGGTACCTGAGAGATATCTCATGATGTGGATATTCAGAATAAGTAATGTTGTTATACATACGGTGTCTGTTTTGGATTCTCTAGGATGAGAATGGTTTGTTAGATATTGAATACAAGGAACTAGATTAATATAGAATAATCTTATTCATGTTTTTGAATCCTGAGATTCTTAGAGGAGGCATATAGTAGGTCTATATGGGGATGGATACTAAAATATGTAATAATATATTATTCATAATGTATATGGTTTTAATTCTGTAAATTTATGGTTCTAATATTTTTTCATTTTGGTTTACAGGGGTCTTCACGACATGAATAAATTGATGGTTATATGCTATAAAGAGACACATTTTATATGGAACCTAAAATCTGAATATTAATTTATGATAATGGTTTTCATTCCATATAAATCTATTATACTATAATCCATTTTGAACCATATTTAATTTGGTTTTCCAAAAACATTATGGATTCTCTCTCAATTTCTAATTGATTTGAAGGAATTGCTCCTTGTGTTTTGAAATCCCTTCAATGTGGATCAAATATGGGATACTATTGTATGTAATACGGTGATCAATGGAACATTCTACATTTTCATCACATGTTTATTCGATATGGATTATAATACTTATTATTTTTATTCTTTGGTGGTTTATATACATGATTCTAATAGTGTTTTCTTGGTTTTTTTTGAATGGGTATATAACATTGTCAATGAAAGTGTTCATATCCTGATATAGGGGTGATCTAGATCAATTAAATTGTTGTGTTATAATTAGATAATCATAGGAACCAATATGTTATGTAAATCGTTGTTTCTCCTATTTATATACATGAATTTATAATGTCATCATATATGAACACTTTATATAGAGGTTCAATTAACTATATAATGATTGGGCCTGATGAATATAGAATTCATTGTAGCGGTCATATGATTCTTCTGACTATGTTGATAATGTATTTCTTCTATATTGGATAGATATTATTATATATATTTTATTTTTGTGTATATTACTTTTGATTTTATATATTATAATATATTTCTTGATGTAAAAATGTAATGAACACAATTTAGAATTATCTTATTTCAGGGATTAATATATTAAGAGGGGGAATGTTGTATTTAAGTAGATGTTTAATCTAATTATATTATAATAAAATTCATTCAATGAACATGCTTAATTTAATTTTTTCATATATGATAATTTATTTTTTATATAATGAAAATCCTATATATTTCTATTATTGATAATAATTAAAAATTAATTTATATGAGATTGGTATTTCTAATTTATTTGAAATAGTATTTAATAATATGATAATTTTTATATTTTGATGGATTTTTTTTAATTACGTTTCACATAGTTTGATAAATTGAATAATAATTCAGTTGCAAAAAGATGGATGGAGAATCAATTTTTAGAAAATGATATTTATTATGTTTTATTATTTACATTTTCATGAAAAGTTCTATAACCAGTTTGAGGGATCCATGAGAGATCATTTTATGAGAAGATTATATTCTATAATAAAAGGAATATATGTCCTAGTTTAATATGTTTCATGATTAATTTCAATGATATATGGATGAGAGATTTGGTATGGGATGTTTTATGGGTATGGGAGGCCCAAATGATATTATGAGACTATTATGGTTGATCATTGGAAGAATGATGGGATGTGGGTGGGGAGGCCCACATAATTTGGTAGTAGATGATACCTATGATAGAAATATTCTTCAGGTTATGTAACTGGGTTTCATAGATGTCACTGAAGATTATGAAATGGTTTGACTATAATCTTCTCCATTAATATGAAATATATGGATTCTATCATGAATAGAATCATCTTTGTCATCAATGTTCTTGTTTCATTTTTAAACTATATTCATTTCCATAGTGTTTGGGGGATTTAGGTGTGCCTTGTAGTTTATTTACACGTTTATGTATACATGGATTGTTTTCAAGGATTACCTATATGATTTAATGGTTATAATAATTAATTATACTTCATAAGACATGATAATGGTTTTCACTGAATGAATATTATGAAATGATATTAATCATGAAAAACAATGTACACGATTTAAATTATGAATCGAGAGAATGGGATATAGGATACATGATGATGACTGTATCATGAATTAATGATGAAGGCTAATTGAGAGACAAAAATAAAAAATTAATGGAAATTTTGAAATTAATATAAATATTTAATATATCTCTTAAAATTATTATATGCCTATAGGATATTTGGTTACTATTTGTGGAATTTGTGTGTCTAAGAGATGACTGTTATGTTTGAAATTGTACTGTATTGTGAAAATAGCGATGTTTTGAGCAATAGTATAGCATATATATATTTATTTATTTATTTCATATTATATCATACATTTTTGGTTGGGACAACTAAATCCTACTAAACATGGAGTGGATGTTTTCCTATCTTCCTAGTGGGGGGAAGGATTTATGAAAAACCATTTTGCATGACTCGCTTCTCAGCATAGTTTCATGTATAATTATGGATTGTGTATTCGATCCTCATATATATGTTTAGCATGGTGTAATTACTTTTTTTATTTTACACACATGTGAATTGAGATATAGTATCTTTTTGATTATCATATGTACGATGTGTATGTTCTATGATTTCTCGATGTTATTAATTGATATATAGGATGTGATGGATAATTGTATAATATCCATTTCATGATTCACATCATATGGGAAATATTGGGTCCCCAAATTTTTGTGTTTATATATATAGATATTTTGTTGTGTTTAATTTTTCATGTGTCATCATGATCAAATTTTTTGGAGATATATGTCTCATGACAACTGACTTTGTGGAAACAAAGTAAACTAGTATGGAGTAAGGTGTGGGATACTAATAATGTTTCATTATACTATCTTATTATATATTTTACGCAAAAATCATGATATCTATCCATGGAAAGGTTGGTAACATAGTAAAACCTTTTTGGTGATGAGATAGTTTTATTATTTTTCAATATTATTTATCCAGAATTCTTTATCTTTTTTATAAGAGGCTCTAGAGAGGTTCATAATGAGTGTACTGTTATGTACACCCATTGTATATAATTTTTTATCATGTCATATGATGATTGTTTGATATGAGTGATGTTATTAATAGATCTTGGATTAGTAGAAATTTTTTGTGTCTAATGGCCTCTTCCATATTCACATTTTTTACATATAGTTATCATTTCAATTTTTTTAGTACATTATGATATTTCATGTTATCACATGTGATTTTATTATATATTTTTAAGCCTATGGTTAATGGTTTATCCTTTTTATCTATATCTTACTCTTGTATTATTTTACTGAAATTCCTTTCATTTTATGATTAATATCCCCTTAGTGGTAGTCATTATCTCCAGGCCATCTAGAGGTGGGACATGAGTAGTCACCATATGCCTTCTGTCATTTCCATCCCATGATGGCTGTATGTTGGGGGAGGGTATTATAACACCTGAGATAATCAAGAGGGAATGAAAATATAATTGAGTCTGCAATATGATGAAACATCATAATAAAACACATTATCATGATAATGAAGGGCTATCTATTTAGAACTAATAACATGGTTGATAAATTATAACAATTGATTAGGATTTCTTTATAATAGAAAACATATCATATCATGAGATATAAATAGGATACCATTCATTTCAAGACTATCTGGTCCCACCCATCATAACATTTAAATGAATACGTGTTCTACATAATAGGAATGAAGAATCATTTTTATGCATACAAAATACCAATGGAATGTAATGGGTTTTATACTCTTTCCTCAATGAATATTTTCATTAAATTTCATTAAAACTACAATGTGATGATGGAATTAAATATTACATACATTTATATTTCAATAAATAATAATCAATCACAAATTTTGAGTCATATTAAAAAAAATTGTGAATGAGGTTTTAGAATTGGGATTTGAAATGATACATTAAAATAGTATTTTATGGAGTCAGTGATGGAATTAAAATGAACAAAATAATTTTTATTATCCAATTAAACCAGAATTAAAAAAATTGTTAAACATAATATTATGAACATTTAATAAAAACATTGATTGTTAAATTAATTTAAACGTTTGTTTCATTAATGGATAAAGGGATCTAAATTTTCTCTTAACTGGGTATTATTTTAGATAATGTGTTTTTAAATGAGCACAATGAATGTATTACCTGTATAAAGAAAAGAAGAATAATCTAGGTACATTGGTATGTTGCAAAAAAAAATATAATATATAAAATAGTTTTCAAATTTTATCTTGTTCTTGAATGGATGGTTCAGAGAAAAATTAACAACCAAAATTAAGAGGGTGGTTTGAAGTATTTCCATTACATAGTTAGAGATTACTTGTACACATTAACAAAACAAATAACGTGATTGAATATGAAATATAGAATTATAAAATGAAAACCTAAATAAGATATATTTTATTGATTATTATTATTTTATTTTTAAATAGAATAAAATATTTTAGATACTATATTTATAATAGACATCCAATGGTAAAATATATATTGGTTCATATGTGTGATTAATTTGTATTTAATAATTATAGTTAATATTGTTTTATAAATAACTCCCTTAATGTGATGAAATTGTTTTAATGTTTTAGTATGTGATAAGAAGTTTTTTAGTATCAAAATGTCTTCATATATAAAAATGATTTATATATTATATTAATTTAATTGTTATATGTCTATTTCAATTTTGTGGGTTTGCTAACAATGATGACCATGTAAAGATATATATGAAATTAATAGTAATTAATAATTTTAGAATAATAATTAAAATTGTATATTTCCAAATGTTTTATCCGATATTTTTTTATGTAAAAAAATTAATTGGGGGGGGTGGAATGATATTTTTGAATGGTTGAATGATAATAATATGAACACCATTATCATTTTATAATTTATTGATTATCCTATAAGAAAATAATCTTTGATGTTAATAATAATATATTATAAAATTTATTACATTATTCTTATATCATTATTGCTAGTAGAATTCATATATTGTAGGTATATGTGGAAGAAAATTGAAGCACACTTCATCTAATAATTTTTTCATTCCCTTGGGAGTTTCCACTTAAATACACCATAAGGCTCCTTGGGATTGTATTTTGTTAAAATCATAACATGTTGTCCATGGGGGTTGGGCTGGGAAAGGAATTCGTTAATATATTGGAAAGTGCAAAGGAATATATAGTGTAAGTATAAAAGGAGGTTTTATGTGGTGTTTATATGAGGAAGAGACCGGTAATCCTGAATAAAATATTTATAAAATATTTATTTTTTCCCAACATATAGAATAGAATCAAATTATGTATCCATATTTGTTAATTAATTCATGTTTATTCCAGATAATGTATTTATATATCATTGATGATTGAATAATTCATGAGTTATTCAGATACATATGAATCACATAATTTTATATATTTTATTATTCATTAATTATTCAACTATGTGAGAAATATATTATAAAAAAACTAGTATAATTTTCTTGTTTTGAATAAAAAATAAAATACATTTTCAGTTTTTTTAAATATGATAAATATGAAAAATCCAAAATAACATTAGATTAAATTTACTTATACATATTAGAAAATAAATATTATAACCTTTTGAAAAATTGATTACCAGTTTTCAAAAAAATTATTATATTTGGTAAATGAATAAATTCTATAAAGGAAGTCAATTTTTTGGGAATAAATATTCTTCTAAATTATTAAATTTAATATATAAATTCATTTTATTGAAAAAATTCATATATTTTATTTCAAAAATAAATATATCTATTTTTCCTTTCAAACATAAATTTAATAATATTTAACAAATTATTTAATTGTATTATTATCTAAATCTCTTATATGTTTTCATAAGAGAACAAATCATTATTTTACTACATCATCAGGAATGTTAAAATTCGTAGTAGTCATATTTAAATAAATAATGGTAATAATAGTATTCCATTTTTTATATTTTTAATGATCATAAAGATTTACTAACTTATACCAGTACCTCATATTTTAATCATTCCCCAATCACATATATTTTCCATCAGATTTATATATATTTATATTAATAATTGATATTTCATTACATATATTATATTTCATTCATAAATCATTTTAAATGATTGTGATTATTAGGTGGGTTTACAATATAAAAATATATATATTTTAGTTATATTATATTTTAATTTCATTTTGGATAGCAATGTTAAATAATTTAATTATATTTATTGACACACTGAATTAAAATTACAATCAAAACTTTTTAAAAATGGATTGTTAATTGATCTGGTGTATTTTAGTTAAATAATAAATCATTAAAAAATATGAAACATGTGTAAATTCATAAGTTAAATTTAATTGTAAAATTTTGGATCATTAAAAAATTGAGTATTTTATCAAAAAATGACAAAAAATAAAATTCACATTTATCACTAAAAACATCAAACAAAAATGGACATGCATTGAATAAATGTATACTCGAAATAGGTTTATTCACAAAACTATTCAATGATTTTACCAAAATATACTGAATCATCACGATAGCAACCCACAAAAAATTTAATTATACATTGAATAGTTAACTAAATAATTATTCGTCATTTAATTTTGAAAATTACTATGAAATATCATTTTAGGAAAAAAATCAGCTTTTACCATAATTCATGTAACTCTATAAAAAATATAAAATCATATTATTAAAATATAAAAATTTCCACCTATCACCATATATCTTTTTATCCTCTTGGACATTTATGTGATAAATCATTTATTTGAAGAAATATATAACAACTTTTTAACATAATTAACCATAATTACCAAAGCATAAAAGATCATAATAACCCTAAGTTATATCTATACATTTTATTTTATGTTTTAAAAATATAATAACATTAATAATTATAAAAGAAAAGCATGAATAACAAAATTATCCATAAAATTGTATACACATTATTATCTACTAAAATATGAACACCTCTCATAATTTTTTTAGACTGCATAAAATAAAAACACATTGAGAATAAAATATATTATATACACCTTTCACCATATAATAATCCTTAAATATTTATAATATTATAATATAATCCACAATATCAAAACTCATGGATTACTATAAATATATATAATTAATTAAATCAATCTTATAAACATTTATTTATGTTTTTCATCTTATTATATATTAAATCCATTTAATAAAAAACTAGAATGTTTTCTTAAGATTCATTAATAATAATCAAATATTGATTTCATGAATTATAGATATACAAAATTAACAAAATATTTCATTAATTTTTGTATGTTATTCATAGATTATTCATATTCATATGCATAAAATATAGACATGTAAAAGGGTTATTTCTTATGATCCGAATGTTTCTCTTAATTGTGGATTATTCTTATGCTATCTATTTTCACAATCCCCACACTCACCGCATTTTAAACATTTAATTATTACATTGAGAAGAATACAATACTTATTTAATGAATTATACAAAATCATCATTTTTCATTGAAAATTAATGGCTCTATTCCCTCATATTCAACATGGGAAACATTATATTTCTACATTTAAACATTTCCCTTGTCAATTTTTCCCATGTATTATATATTTATGAAATTAAATTGACTTTCATCTATATTTTATATATTTTAAGAATCAATGAAACAAAATTTTAACATAACATGGAATGTTAGAAAATTCATAATAACTCATTTTTTAATAAATTTATGGATTTGGATATATTGGCATAATCTTGCAATTTTTCACTACATCTTCACTCACATTTTGTCTAAAATTTAGAAAAATGATAGTGGTATCGTTCACACCAATTGTAAACTTGATTACTACTTGTTACATAAAATAAATAAAATTAAAATAGTTATTTTGAGTGTATCAAAACATAATAATCAATATTATGAATAAATTACATAAAAATATTTCCTTCACTATGTGACCTTGGACAAATCTCTTTATGTTCATATATTAATCCCATAAAAACACGATTTTCCTTAGCAGACAAGAAAATTAAGGTTATATTACAATTATAGTAATTTGATTGAATCAAATATATTTATTATGGAAGGTTCATAAATATTAAACATTTTTCTAATAAAATATCTTAATATGATATATTATTCTATAAATTCAACTTTGGATATTATTTATAACATCTCGGATCTAAAAACCCAAAAAAAATTATGAAACCCCATACAATACATACAAACGCTAATACCATCTAAAACACCACATAACAAAATAATCTTAATATTATATGATTTATTATATTGGTAAAAAATTATTATATTTCTTTTCTTCTGTAATATTTTTTATATATTTATGAAATACATTACAAAAATATACTTAAATCAAGGAGACAAAAAAATTTCCTTAAATCAATTTAATAATTTTTATATCATTGATTTATTCATGAAACTATAAATTTATTTGTTATATTTCACTATTGACCATATACTATTACCACTCATCCCCACTCTCTATGATATAAATTAAAATAAAACAGATAAGTAAATATAAAACATTGGATGTAATATAAAAATAAAGGAATATATACAGTCCCTTTAAAAAACACTAAAATGAATAATGTTTATGTTCATTTAAAAATAACATACAAAAAAACAATCCTTTAAATTTAAATGAATAATTCATTTTTACCATTAAAACATTTAACATTTTTTATGGAAAATGAAAAATTCATAGTGTATATATTTTTATAGAAAAAGACATTGGGACTGATAAAACATTAAAAAAATAAACTATACACCTTTAAATATTCAAAAAGTGTTATTAAAACTTCTGATAAATTTCAATCATAATTAAATAAAACCAAATCATCAAAAAATATCAATAATAGAATAACTCAATATAAATCCTAAGAACTTTTATGTATAGTTTCCTATTAATAACAATGTAAAAAAGTAATAACCATCACAGTTGATTCCAATATGTCTCCACTCAAGAAAATATCATTTTCTAGTGAAATAAATTATTATATATGGACCAAAAATTATTATATGAAATCCATAATTAAATTATATTTTTAAAATAAACCTAAATAAATCATTTTAAACATAATATATATTTTTTTTTCAAAATATTACTTATTATTAAAATTAGAAGAATTATACCTTTAATATGAAAAAAATCATAAAAATGAAACATCTATAAAAATATGAATATTTTAATCGTCAAATAATCATACATACGTGTATTGAAATCATAGAAACATATAAAATTAATGAATGTATGAATCTTCTTTCAGGATGTAGAAATAAAGATGAATAATTTTTCAACATTTTATAGTAATGTTAAAATTAACCCATATTTAAAAAATAAAAAAGATAAATTTTTATAAAATTATTAATAAATAAATTTTAATTTTTTTTATCAAAAATATTCAATGTATAAATAAAAATAGAATTGCTATATTTGAATTAAAATTGTTATGTAATATAATTTGATTAAAATAATTATATCAATGTTGTGATGAAAATTATCTAACCTACAATAAAAACTTGCCAAATATGAATTATAAATTTATTCATAATAAATATATATTTCTAAATAAAATTCCAAATAACATAATTCTTATTTATTCCTTTATTATTATAAGTTTAATAAATGTATTATAATTTTCTATTTCGTTAGTGTATCTAGCATGCTAGTGTTGGATGATTTTGGGTCATTCAATCAAAAATATATTTGATGTTCTTACGATGGATATATTGGTCATCATACTATTATTGAATATTTATTTTAAAAACTCATAATTTTATGCATTAATTATATAATTAAACATATATATTAAGATAGCGATGAAAAATAAATTACAACCATTCTTGGAGACCGTATTCTGTTTTTGATGTTGATGGGTATTTAAATTTTTATATTATGAGAAAGTGTAATAAATTATATTAAGGTTATTCCTTATATAATTATAATAATATTTTCAATATAATATTTATTCTATGAATACAACATTATTTACATAAATGTGACGTGTTCATGAAATGTGACCTATAATAATTGATGGTAGAGGCAGTTTCCATATAAAATTTAGATATATTTTAATTATAATTTGATTTAATTGAGGTTGAAAATAGTTAATATATAAACCTAAAAATATATTAGGATATAAGAAATAGTGATATTGTTATATAGTATTGTTTATCAGATATTTAATACAGTTTGTAGATGATATAATCATGAATGTATTTGTTGACGAATTATATCACCCCATTTGAAAATATCAATCATCTTAATCCTTAATAAGTTTAGGATTTGAGTTTTTTATACTAAAAAATGAGTCATTATAAAGATTTTATTAATGTATTTAAAAATATATTTTTCAATATATGGTGTTATGATTGTGTGACAAAGTGGGGAGGGGAGGCACCCATTTATAATTGAGTTGATTAGAACCCCTATAAATTTTAAGATATTTAAAATCTAAAAATTTATTTATCAAGGAAATATAATCCAATATTTTTAGTATTAAAATATAATATATTTTAATTTTATATTCAATAAAATAATCGCATTAAAAGAGTAATAATGTAATATTAAGAGTAATCTCTTAATATAATGGAATTTTCTCCCATTTACACCATTATTTGAATGAAAAAATTTACCTGGGAAACTATTCATTTGGTCTAAACATGAAATAAACCGAATTTAAATATTAGAAAATCATGATCTGATATATTTATTCCATATTATAATATGCAACTTCAATATCTACTATTAAATACTTATTCTAAAAAAATATGAATAATGTGTTTATAAAACAGACTATTTGAATCATAATATTAATTTTATTCAAAGTTATTTAATAATGATGATTCCTATGGAATTAATTTGATATGAATAAATCATATGGGGAATTGTTTACAATTTTTAAAGCATATGTTAAAGAAACCTTGGGAATGCATGGATAAAAATAAAGGCCAAAAATATATTTTAAATGGAATAAAAATCGTGAATATATTTCCAAAATGATAAAAATAGATCTATAATTTAAATATTTTATATTTAAACGAAATAAATTAATATCAAACTATTTTTTATTCTAAAAAAGTGATTCATAAAATCTCATGACATTATAATATAATGAAAATTTAGCAAAATTTCTACACTGCTAATATAGATTTTAATCAATAAACAATAATATCATTCAAAAAAATAATAAAATATTATCATACGAATATTATATCATTATAATATAAAAATTGAACATCATTGCATAAATTTTAATTTGTATAATTCTAAAAATCAATGAAAAAATAAATAATTAAATCATCTATTAAATAAGAACATCTCGTAAATAAAATCAACATTTTATCCCATACTTCACGTAAATTTCATATATGGATTAATTTTTTTAGTTCTAATAAATATAATCACTATTTTTGATAATCAAAATTTATTTGAAAAAAAATATTCTAATATATTTACTATTGTGTATACCACATGTAATATATTATTATATTTTTAAATGATTAGACATTAGAAGTCAAAAGGTTCTACAAATACATTACCAAACTACCTCATGAAACAAAATTTCCCTCCCATTTATACCATATTTTATATTCCGTAACATAGTACTCAACTATTAATGGGAGATGAAGTCTATAGAAAATATATTGATCAACATGGAAGGGAACTGAGTGTCATTTTTGAAGAACATCATTGATTAATATCTATGTAACCATATAATATCATCATTGTAATTTAATATTGTTATCCAAAACAAAAAAATCCACTTTATTGTGAATAAGGTGTCCAAACTTTTTTAGCTTGTTTGAAATCACCAGTATGGTGTAACAAACCTTCATGAAAAACATATAATGGGTTACGAAATCCATTGATACGACCTCCCACTTTCACGATAGATCCATGGGAGTTTTGATAAAAATTCTGGTAGACTATTGATTCTATTTTTTCTTATAATAGATATGAGCTAGAAAAAAAATACATTCTACTTAATTCATGTCTAATAATCCTATTTCATTATATCTACACACATATTCATCCTATAATGAATTACTAATAATGATGACCTGGGAAATTACCTCACCACCAAATATCACATTCATTCAGATCAATTGTCCAACACTATAAGATTATGCTATGATTATCACAAGAGTATATAACTTTTAATGGTTTTATGTATATTTGGCCTCAGAGGACTTCAACGAAAATATCGATATGTTAGTCAGTCATCACCAAAATATAATTTTTCATTATTTTTCTAACAGTAAAATTTAATTAATATACACTTCTAAAATTAATATTTTTTATAATAACTAGAAAATAATCATATATTAACTAATAATATTGTATTATAGTAATGCAATTATCCTCAAATTCACATCTCTGTGTAGTATAGACTAGTCAATGCTACAATTCTTACATGGAATAAATAAATGAATATACTTTTTGTGGATTTCCCTCTATGAAATAAAATGAATTAGAGAATTTTGATATATAATGTACATAAATTGTTTCTTGAAAAGATGATGTCTCCATGTCTTAATGGAAAACAATATTTTATCAAGCACTAACTCAAGGGTGTATATGATTTATCATTTATTCTTAAGGTACCACTATCCATATGAAATCATTTCACACCATTGAATCAGTAAAAAACATATCCTTTACTGAGAATAATTTTAGTGCACCTTATACACAACTCGGTCAATATAAATCAAGAAAAATGATCTCTTGATGACCACCAATCCTAATCATCAAAACATTCCTACAAATACTCAAAGTAGAAAAATGTAGATTAGTTTTGATTATGGTTATTTATAAGTACATTAATATGGCTGAATTTTACTATGAATATCATGTAATATTCCATAATAATAAAGAACCAACATTTCATAGAAACCTCATTAATTTGATCCCAAGATATCATGAACTCAACTGTTAACGGAATTAGATAGAAAATGTCCCTCAAATATGTCATTTCCAAGAACATATAAATCTTAATTTAATAAAATTATCATTGAAATATTTATATATGTATAATTCTAGTGATATTAATATAGGGTAATGCTTAAATTCATGGAATGTTCATCCTTCCAATAGGAATAGATAATGATGCCATCTATGGAATCTATGATATACTTATGACTGGAATTCCTAAAAATATTTTTAATGATTCCCATACAAATCAACTGTTTATAATTATAACATCATTAAAAATTATTGGGAATTTATAAAGAATAAAATGCTATCATTTTGAAATCTTCACCTTCAACCCATAGTTTTTGATACCAGAAATGTATCTAATCATTGAGAAATGTGATTCTAATTTCTATAGAAAATACTAATTATTAAGAATAATAATATATTATTAGTCCATTATTGACACATGAGTCAATAATTGATATTCAATGTGGGTACTAAAATATTTACATAACATTTTTTTAAAATATAATCAGATATTCCATGGGGGGAATATTTAGTTTAATATATCCATATTCATGGATGTTGTATATTTCAACCCTTGAGACCCTATGCTTTCCAAATTTCATTTCATATTATGTTGATGATATATGTGAGGTTTTATGGCGTATGATAACAAATTGATGATGTGGAAAACAAATAACAACTATTATAAGTATGCCTATATACCCTTAAATTAATATATGGAATTGGAAGTCCATAAAATCCTAGATTACCAATTCATAAATAATTATTTACAATTCCATAATTATTATTCATACCCATACTACTTGGGGTTTGCACCACCAAGGATTGAAAATCTGAACAATATAAACGATTGATAAATCTAATAAATGATTTAAATCAACCCATAATTGGATAATAGATAACCTTTATATGATGAAGATAATATCACCAGGTCTCATTTTATTTTAGATGAGTTCCCATGATATGGTCCATTTTTGAAGAGTGGGGTCACATTAAGAGAGAATGAATGAGAAATCATGATTGAAACTATAAAAAATATAATTATTAATTGGATGAAAATTGATCATAATTTTTATTTTTATCCCTCCAATGATTGAAGTACAAATAAATTTTTGGCTTTCTGCGATGGTTAATGAGTACTTGTGATATTGTTAAAAATAAAAAATAATAATAACTCAAAACTTATCACATAACACCTTTATGTATCACTCCATAAAATATATATTCTCTTTACTATTTTTATATAGAATCTGAAATATAATAATTACAATTAGGTTTACTAAAATTAAGATAATTAATATATTGATAGTGAATAAGTACATATGATCTATAATCCCTCTTTTGGGGAGGTCTATCAATTAATTAATTAATTTTACCCTAAACGAAGAACCATAAATGTTTGAGAGAATCTTAGTATTATATTTTTTCATACATTAAATATTACATATCTATTTTCCAAATTGAACAAGTCCATGACTCCTGAACTAACCTTTTCTCAGATTGATGTTATAAAATTTCATACATTTGATTAAGGATTAATCACCTTTTCCCATAGATGATTCTATTGATTAACATAGTTCTTATTATATTTATCCAATCCCCTCAAGGTCGAGTATCCAAAAGAATGTCGTATCAAACTATTAACTAATTAATTTCTTAAAAAAATTTGATTATAATAGTGAATTTCTCTAGAATGAATTTGTCATCAAGGTCCAAAAATTAACATTCAGTCCTATATTTGTACATTAAGAATAATTTATTATATATATATATATATAATTATGGTTAATAATGTCATTGAATATATTGATAACAAACATGATCCTAATTGACATATTACATATTCTACTAATCATAATAATTTAAATTTATCTTTGTAATACCCCGCATAGAATTAGATATCAATCATAGAATAATTTTTGGTATCCTATTTCGAATTATATAATTTCATTAAACAAAAAAATAAAATAAATTACATATTTATGGATTTAATAAGTAAGAAAAATTTGAACAATGGTATTCTTGAGAAATCTAATACACTGTAAACAAACTAAATCCATAATAACTCTACATAGTGATCTGAAACACCTCAAAACATAAGAGGACACTATCTATAAATATCATAATGTGTGATAAAACAAAAAATATATCTCATCTCATATTATAGTAAAATATATCTAAAAATTAGTTGGGACATCAAATTATATAATAGATGGAGATAAGCAATCAACCAAGCTACAAGAGGATGAATAACAATATCATGTCCCTAAATTGAGGCCACATCACTCAAATTGTTTTTTATAAGAGGAATAATCATTGGAACGATCCATGAATATCCCTACCAATATATAAAAGTTTTATTTATCTATGGTATAGAATATATTTCATTATAATAACCCATCATTATAAAATAAAATCATATAGAGATTAGTTAAGGGTGTCATTTATTGAATAAAAATAACTCACATGAACAATGATGCATGTATGTTCTCATTAAACCCATCAACTTATGCCTTATAATTTCTGTATTGCTAAAATTTTAAGATAATTATAATGGATGTATACTTATGTTTCCTACACCAATCACCTATTTTCCAAGAAAGTTATACAAATTCAATAGACATAAATTTTATTACCTATATATATATATAAAAACACTATACATTCTTATAAAAACCAAATATCATCAAATGTACTCAAACATTTATAATAATAAATTTTAACAACAAAGACAAATATTAACCAACCAAACATGGTATCAAGATGAGTTTTCACCCTTGTTTATAAGAACGTAGTGTATATAATCAATCAAAATTTTTATAAAATGCCTGGGTTATACATAATATCCCAACCAATTCACAAATAAATGTTTTATTATGAATATGGAAAATTCAATATTGACCATCCTATATTAAATTTCATCTCCAAAACACTAATAATGGTATTATAAAAAACAGTAGTGTATATGTTAATATAATAATCAAGTCTTACTCTACGTTAGAACCACATTCTCTATCATCTCTAATGTGGCCACTATGTGGTGAATAATCGGGAATGAAAATCTAATACTGTCATGCGAACTATAATGAGGTGGGTAGAAATATACCAAATAAGATTCACAAAAAATATACATAATGTCAAAAATAAAACGTATTATCATTATAAACAAATTTTATATATTATTTAAGGATTACAATAGCCTATATGTTATGTATAATCCTTTAATAATACCTTTCATTATGTACAAATCATACAATGATGAGATCCTATATGATAAGAACATTAAAAAAATGGACTATATAAAAAATTAAAAATTATATGTTATCTATAATCTAAATTAGTTTTAAAACTACACCATATTGAATGTAATGTAAAATTTTCAAGAGAGTATTGGAATATTTGGAAGACACAAACCCTATCTTCTGTTATATGAATCACTCAATGGGGATACCTACATTATTAGTTTATGATTCATTCCTCATCAATATGGTTCATTATATGAAATAATATATATATATATATATGTTCAATTACAAATTATATTTTTTCCATGAGGGGGTTAATACTCTATGAATCATCCAACCATTTCACTATATCTATATCACCACTCTATAATGTTGAAATCCCGATCGTTCTTTATGGATCCAATACATGGAATGTTGAATAGGAAAAAAATTCTAATATGGAATATATAATAATTTAATTCTCTTATGATGGATTATTTACCCAATGTGATAATATAATTAAATATAAAATTAACGAGTCATTACACTATGTGTAGACCATATATACACAGTGTGAATGCCTCGAACAATATCTAGAAATAAATTAAGAAGTCTAGTACACATGTGAATATCTAAATAGCATTACATGTATGAAATTTGATATTTATAATCTAGTGACTAAGCATGGTATATAAATAAACTATCATAACCATTAAATGTCAACTTACAAGATCTGTCAATGTAGGTACATAGCATGTATGATTCTTGGACTATATGAGTGTATAATAAGGCAGTATAATTCATCTTGTACTAGGGTGAAAAAACTGTAACTAAACAAATTGATCAATGGGTCTATGTAATATAGTTAGTTTATAATTTGAGTAAAAATTTATTCATATCTATAGTTTTACATCATGTTCTCTAGGTACTACATGAAAAATGGGGCAATGTCTTTGACATGTGGTATAACCATGAGAACATTAAATCACTTCACCACATTGTAAATGATATGTTCACAATATTCACACAATTTTGGGTATTTATTAATAAGTGACATGACCTAACCATATAGGTATTGATCCATAACTACCCTAATCTCACCACCCAAGGCCATGGGCTGGAAAAAAGTAGGGAAAGAAAAAAACAAAATTTAGAGGAAATTTCAAAAGTACATATAAGAACACATAAAAACCCATATCATAAAAATTATTTAAAAATAAAAGAAAATATTGTAACAAATACATTATAATCCATTACTATGAAACAAAGGATGAATACAAGAGTATGATAAATTTATATGAAAAATAATAAAATTGGAAAATATTTGTTGAAACATAATAATGTTCCAACATGACTCGATTAAAAGTGTAAATTCTAATAGTTAATTTCTCCAAATATCTAATTCCCATCCATTGAAAGAAAGATAATTCACCTTTGTATACATATTCTCATCTTTGACCACCATTAAATTTTCAAACAACAGAATATGGCATGACATGTGCATGAAAATCCCATCCACCAGTGAGTATATACACAACCACAGTGATACCCTTAAATCAAGAAGGGGGGAGAATTTAAAGACCCTATAAAAGTATATAGATACAAACATAGAAAGAGAATAAATAATACTAATAAAATAAGATATAATATCTAAAGAGTAACCCAGATGATATAGAATGTATATATCTATCACATAACTCAACCTATGGAATGATTAATTGATCAGTTCCAAGAGGTCCATTAATTATGACCAACATATTATGTGTCTATCCAATGAAACATCTATGGAATGCCACACGTCACCACTATGATTCATAGTCTAGCATAAAATATCAATGAAGACAACCAATTCCCTAATAAGAAAATAGGGTTCAACATAATAGATTGATAGAGGACCAAATAAATGTCCCAATGGGTGGGTTCCTCTCTATTGAATGGTTGATGAATCATGTCATTGTCCATTAGTGTGGTTCCACTCTAAGTGTAATGGAAACATGGCATGTATTGATAAGGTTTTCCACTCTATTAGTATATAGAGGACCCATGACCATTCATCGTAGAGGTTCCACTAGGATGAAATATAGAGTAATAATTCCCCACCCTAGTAGGAGGGAACACTTCTAATGGTGGAGAGAGGACCCATTACATTCCCTAGTAGAAAGGTACCACTATAATGATGGATATAGGAACCATGCACTATACCAACTATATTGGTTGACACAATTGATGTATGGAGTACCATATCATTTATACGTAGTAGATCACCATATGGATGATACATAGAGGATCCATAAACTATCTCTATTAGTGGTTTCCACTCTGATGATGTTCAATGAAACCTTGTAATTTCCCATGTAGAGGGTTCCAAACTATTACTATAGGATGCATTCCATATCCCACTATAAGGGTTCCACTCTATTGATGGATTTATAGATTATCACTCCATAATACAACAAGAGGATTCCACTATAGAGGTAGAGGACACGTGGAATAACAGTGTACTAGGGTAACACTTAAAATTTGGACTGATAGGTGACCCATTATTTATACTAATATGAGGTTTCTACTCTATCTGTAGATTAAAATATCTATATACTATTAGGATTGTTCAACAATAATGATTCTATTTGTTCACTACCATCATCGGGATGAATCTAAAGAATATTATCACTTTTAATGTGTGACGTAATATCCGAAATTCAGTTGTAAATGTTAGAAATGTCATTATATATTGAAAAAACATATTATAGGCTACTCGCAGTACAAAATTCACATCCGAATAAATGAAAAATGAGAGGTACAAGTTTACTCAAAATGAAATACACAACACGTAAGGGATCAATGAGGCATGTGGTCCCTCTCTATGAATTGGTCATGTCTTTTCTAGTAAATAGATTGCAGGAAATTTATACCTATAGTTTTTGCAATGTAACTACTCAACATGTCTCAGTCTCTCAATTCTAAGGCATGTTATTCAATTCATTATCACGTCCTTTGAGTCATGTCCATGTACGCTCACTATGTGAATGGTAGTGCTCATGTTAGTGAAGATTCATAGTACATGTCATGTCACTAGACCTATGTAACATAGTGTGTCTGGGTCCCACAAAATGTTTTATATTGAACCCATCGAAAAACCCTATCCACTACATAAATGGGTCAACAAGTTATATGGGTGGAAATTAAAAAATTTCACTTCCTACCCCAATTTAGAATGATAATCATTGAATAAAGATTCTTTTAATGAATGAGTAAGAACATTATCATTCGTTGCGTCTCAATTATCAATGATCTGGCTATTGGATGTCACCCGATCATGATCCACCAAGGTAGAATGTTATGTCATAATCTCAAGAGAGAGAAGCTTATGAGGCATGCCCTGGAGATTCTCCATCACACTGTATTTATTTAATAAATTAGGTTCTTGTAATATAATATAATATATTAAATTATTTTTTATTTTATTCGAAAAAACCTAAAATAGATGCATTACATGAACATCTAACACATTCCTATTTTTGGTCATGGATATGGTAGACTGCCATTATGAAATTAAATATAATCATATATTCTATTTCAATAATATATTTAGGAGATATTTTATTATTTATAAAAAAATTAGTTATTATTATAAATATATTTAAAAAATTAATAAAATTATCATTTGACAGACAAGGCCCCAAAATCACGTGTCGTTATAGAATATTGATCTAATAACCCTTCGGAATAAATTTTAATGGAATAAAATTAATAAAATTTTATCAAGGTAATTAACATTTCAAATCATTTCATCAATTAAAAAACACTTAAAAACACAAGGGTTTTAAAGCCTGCATTTTGGATTCCCTCTCCCCAGAGCTCTCATGTATACTCCCATGATATCATATCACAAGAAAAAATGGTGTGGTCTATCATTACAAGATTCTCTACTACAAATTGTCAATTTTCATTCAGGCTTTTAGTGAAGGTATATCCACATTTGATTTATAGCTCGACCCAATAAATTATGTGAATGGAGTCATGAACGTATCTTCTAAGCTGAGAACCATTGAAAATGTTTTTCACATTCTCTAACTATAAGGTTAGGGTGTCGCGGTATGAAAACCACAAACAAAATCATCATGATATCAAATAGAACAATGAACCACAGGGAATGAATGCCCCATCGACTGAATCTCCATTATCATCATCATGAGGAGACTATTAGTAAAACATCCTCTACCAGCGCGAACACAGAGGGCATAAAACATAGATTTGAATAATATTTTTACCTACTATGAATTACCCACACCTTATCATGGAGCACCTATTCATTTTTTGTAATTTCTTGAAACATATAACGACCCACAAGGGATGCCTCACTGATCTGAGTCTTGTAATAGGATAACCTTCATGGTCTCCCAAATAGGACCTCAATGTGTTCTATTATAATAATTTAGTAGTATCTAGTACTATAAGTCATATTTATTAAGGAAAAGGTATAATCAAATATCCTTATAAATTATAACATACAAGCCCTCAACATACCCTCCAAAACACAAGTAGTTCCCTTAATCTTCCAAAATTTCTTGGGGTGAATGATTATACTCAGTCGTATATGGGTCCAAGATACCTCTGAAAGGACTCTTTTTGAACATGAAAATAACTGAAAAACACAGTAATAGATAATCATAGAGGTCACCCAATGAGGCATAATTACATCCTATATCTAAAACACTCCGAAAACACTCCAATAACCTCTTATAACAGATATAAATAAAATATTCCAAATTCTTATATCTATCAAATACTTCCTAGATTGGATCATGCACAATTTATATCTATGGAATCATAGTCATAATATCCATGGATATGTTGTATCAATTATACTATAAATTATTAAGTGGTTGTAAAATTACTACAGAAATATGGCGATAATCCTCCACCTGCAAACATGTGCGCACTGAGAGATGAACTAAACCACACATCACCATACAACAGACCAACAAAACTATAGATGAGGAATTATTAAATCTTCCACACAATGATATGTATAGAAAATGTAAATATATGAAACTACATCATCTCGTACACCAATATCATGGTGGGGACTATTGACTGTTCATGGAAAAACTATGAAACAATTCCCTCTAAAAAGATCCTTTTATGTAATATTTTAAAGATATCTGGTCCCATAAGACCTCATTGTGGATATCTCTCAGCATGGACTATCTCCTACACTAGACGAGGATTGGAGTCAACATCATAAAATGATTTAAAAAAGAACCCTCATCCTAAACAAGGGTCAACTATAGTGAAGCCAACATGTCTCACACAATATTTACTAAAAATGTATAGGGCTTCATTATGATGTAATCTTCCACCACATTAACCATCCACGTAGTTTATTCTATATAAAATTTCATATTGATATATAAACTCAATGGAATTTCTCTCGCTAATATTCATGTATTTATGAATGATGACATACATGATACTCTAGTTTTTATTTTTAATTAACTGGTTCCCTCTAAGAAGATAGTTCATGCACATCTTAAGAGAGATGATTTCAATTCCATCTCTATTTCATAAAAATCATAGTTCTACGTGTGGGGTCTCATCTACCTCAACCCATATATGATCATCACTTACTATTACATTAGATCACATACTATCCCAACTATAGAGGAATCACAATAAATGATATTCTACAAACCATAATCTGGTAGTCTCGAAAAATTGACTCATTTTACATAGCCTCTACTCCTAAAAAATAATTCAGATCTACTTAGTCTAGTTAAATTAATTTCATTTATTTATTATTGTTTTTAATGAATATGGTATCAAAGATAAGTATACTATGATACAATTTCAGAACCAAAAAATGACATGACATATCCAATCAATTGTCATGGTATTGGAAGAATGCAAGAAAGAACCGCTTCAATCATCCCAATGTATATTCTAAACCACGATCAGAAATGACAGGCCACATAAAATAATCCTTACAGTTTCTGAACAATCACTTCAAGATCTTACCATAAATTAGGTACTCAAGACTCAAGACTCGGACCATCCATATTTCAATATCATGATCATACTCTTACATGTGTTATATGAGTATTTACATGACAAATACAAAAAAATTATCAATGTATAGATTTATGATTATTTTCACATATTCCATAAACACTTGGTGGGAATTAATTACATTGGAAAGCATCAATAGATACTCATAGTGTATATAGGCGTTGGACATACTTATAGATAATTTAAGCCTCATTATATGTCAAAATGTTTTAATTATACCTAATATTTCTCTTCAATAACCATGTCATTCCTCACAATTGATGATAGAGGTATTAATTACTCAATAAGGGACACTTCTTCTCTATCATAGTATAATTAATACAAATATATTTTATATATATATACAATATAACATCCACTTTTATCATGATAAACACAATAGTAGCCTATGGTGTCACTCTAGGATTGTTAAAACTCTTCTCATGATTGGCCTCCTACTGAAACTGCATCATAGAGAGGTTTGTAGAGGATATCAAATATGTTTAGAAGATATATGTGTGTTATAAAGGAGAATGATGATTTTAAACTCCATCTACCACTACATAATTAATCATATAATTTCATTAGGAAATACATCAATACAATCCTCTACAACAAATGGAATGTAAATGCACAAATATTCTGGTGTTATAAGAAGCATAATCACTAGATGATGGTATATCTGTTGTAGCCTCCTACTTTGAAAATATTGTCTCTCTACCATTATATATCAATCTCCAACATTTTAGAATCTTATCTCATCTGTGAAAAGGCATCAGACTCATATGGGATCTATGTAAATATGGTATATGACCACAAAAACCCATTAAATTAAAATGATGATTTCATAAGGTCTCACTATGAAGAAAAAAATATCTCATGAGAAAATATCTCCACCAACAGAGAGAACAAACTACATATATAGGAATGACATGCATGACTCATTCCCTATATAAACCTATTGGGAGTAATATTAGGAAAACAACACAACAGAGATCTCCATCTCCACACAATATGTAGAGATATTAAGGAATGTCTAATAACTATGTCTAAATGTATAGAATACTGAGTAAAGAAACACATATAATACATTTAAACATATTATAAGATACCAATTCATATTATTCTATAGTATGTCAAAACCTATGATTACAACATCTAAACCCTTAAGGCTGACATGGGCCACATGGTAGTTGGTTGAAAGGATCTCATAATGTCTTCAAAAATATGTTTATCTTACTCATGGTGAAACAAAAAATCCTCTTCTAGAACTTCCTCGTTGGGGGGCACCCTACCATCACCCAAGAGATCCGTGATCACTATGTTTCCTTTATTGTGTTATTCCATCCACCATATATCTTCCCACCATTACATGTCATGTAATGGAATAAAATTCCATGTGAACTCACCATTCATTATTTGCATTCCATGTTACATGAAAACAAATGTTAGATAGTTGTCATGGTAATACATCCTATGATTAAATCCTACCAAATAACACCTTCTTGAATCTATAGATGACCTAACCTCAGGTCACCATCTATAAGTACTAATTAAATCACATCCCTCCAATAATGAGAAATCATTTCACTAGTTATTTATAAAATACTCCAGTATATGTGTGAATCCAGATGGGTAACACAATGTAACATATGAATATATGAAGACCCTATCCAAACATACACACCTAGAATTATATATCCAGAATAATGCGGAGGGAGTGTCACATAATGTCAGTTAACAACAAGAAATTTATGAAAACTATCATCCTTCAATGCTACAACTCAAGATGATCCTAAATCTGAACTAAGTATAATATTGAGGGGTAATATTTCTCAAGATGAAACTTCTCTAATTCAATCCATGAATATATTGATCTCTATGAAATATTAACAACTATTCTCATTCATTTCCATCATGAAAAAAAATTATTGGCTAAATATTCAACCCCTTGACCATTTTCTGTCTGGATAATCTAGAAAAACTAGTATTATTGATTGTAGCCAATTTTCATATTCACGAGGATATTACTCACCATATAACCTCAAAAACATCAAGAATTAAAACTCATAGATTTTTGTAAGCCATTGTGCATCCTGATCATGATATTTTTGTAATATATTATTTTTGATATGTGGGTGGACTACTAACAACACACCTGAATGAATAAATAATGAGATGGACCATGAACTAATGTTGTAGGGTGAGGATGTGTGGCCTTTTATGCATCCTTGGCATCAGCTTGAGGTGGATACTCTTTTTGACTCTTAGAAACATAATTCTTTAGGGATGAATCAGATGGATCTTCATCTTCACTCAGATGAAGAAATGGTGGATCAAGTCTTGGATATTAAGGCTCCGCAGGATGTCATCAACCAAATGGTTGGGAAAATTCTTAGATTGGAAATGCAAAAGGGTCATGGTAAATGGATCCATACGTAGAACCACATCTTGATTAGAAGCTTTAAAATGGGGAAGATTAACTTGGAGGAATATATGTAGTCTTGGGACATCATGGAGGAACATTATAAAGATATCATGAGGGTCGATCAGGGCATTCAGGTAACCTCTATTACTTTGAATTTTTTTGGGAGTTTGATTCTAATCAGCTCAAACAATTCTTCCCCAAAAATTTCATATCTTTTGGGGATTAATCATTTTTGCTGTAAGGGTTCTCACATGCCGTTAAATGATTTTTGAAATAAAAATGAAGTTGGGACCACAAACTGAGGTCACATTCCTCATTGTATTTCCATTACAAACTGTAACTAGTAACCTGGCTAGAAATCATCTCAATGGAGTACTGAAAATATAATTATGACATGCCACTATTTGATGAGAATATCATTATTGGGAGATAACGGAATAAGAAAATTTTATAATTTCTCAATAATATATTATGCATGTACCATTGATCCCTAACACCAATTTCTCACTATATAGAGTTGATAATCAGGTTTCCAATGTCACGGGGAATGAATACATCATCTGTAGAACCATCATTGGGTTCCCTAACATGAAATCCTCAAATGAGACACTTTGACACTATTTCACTAAATCCTATCCAAAATATTTTAATAGAAAAAATAAAATCACAATCCAAAAAAATGAACTACTCTAATACCATTATTTAATGGCCTGACCCAATGGGGCATAAACCCAAACTACACAAAAACCACATATATATTGTAGTGGATGGTGAATATCACATAAAGGAATATCTAATAGGGGAGGCCTTTTCCAAATTAATTATATTAAAAAACCCACCTCTATGTTGATTTGTAAAATAATAAATTAGAATAAATTATTGCTAAAATATAAACTATACATTGAAATATTGAGGGAATACAATAGTATGAAAGTGTAATATAAAAATATTAATAAGGAGAAATACATACAATACCATAACGTTGTCCCACCATGAAAATACTAGAAAATTTAATTTCGTGTTATCCTGATTCTATATCTCCTTTCATATACCACCATATATAGTATAATGAATCATGATATCCCTATTATCCTTTATAATGACCAATAACATATCTATCATCTGCATAAAACATGTCAAATGTGATAATAGAACATGTCAGAGTCATTATATACACACCCATTAAGATGTACAAAATATTCAGGGGGTGGAGATTTAAGAGACATGATATAAGTAGATTGACCAACACATAGTATCATAGAAATAAAAAATTATCAACACATATATACTCTCAAAAATTACACTGATAGGAGATATAAAGGGGATTTCAATCTCTAACGCTTTCCAAAAAAATATTCTACCATAAGTTCCAATATGAGATCGGATGAAGCCCATCATATTATGTGTAATTTTGAAAAAAATTCTACATAAATCCAAACCTATCCCCTATGGATAACAATATATTTTCAAAAACCTCTAGGGATACGTACCATTCCATTATTTAATTGTATGGATCCAATCATAATTGAGATTGAGGACCCATACTCGACCCTGGTTGGAGGTTTCCACTGTGATGGAAGATAAAGGAACCATTCTATGGAAATTTAGGGGGTCGAACTATATGGAAACAAAAACAATTCCATGTCCCAATGTGTGTGTGTGTTGGGGGGGGGGGGGTATAGAGTATTGGATGATATAGTTCACAGTCAATGAATAAAAAGTAGGGTTTCACTATGATTTTTGTTAGAGGTCCCATTCAATATCCCCGTCGTAGGTTTCTACCATTATTATGTATAGATGACCACTACAAAATCCCATATGGAGGTTTCCAATCAAATGATTTATAGAGTACCTATACTCTATACCATTAAGAGTGATTCACTACTATGATGGATAAAGGAACCATGCCCTATCATAGTTGGAATGTTCCACTCAATTGATGGATAGAGGAAACATGAACTATTGTAGTATTAGGGACACATGAAAATGATGGATAAAGAACCCCTGAAATATTCTACTATGAGGGACCAAATAATTTTATGGGTAGTTGACCCATTCCATATCCTAGTAGAAGAATATGAATCATTGGGTAGAGGACCCATGACCTTTCCCATTATTAGTGTTCATCTTTAATATGGATAGATAGATTACTCATGATTTCATAAAAAATGAGGGTTTCCCAATATGGGTTGAAGAACCACGATGTTTACTAATATTCGGGTTACACTATTAATATTTATAGATACCGGAAACAGGCCATATCCCTAAACAATTGTTCCACTCTATGTGTAGAGGACCCATTCCTATCCCCAATATGAGGGTTTAACTCCAATGATCTTGTGTAATCCCGTATGTCATCGAACACCAGCTAACGATTAATCACATTTGTAAAATCGTTTATTTTATCATTAACTACACTATAAATCCTAACATAGGGTTCTATTTGAAAAACAATCTATATAGGCAACGGTTTTGAAAAAACATGGTTCTAAATGATGCGAATATTTGAGGTAAAAGTTTTCATAATATGAGGTACACTATGTGTACAATAGGAACATAGTAGGTGGACCCACTATGATACCTAGTAGTGTTTTATCCATTACATGGATTATTGGTCATGTAGAAAAATACAATATGTATTGGAATTACAAGGTATGTCTCAACCACATAGGGTCAAGCTATTTTCTCCGAAATGGGATTGTGTCTTTCGAGCAATGACTTTGTACAAAATCTGTGTTCATGGACATTCCCATTTAAATGTACTATTATTGTAACATCTACATCAACATTACCATGTCAAAACAATTTGTTGGAGTACCCCATTTATTATGATTTTTAGATCACCTAGAAACACTACATTCCATAGCCAGGGGTCTGCATGACTTTTGTTCCTAAAACTATAAAAATTATTTTTGGGATTTCAGTAGATTCCATAATTTGTCACATAGATCCATGATATGATATTTACACTATAATTTGTATTCATTGACCACCCAATATTGGTTGAATTAATCATAGGCTATCGATTTTAGACATCATGTTGTCAGAAAACGAATCACGATCCTCCTACAAAAAGCCCGCACAGTTTCATCCCTTATCACATGCAACTTTCAACATTCCCAGATCCTTGTTCCATGGGAATCAAGAATTTTATTCTACAAATAATTCCAATAATTACTATTTACTTTAATATATAAATGACAAACATGTGTGATCAAGAAAAATCCCACCGGGTAATTTCAAACCATGGCCATGTAGGCCAACAATGAAGATCATTATTAAAAGAGTGGAAAAAAAAACAATGGTGAAACGATGATGAAATAAGTTTATATGATAAAAACCATGATATTAGAGATATATTTTCTATCAAACATTTAATAGTGGGGATTAAATAAATAATAAAATGATCAAATGATACATGAGCAGATGAAAATGCTCTAATTTAATGTAGATAGATGAAATATAATTGTTCATGATCAATCATTTAATTATATGGGATGAAATCCAATAATGATAAATATATCTTTTATGTAGATAGTTAGATTTTAAAGAACACTAAATTGAATTAATAACATCTATTGTGTTCAGTGAACCTAAATTCAACTTGATCCATGTGTTGATCATCACCCGATGTTGATAGACCAATGAGGATCATTAGCTCATCCACTCAGTGGTCCAAGGGTCATATTTATAAACATGGTAATTCTCCATAATAACATATTTATATAGGAATTTAGGTTTAGTTAATTTAACAAAATAAGAAATATAAACTATTTATTTTATTTAAATTAAACAACCCATGACTGCTTTATTTTAATGTCTTGTGCCAACCATTATTACATTGCACCTTGGGCAACCCTACACTCTGTATTCTACCATGGAATTGGATTTTGGTTTGTAGACTTTTTTTAGAATATATTAATTTATTTCTTGAAATCAATATAACAATGATATAAATGTTATTACAATTATTTAAATTTTTTGAGATAAAATTGGGCCTCAGTATCATGTTTCATCTCAGAGTCTAAGTCTAAAAATATTTTTGGATATATTTACTAGGAAAAAATATGGTCAATAAATTATTAGTAATCATGTAATTAAATAATCTAAAATTCAACTTTTATCTTATAGAGACCTGTTTTGTGGTAATATTAGTGACATAGTATTTAATAATAGAGATAAGTAGTTTTTGATTTTGGGATCTAAATATTCTAATGTTTGAACATTAAATTGAAATAATCATTCTACGAACACCATAAGCCCCTCCACCACCAGCCTTTTCATTGATGTCTTCCATGTAATAAAACCAATTATAAAGTTACATCGCTAAATTAATATTTAATTTAATTTTATGTGGAACTAGATTGATGTTTGAAAAATAGGCCACCAATAGCTTTTGCTTGGATACCCGGTACTTGATGGGATTAGAAGAAGCATAGATCTAAAAAACCAAAGATTCAGTGGATGATAAATGTATACTAGATTGGTTTGGTGTTCTTATAGGTTCTGAGTGATCATCATGATTTTTTTTTAAAAATGTGTATATTTTATTTTCATTGATCTGGGTATCAGTTTATATTTTAAGGATTTTTTGATTTATGTGTCATATTTGATGATTTAAACATATCTTGGTTTCTCTATTTCAATCCATTTATCAACATGAATTATAGATTTATTTCAATATATTTACTTATATGTGTCATTACTATGTTGATTAATTTTAATAGTCTCTATGTCCTTCCGGAATATTACATTTTTTTTGGAAAGACGATGTTGTCTGGATTTCTAAATTTTATTAATTAAAACTATGTTCCCTAAATTTATTAGGATTATTGTATCCCTGTGTTAATGAAGTTTATAATAACTCGTTCCTTGATCATAATTCTTTTCCAACATATGGTAGGTGACTACATTAATTATCCATAGATATGTCTGTTTTTATATTTGATATGTGGTAATTATTGTGATTTATTTGATTATATGTATCCCTTTACATAGAAATTTGTTAAATTATAAGTGATGAAATGTTAATTAATTTTTGAAAATTAATTGAAAGATAAATATTCCTTAATAAGATTTTCATAATGTCAATCCATATGAATCGTGATTAAAATTTTATAGACAGACCTATTTTATTTGAAAATATGTGCATGATAAGAATAAATATATTTAATAGGGATAATTATTTAGATCTAAATTATACCGAAATGTGAAAAATTATGTGTTTAGGGAAATAATATAATTTCATATGATATGTTTTTCATTATTATTATTTGTATGTGAGGTAATAGAAGTACAATTTTTCTAGAATTGGAATTTGGATATTGTATTTTTACATTCACATGTGTGATATGTGGTTTTATATGAATGTAATGTTCTAATGTTACACTAGTAATTTACCTTATTGATTGAAGTAAAAAATTAGATTTATATAATTTAATTATTCAATTTTATTAAAATATGGAAATATAATTTGAATATAAAAAAAATAAATACTAAAATTTGAGTTTTTAGTGTTATATCTATTAAATTATAGGATAAATAGACTTATATTGGTGTTTTGGTAGTGTATCTGTTATGCTGTAATTTTTGGTTAAATGCATGATATTTTTTTTTAATCCGGTTGATTTTATATCATTTTATTCTGGATAAAAATTTAAAGAGTAATTTTATAGGATAAAATAACGATGATGTAAATATCTTTATGTGATTCATGATATTCTTATATCTACAATTTTTATGATATGAATGTGTCCTTATTATGGTTATATACAGGTAGCCTAGAATGGGATGAGATGTGATATTCCATGATAAAATATTAATAGACATGGGATATTGAATATGTTATAATAAATAATAAGTCACAGTTGGCCCCAATGGGTTAGACCTTCATGAATTTGTTGAGTATCATATTCATGATTGTCTATTTACCATTTTTTCTTGTATACACCGACTTTGATGAGGTCATAGATGTATAATTTGTGATGGAATTGGACTTTGAATTTAGGATTACATACCCGGTAAAATGAAATAATATAATATTTTGGAGTTATGGTTCACAACACTCACCTTTCACATTCTGCAAATGGAAATTAATAAAATATTTTATTTTAACATATTTGAATATGCCATCATATTCAATTCAAGACATATTATGAGATACTGTCTTGTCTAATGAGGATAATATTATAACATATTGTACAAACACACTTTAGGTATGAATATTTCATATGAATAATGCCCCTATAATTGGTAGTATTCCATTAAATCATAGAGAGCATGTCCAGTGAAAATTTAGAATTTTATTCATTTGATTTATGTGAATTTTTATTTTTGATATGCGTTTTTCCTTTTTTTAATTCAATTAATATAATGCATACATTGACACAAACACATTAATTTAGGTTTACTATTGGTATTTTGTAGGAATGATGGGAAATAATACTGATATTTTTAATGTTATAGTCTATTCATACACTGTTTCATTTTTTAGAAGAATATCCATACTTTTTTTAATTGAAAATTACCTTACATAAAAAATATCACTAAATGTGATATTCCTGAAAATAGATAGAAATTTGTAATCCCCTTATGATTCAATACCAATCACAAATCCATGTTAATTATCTCCACAGTGGAACAATAGTACCATATTAAGAAGTTATAAAGTCAAATCAATGTTATCATTTATGAAATTCATGGTATTTAGTACGTGGGAGCATAGACTAAGAGAGGTGACTTTTTATCAATGGATTGTGTGTCTTCAGGACAAGCACTATGAAATTTTAATTTTATCAGGTATGTATTATATTTTATATTCATTTTCCACACTATGAATTTATGGTAAGATGTTAACAACAATGTTGGAGTGTTGTGGTGTAGGGGGATTCGGGTATTATTCATTGGATTCATGGGTATAAAAAGTATTACATAGGGGATGTGTTTGTGAATTAATGTTGTTGATGAAATAAACATATTTTTTAATGATTTAAATTTGTCAATATCTGTAGGATATTTTTAATGATATAAATGTAATAATATTTATATGATTTTATAATGGGTGTGTCTGTTAGTAATTGAAAATTTGAAATAATGTATATCATATTATGAACTATATTAAATGGTAAGTTGAAAAATCATATAATGTTTCCTTGTTTTCAAAGAAAAATACAGTAGAAGAATAAAAGATCAAAATAATTTTATTTATTACTAATTTATGTATGTATTTTGGAGATCCATGTATTTTTTTATAGTCTCATATTTGTTTCATAATTTATAGTTACCCTTTTAGGATTATAATATATGTTCACCCACATGGGTTTTTTGAATTTTCTTTAAGAATTGAATTTATATATTATATTATCAATTCAATAGAGGTTATGAAGATTAATTTATCCATTTTTGAATATCAATGAACCAACATTATGCATACTAGAATATCTTTCATTTGTGAGTTGGATATATGGTCTGTCATGGTATCCATATCCCTGAATCATTATTTAGTAATTTTATTATTATAAATTGACTGTGGGAATGGATCATGTGTTTCTGTATATAATGTTTTTTATAATTTTTATACATGATTACTAATCTTGGTCAATGAAGTGTATTCATTTCAAAATCAACTAGTGGAGAGATGGGTAATCTATGGGTCATTGGTATGATAATGTGTTCAGGATAGTAATATGTTCTACTTATTCACTCTATATATTACCTACCATTGAAATTAATGAAAAAAATATTAATGATGAGAATGATCATAAGAAAATGAATAATTTATTTCTGGAATCATGCATAATTGGTAGTTTTATTAGCAAAAATGTGTTCATTCCCATAACGATGCATATTGTTGATGTTTCCAAGGACTGATTAACTCATCTATTTCTTATAAAATAATGGCATTGATATTATATTTTCATTATAATAAGAAAGATGATACTCAACCTATTTTATATAGTAAGCGAATTCAGTACCTAGAGTTTTGATAAACAAGTTATCTATATATGTTATATTGTTATGGTTCATATCGAAGTATTTATTAATTTTTAGCCTCTATAATGAAATCAAAAGTGTTAGATAATTTCACATAGTATTTTTCTACCCATATATAACTTTAGTGGTGGAAATGTGTTTTCAAATGGATCTAGGGTTTCCTTGTGCTCCGTGGGTTGGCGGTGGATCTCTGCTGCTGTAGTGACACTTCGCGATTCTCTCTCTGGCGGTGAGATGCTCACGGGCGTCGGTGGTGGCTGGTTCTGGTCCACGGGTGTAAGACTGTTCATGGTGATGGTATACTCTCCAGAGCACCCATGGATCAGATCTCGGCAGCTGTCTGTTGTCCGGTGGGGTTTTATTCGCGTTTGAGCGCCGCGTTCACGTGGAGACGGCTCTTCTGCCTCCTCCTCGGTGAGTTCGCTGGGATTTCTCAATGGTTGACGTGGTTGGTTTGTCTGGTTGCGGCGGGTTCTTTTATTCCTTGGGTGTTTTCGTTGTTTTTGTGTTGTGTTTTGTGGCAGGATCTGGTGGTTTTGTGCCGAGGGTTTCTACTTCGCTGATACCAGTGATGAGGGTTTCTGCCTCCTTTAAATTGGTGAAGGGTTCCACTAGGTGTGATGTGCTGTTTCTCGTCGTCGGCGTAGGTGATTGTGTGATGATGGGCATCGGTGAAGCTCACCGGCGTTCTGGTGTTGGGATGATGTCTGAAGGGCGTAGATCTGTTGTTGTTTGACGGCGTCGATGGATGATGATTGTCGGGTTCTCTCGCCGGCGACATGCTGTTTTTTGGTGAAGTTTCCCTGGGACGACCACAATGGTCGCCGGTGATGACGACGACGGGAGCCGATGAATCTCGTAGGTGTTTCGGTGAATGTGTGGCGTGTGATGGTGGTTTGATTTGCGTGTGGGCTGTTGGATTGATGGACGGTGCGCAACGTGAGGTATGTCAGTGCTGTCGCGAGATTTGTTGACAGGCATGATACGATCGTGGGCGTGTGATGATGGTACGAGTTCGAAGATCAAGGCGGTTGGCGGTGACCTGATTTTGAAATTTTAAATGTGTTTTTCATCTGGATGTGGAGAAGTTATTTAATGGATGTATGGGTACCGACAACCCCTTAAATCAGCTTCAGAAAATGAAAAAAAATGATTTCTAGCTATGTATCAGAATATATTTTATAATTTCTTTCTATGGTGAATTGTATTATGTTGGATACCAATACCCTTTGTAATTGTACAATATGATTATATTCATACTCATTAAATTAGGTTTGAAACATTGTATAATACACATGTTTTTTCTACTAAATATATTTCCATATTTTTTTCCAAGGAGAAAAAGATAGAGAGGGGCGAAGAGGCTATTATTATATATTTGTGTTGTTCTATATATTTCTGATATTACTATCATATTTTGTTTATATTTTTCTTTTAGGTGACTTGATATGGTGAAATTTATTTGATTGATTGATTTCCATTCTGTTGGATTATTATTTATTTCTAATAGGGATGTGGGATCTTCTATCATTATAAATTTGATTAACTTATATTTCTTCGGTAATGAAATTATATTCATAGCAGGAATAAATTGTGATGATTAATGGTCATTTTATTACATTTTGTTCAATTTTTCTAATGATAATTAATTTTTAACATTGTTTTTAATGTATTTTCCTATGTTATACCTGGAATGGGTGGTGGATTATTTGATCTACATTATAAAGGGTATTAGGATATTTTCTATTAATCCACATTATAGGGTACATGATGATAATCAGGAGGTAATGAGATAGGTGGAGGGTATAATATCTATGTGATTCACTCAATTCTTTTTTTTCTTCATTTGGTTCATAATTATTTTTGAAATAAAAGACATTATTATTTTTATTTTTTTGTTGATTACAATTTGTTTTCCAACAAATTCTAACTAGAAAAGATATAACATTTCATGAAGGGGTGGTATTCTTGATGATAAGAGAGAACATTTTATTCATTCTATAATATATGTCTTAATGTATTATCATTTTCATAGGATGTTGGTTTATGATTTTTAAAGGCCATGTTTTCATGAATGATATGGTAATAATGATCTTATCATCATTCTAATTTGGGGTGAAACTTGTTACCATAATAATTATGGATTGGATGAATTTTTTCTCTTATCTATATATACGTTAATTTTAATTGTTTTAAATATTTATATTATGATATATTCACTATCCTATAATATAAATGATGATCGTCTAGGTCTCATCCTAAATACCACTGAGTACACTATTTTTAATGATTGACCGTTACGGTGTAAATATATTTCACATTAGAGGTGTTGTTCCTGAGGATTACTATAGAGAATAATAAATTTCTATGGATTTGGAGTTGGCTGTATTGATGTTTGAGTAAATATACAAGAATTCATTAGATATTGAATGTTTCATTGACTAAGAGTTATATTTCCACCATAATTGATACCATTAATCCTGTATGAATTCAATGATGAAGAAACTAACTTGGAAGAAAGTGATCATTTTATAGATTTGTATGTGTGAGGAATATTTGTAATGAGATTAATGATATAATAAAAGAATAAAATTACTCAATTTGATAGAGAATATGAAAATATATCTTATATATAAAAATTATCATAGTGTTATTTGGAGTAGTTTCCTTGTGATGTAATGTATAGTTGTGGAATATTATTCCAAATAGATTATTCTATACGAGAATATTTATCCCATATATGACATAGAGTTAGTTTTTTCCTTTCATGGTCTTAAATAACGGTTTTTTTATCCAGGGAAAATATTGTACTCTATGCTAGAATAAGTATCCTAAATTATATATATTTGTCAAATTTATTTCAATATTAAACTTATCAGGTCTTCTAAATAACATCACTAATTAGGCATTGTGATCCAATATACAAAAAAACCACACTACCAATTACTTTATAAATAAATTCCTTGTATATGACGCTAGGGTGAGTAAATTGTATTAGTTTATCAATATCACTTTCACAAAAATACATATTTAAGTAACTAGAGAAGATATTCATGTATTCATTTTTCCTTTAACTATTAACTCTCACATGATGTATCTAATGAGGAAGATCTACAGCTTTGGAATTGAGATATACTATATAAAATTAAGAAATATATTCTGTGGATTCTTATTTCAATTCATTGATACGAATCCATCAAAATATATTAAATAATATTATATATTCAAGTTTATTGATGAAAATAAATGACATGATGCTTTCAATATAAAAATGTGAATTTTTTCCCTAGAATGAATTTGACATACCATATTATTTAATAAATTTTATAGTGGTTGTGTATGAAGATTGATATGTCGATATTCATTTCAAAGTGTATCACATATTATTATGTTATAGATCATAAGTAATGTATAGTAGGGGTGAATCATTATGTTCCCACAATAGGATAGGTTGGGTACTACATAAGCATTAATTTATTAATGGTATTTCCATTTCATGGAAATTAATTGATGTAGTGCCCATTATTATTTATTATAAACCAAAAATTGACCATTAATAATGGATAATAAAGACCTATATAGTGAATATAATTAAAAATATTTTTTCATGAATTGATTTTGAGAATTAAAATGGTAAACCATTGTGTTGTTTAAAATTGTAATAATAATCCATTTCTTTTTTACAGATTTCAGAAATAATTTTAACTTTTTTGAATTTTATTATGGTTTATAAACTATTATTTGATATAAAATATGATATTTTATTTCAATGTCCCATTGTTATGTTTCAATAATTTTTTTTGTGAGATTTGTTGCACGCGGGAGGATTATATAAACTTTATTGCGATTTCTGAAAAAATTAACTCAATTATTTTAGGTTATTAATTGAAAGGTATATTACAAAGATTAGAAGATACCACATAAAATTTAATATTACCCTAAGAAGATTCTTTTTTAATATTTTATGTAAATATGATGTCATATTGTATTTCATTTCATAACACTTATATCATTATAAAATTCATAGGATATAGTTTTTATAGTGATAATGGGATATATTTTGAGATATTTATTAGGTTTAATGGTTTCTGGGAATGAGTATGATGATGTCAATGGTTTATAGTTAAATCAGAAAAATTATCCAAGTCTATATTTCATGTAAGAGGATTATATATAATGTGATCAAACAACCTCTATGGGAATATAAATATATGTATTTATATATGAGATTGATTCAAAGGGACATAAAACCATCCATGCAGATCAATATATAATGATTTGCCTTATGTAAGGGGATCCAATAAATATATTGAGATAAATTTATCAGTGGGGATAGGTCTATGTGAATCCATGTTAGGATGAATCATTAAAAATGTGGATTTAGAAAATTTATGGGGATCTAATGTATAATATTTTTGTGTATATAATAAAATACATATGTATTATATGAAAAAACATGAGACTTATTATATAAAAATTTTAATGGATGAAATTATTTAAAAAAGTGGTGGTGAAATAAACTATGTATTTAAATGTGAGAAAATTGTATTTCCAATCATCCAAAAAGATGATAAATGTATTATCTATGTTTAACGTGGTGTTAATGTTGATAAAGATGTATTTTATTATATAATGGAATGGTCCTGTGGAAATCAGTTCCATTACAATATAGTGGAATATATAATTTTTCAATGTGAAGAAGGAAAATAATGTATATGACATGGTAGGAAAATATTTTTGGGAAATTATTCAAATAATTTAAAATAACATAATAAATTGAAAAATTAATTTCCCTAAATCATATGTAGGTTTAAATAAAACGTATCATACTAGAAATTTTATGATAGTTGATGAGGACAATTATATATATATATATATATATATATATATTATTGAGAATATTTTTAGTACTATGGAGAGGATGTAGTGGTTGTATAGTCAGTATAGAGAGAATACGAAACCAATCATTTTATATGACAAATTAAAATATATTGAAGAAATATAATAATAAATTTAATATATTTATCATTAACACTAAGGCACTAAATTTGAAAAAATAATACTACTTTCAATCCATCTATTTGGGATGAACATTAATAAATTTTGGAGATATATAACATATGTATATTGATATTCCTTGATCACTATATGAACATGTATATACTAGTTTTCTTTATGGTCTTAATGATATCCATATCATCCCATTTATTAGCTACTATTTTTAAAATGATAACTATAAAATAAATATTATCTCATTCAGTGTATTATAGTATGTTTTGATCAGGACTATAAATGACATCATAATAGTAGGAAAATATTATATCAAGAAGTATAAGGCCCCGACCTTAAACCTTACTTAATATTGAATTAAATGAATACTTCACATTGAGGACCTTTTCAGGTTTAGAGTTTTAGAGAATTGGGACATAGCTATTACATCTAAATGATTACAAAGTAGACCCATCTACTCAATTTCCATTTTTTTCCACAAAATAATAACTCCTGAACACAAGATTCATGTCTAGTTCCTTGTTTTAGACAGCCTGACATTTCCTTGATCACATCCTTGGACCTATTAAACTTTATGTCCTATGAAAAACATTTCAAAAAATCTTGGGATGAACATAAAAAGCTCAGTAATGGTTATAAAAATATGGAAAAAAACATTAGTCCATGTATACATAAGAATCATTGAAATCTTACTTTACTCATAAAACATAAGCAATTTAACATTCCTCATGAAATCATAAGATTTATGCATAACTCAATAGAAATCATAAGACATAAAGGTAACATGAGGAATTCATAACATTCTTATGTTGGGAGTAAGCCTCATGGTTAAGTTTGGAATACCCATCACAGTATATTCCCTAAATCTCTTCGGAGAAACCTTAGCGTTTAACTCCTTCGTGTTACCCAATTCATTGCAGAGCTATATCGGGCACACCCGCCCTTAGTTTATCACGGAACCACCCATCTTCATAAACAATTACCAAGAACCATAACATAATCACATGACACAAAACATGAAAAAAATAAAACATAACATTCCCACATTGCAATAACAATATTACATTTTAAGATATTGAAACAATGAATCCATTCTAAAAACCATTTTCAAAACCATTTAAAACATTTAATAAAGATATTTTTTAATCAAAGTGTCCCATACCACTTTGATGATTTAAACATTTTAAACCATTAATATCCATATAAATAAATTCTTAACACCATTTGGAATACATGGATACTAATGAGAAATATTTATAAGAATAAATCATTATAACATTTTAAACTATATTTTAGTTAAAGGGGTTTTATCAAAATGAGAGACACTTGAATACAATAATTTAGGAATAACATTTAATCAGAACATTATAATATCATGAAAATAAATGGATTCATGATATAATATTCAAAAGGACAGCATATACACCATATAAGAGTGAATTGGTGCATAACGACAATAAAGTCTCAATGTAAAATGAGATGAAATCCCTTATAAAGAAGGTATCCTTAAATTAAGGATAAATCAGTCTCAGAATTTTGTGTGACAAAATATAAATACACCCAATATAAGTGGATATTAAGTGTAAAAAAATAAACGGTCATTCAAACATATTCAAAGGATGACATATTCAATAACTACATGTTGATCCCAAAGAAATCGAAATTGGGTTAAAAAGTTCCCTTGGTAAAATTCGACAGCCTAACGACATCACATTAAAATTCATAAAATAAGTTGATGAGAGGGAAAATTGTATCTCATCACTTGGACATAAAATTTATGCTAATAAGGATATAGAAGAACGTATCCCAACATAAAAATATGTAAATTAAAATACATAACAAAATAATTCTTTTTAAAAGAGGAGTGTGAAAGGTTCCCTTACCGATTTGGGCAACTTTCGAAACGTACACCCCATGAAATAAGGGTCACACAATGAAGATATAACTACCCATTAATGAGAGTATATTATGAAAATAGTAAAATAAAGGGAAGTACATACACCACACAAAAAGAAAATAGTGGTCAATGTAGCATGAATCTCACCGGAATAAAAGTGAGATGAAAATCCCCTTATGAAAATTCGGCAGCCTAACAGCGCCACATAAAAATTCCAAAAATGGATTGATGAGATCAAATAAGGTCTATCGTCAAAATAAAAAAAAATTTACAGCAAGATAAATATAAAATAACATCCCCCAACATAAAAAAGTGGAGCATAAAAGAAGTGACATAAAGGAGAGTACTTAAAAAGAAAGAGAGAGGTTGGATCTCTTACGAAAATTCGGTAGAATAACTGCGCCACTCAAAAAATCCATAGTGGATTGATGAGAGAAAATATGGTCTCTCATAATATTAACATAAAAAGTACAGTAACATTGATATAAAATAAAATCCCAATCATAAGAAAGATGAGCTTAAAAAGAATGACATAAAAGAGTGTACTTAAAAAGAAAGAGATGGGTGGGATCCCTTACCTCAAGTGCGCCTTGTCTTATTCGTTTCATTATATTCCTGAATAATAAAATTTTTTCAATTTATAATTTCTTATTTTCCTACTTTAAATATTATTATTCAGTTCATATCACATATTATAATGTTATAATAATTGGTTAATAATGTGAGTTCATATCGGACGATTTTGTCGATGTTTGGTACATGAGTCAAAAATGAACTTGTTTGAAAATGATTATCCATGTAGTAATAAGTAAATCATATCCAGAATAGAATTAATGATTTAAATATCATATATATCCATTACATATTCATTTTATACTATTCCATAATATTTTGAGATAAAAAGAAATGAAATGCACCGTTCATGGAGACGGTAGGCCGTACGTACGCATGAAGGCTACATTCATTTCTTTGACATATTAATGGAATTAAAAATAATTGAGAGATATATATATTATAATTCCAGTATAATATATATGTCATATAAGTTTCATAATTTCATTCTTTATACATTCCATGTATTACATTAACGTGTCATATCTCTTGAGGGGGCGGTAGTCCACACTTCCTCGAATGAAATTATCGCATTTGCATAACATGCAAAGAATAAAGGTATGTTTTAAATATAAAATACAGAAGAATATAGAAAACATAAATTACATATATATCATATATAAAATATAGTGAAATCATAATGGCCATCATGAAATGTGTTAATAGAATATTGAACAATCATCGTTTTGTGAGGCTGTAATTCGCCATCCACCGAAACAGTATGTTCTTTGACCATTAGACGGAGGTGTGTGTAAGTGTAGCTCGAATCCTTCACATTAAAAAATCCTATTATATTTAAGATACTTAATTTGTTACAAAATAAAGTAATAAAAAGAGTTTAGGGGTTTGAAGAAGCAAAATAAAACAAAATAACACTAGGGAAGACTTTACCTTTAAATCAATTAACTCTTTTTGATTTGAGATCAAAGGCTTCCTTGGAAAGACTTCTGCCCAAAGTGAGGCTTCTAAGAGTAAGATTGGGATGTGGGGAGACAAAATGGGTAGGTTTTGGCCGATCCAAAGGCCTGAGAAGTGTGGGTAAGGAGGTAGAGGTGGAGGCCTTTTATAAGAGAAGAGGAGGGGCACTCTTGGAAAGGATTAAAATGTTACTTTATTTCCAAATGAGTTTCTGATTTTAAAGGTCACAAATTGATGTATTTAGGGATTACGGTGACACGGGTTCGAAATCCACCCCGAAAATAGGTTTTTTACATGTTTAGTTCTTAGATTTTACATTATCTTTTCATTTTATTTAAATAGTTAAATAATGAGGTAATCGCTGCATCATCACGATGTCACAAATAAAATAATTTATTCAATGTATAAAAATTATAAAAAATTATAATGATGTATAAAATAATTTTAGCTTTCTAATGAATATTTATAGTCAAAAATATGACTCATATAACCCCATGTAAAAATTGTTTTAGTAAAACAAAGCACGTTTGTGACATTTTAATTTTAACCATAAATAAAAAGGTATTAATGTCATTTTCCTACCAATGTGGTGCCATGGGGTCCCCATGTTGACCCATGGATTGTAGTGGTCAGCCATGACTCATCCAATAAAGGTAGGTTATCTGTCAAGGTCATTTCATATTATTAAAACATTATTTTTACCTTAAATTACACTAATTACCTCTAATCGCGATTAAAACATAAAAGTTACTATTCACTAAAAACATTATTTTAATCCCATTGAACAACATTATACACCCTAATGACAACCATGTATGTCGGATTTTTGAAATTCAAATCACATAAGTGGTAAAGCTTCATTTAAACGAAAAATCAGTTTTTAAACTACCACTTAGTGGTATCAATATTCATAAAAAATTCATGTTTTTCAGAAAAATACCAAAAATTCACCCTAAGCTATATTTGATATTCCGAATTTAAAAATGATTTCTATTTTTCAAAATTCAAAACATATATGTTTCATTATTTTATTTAATAATTAATTAATGCTGTCAAACCAAATAGCGTGTTTTTAAGAAACAATATCTATTAAAAGATTGACCCTAGTTTAAGTCCAATTTCAAAGTGAAATAAATTCCAATGACCACTATTGGATTAAATGGAAAAATATATTTTAATTTCACTTTAAAACAAATTCAAAAGACAATCTAATCATATAAATAAATATTTTTAAAAAGAGGTTTTGAATTAAAATACAACATTTTTCACTATTCCTTAAAAAATGAACTTTATCGAAAAAATACAAAACATATACACAAAGTAAATTTGGATATCCTGATTCTAAAGAAGAATTTTATTTTGTCAAATATAACACATAAAATTGTCAAAATGTGGATTTAAAAGATGTTCGACATCAAAAGGCGGTTAATCGACCTTTTAAAGAATATTAGAATGTTTACGCTTAAAATTGGATTCATTCACATTTTTAATCCTCTATCATTTTTTTGTAAAAAGAAAAAATATTAGACAAAAATATATAATCATTTTTTAGTTAGTTATGTTCATTCCTGTCATTAAAATGGCAAGGTGTTAACTACCATTTAAAATAAAATTATTTTATTATTAGAGTGCAATGTTAGATTTCAAAGGAACTCATTGTTGCGTATTGGGTAAGACATCAAGCATAGTCTTCCCTTTAAATTAATATTAACATTTTATTCACATATAGGGATAAATATAAAAATGGAATTTTCTTTATTTACCTAGGGTGTTACATCCTTCCCCCATTTTGGGAATTGCGTCCTTTCAATTTTAAAATTGGGCTCAGAAACATCATTGAATGTCCCACATCGGAACAAGAGTCTGTAAAACAATCACTTTAAAAGAAAGAAAGTGAATTTCAGAGGTCACCCGAGTAAACCCATACTTTGATTCCATGTAGCAAAACATGGATATGGAAGAAAAAGAAAAGGGCCATGTTTTGGGGGAGAGTTATAGTAAACACGTCTAGGAGAAATTTAACCACAAGAAAATCAAAAACTTATGATGGGTTAAACGGTATTCGATTCCCCAGTAAGAAAAGTTAACAGATGACATTTTTGATTTATGTTACTCTTAATTAAGGAATTTATTTTTGAACTTAACTAAATAATAATGAAACATACTTACTTTTCACGTAGACTTTCAACATTTACAAGATTCCTTAATCAAACTAATATTTTCTCCAAAAGACGAGTATTTCGGAAGACTTTTTCACATTAAGAGTACTATAATCTACTTCTTGAGAATCACCTAATCCACAAAAAAGAACTATATATTTCCAATGTCTTTAGATATCAACCAATACCAAACCAAAAAGTTTAGTATGAGATCAGATAATACCCAAAATGATATTTTCTTTTACAAATAGAAAAACTACTCCTAATCTCCAAAATTTGACAAAAAAAACCAAATGTTCAACAAAGACCATTCAATAAACATCTATCCATAAAATTCTTCAATTTAAACCCAACTAAGATTGAAACCCAAATATTTGAAGGATTTAATCACATAGTCTTCCAAGGTTCAAATTAACATTTATCTCAAAATAAAATAATTTGCTCTTAAAGTCTCATACTAAAAAGTAATTAACCTAATCACATATCCTCCATGATAGGTTAACAATTTCCATAGATAACCCAAAATTAACTTACTCTTAATTCATAAAATCATCTAACTTAAAAGAATCATTCAAATTAACCAGGAACTTCACGTAGTCCAGTGGAAGAGGAAAATACCAGTTGCACTTTGGTTGTGGGTTCGATTCCCGCACCTTCGTCCGACGAGACGGGTTGTCACATGGTCTGCATGTTGTCCTTTTTCCAAAAATATATAATTCATAAAACATCCCCCCAAAAAGAGATAAACTCTTCAAAAATAACCATAACATATTTTATCCTCAATTTTACCTCATCCCTTTTATCTTCCTTTATAACATATAGTAACCCATAATTACCTCAAAAGTAAAGATCATATAAACCCTAATTGTTACCTTTATAATTATCAGATGAACTTCCACATCGAGTTGGTTCTCTCGTAGAAAAGGCATTAGAGAACTCACCAAGGATGAAGTGGTTGATCATGACTATGGATAGTTGATTTAGAATAACCACGATATTTCTCATTTAATCCCCCGTTTCCTCCAGTCTATTAGTCATAGAAACACCAAAGTTTCCTTCAAACCCATTGTCACATTTGTGCCTGCTACACCCATCCATTTACTAAAACCAAAAAGGTCAGTGTGAGTATATAAACAAAATCATCATGTACTAAAGAGAATGATAAGTACTAAGATATACTTATCCAAGTTATCTCAAACTCATTACAACCTTCAAAAAAACAATGAATCTATCCAATATAATAACCATATTGGTCATACACAACTTGTCACTTATGCTAAAACAACACTCTAACCTCTAAAGTTATCTAAACCGAACACTGATACAAACTATAAGGCCCCAGCCTTAAAACATACTTAATATTGAATTAAATGAATAATTCACATTGAGGATCTTTTCAGGTTTAGAGTTTTAGAGAATTATGACATAACTATTAAATCTAAAATATTAGAAAGTAGACACATCTACTCAGCTTCCATTTTTTTTCCACAAAATAAAAACTCTTGAACACAAGAGTCATGTCTAGTTCCTTGTTTTAGACAGCCTGACATTTCCTTGATCCCATCCTTAACCCTATTCAACTTTATTTCCTATGAAAAACTTTTCAAAAAACATGAGATGAGAATAAAACGCATAGTAAGGGTTATAACAATATGGAAATAAAACATTAGTCCATGTATACATAAGAATCAATGAAATCATAAATTACTCATAAAACGTAAGCAGTTTAACATACCTCATGAAATCATAAGATTTATTCATAACTCAATAGAAATCATAAGACATAAAGGTAACTCGAGGCATTAATAACATTTTTACGTAGGGAGTAACCCTCATGGTTACGTTTGGAATACCCATCACGGTATATTCCCTAAATCTCTCAGTAGAAACCTTAGCGTTTAACTCCTTCGTGTTACCCAATGCATTGGAGAGCTCTATCGGGCTCACCTGCCCTTAGTTTATCACGAAACCACCCTTCTTCATAAATAATGCCAAAGAACCATAACATAATCATAGGACACAAAACATGCATAAAGGAAACATAACATTCCCACATTTCAATAACAATATAATATTTTAAGATATTCAAACAATGAATCCATTCTAAAAACCATTTTCAAAACCATTTAAAACATTTAAAAAAATATATTTTTCAATCAATGTTTCCCATACCACTTTGATGCTATTAACATTTTAAACCATTAATATCCATATAAATAAATACATAAAACCATTTTGATAACATGGATATTAATGAGAAATATTTATAAGAATAAATCATTAAAACATTTAAAACAATATTTTAGTTAAATGATTTTTAACAAAATGAGAGACACTTGAATTCAATAATTGATGAATAACATTTAATCAGAACTTTATAATATCATGTGAATAAATAGATTCATGAAATAATATTCCAAAGGACAGTATATACATCATATAAGAGTGAATTTGTGTATAACAACAATGATGTCTCAATGTAAAATGAGATGAAATCCCTTATAAAGAAGGTATCCTTAAATTAAGGATAAATCATTCTCAAAATTATGTGTGACAAATATAAATACACCAAATATAAGTGGATATTATGTGTCAAAAAATCAAAGGTCATTCAAACATATTCAAAGGATGACATATTCAATAACTACATGTTGAACACAATGAAATCGAAATTGGGATAAAAAGTTCCCTTCGTAAAATTCGACAGCCTAACGACATCACTTTAAAATTCATAAAATTAGTTTATGAGAGAGAAAGTGGTATCTCATCACATGGACATAAAATTTACATCAATAATGATATATAAGAACATATCCCAACATAAACATATGTAAATTAATAGACATAACAAAATAAGTCTTCTTAAAAGGAGTGTGAAAGGTTCCCTTACCGATTTGGGCAACTTTCGAAATGTACACCCCATGAAAGAAGGGTCATACAATGATGATGTAACTAACCATAAATGAGAGTATATTATACAAATAGTAAAATAATTGGAAGTACATACACCATAGAAAAGTAAATAGTAGCCAATTTAGCATGAATCTCAGGGGAATAAAAATTGAGATGAAAATCCCCTTATGACAATTCGGCAGCCTAACGTCGCCGCATAAAACATTCAAAAATGGATTGATGAGATCAAATTGGATCTCTCATCAAATTGAAATAAAATTTAAAGCAAGAGGTATATAAAATAACATCCTCCAACAAAACAATGAAGAGCTTAAAAGAAGTGACACAAAGGAGAGTACTTAAAAAGAAAGGGAGAGGTTGGATCTCTTACGAAAATTCGGCAGCCTAACAGCACCACTCAAAACTTCCATGATGGATTGATAAGAGAAAATAGTGTCTCTAATCATATGAACAATAAAATTAAAGTAATATTAATATAAAATAACATCAAAATTATAAGAAAGATTAGATTAAAAGGAATGACAAAAAAGAGTGTACTTAAAAAGAAAGAGAGGGGTGGGCACCCTTACCTCAAGTCCGACTTGTCTTGTTCGTTTCTTTATATTACTGAATAAAACATTTTGGTCAATTTATAATTTCTTATGTTCCTCATTTAAATATTATTATTCAGTTCATATCACATATTATAATGTTATAATAACTGGTTAATAATGTGTGTTCATATCGGACGTTTTTGTCGATGTTTGGTACATGAGTCAAAAATGAACTTGTTTGAAAATGATTGTCCATGTAGTTATAAGTAAATAATCTCCAGAATATTATTAATGATTTAAATATCATATATATCCCATACATATTCATTTTATACTATTCCATAAAATTTGGAAATAAAAAGAAATGAAATGCACCGTTCATGGAGACCGTAGGTCGTACGTACACATGAACACTACTTTCATTTATTTTTCATATTAATGGAAATAAAAATAATTTAGAGATATATATATTATAATTCCAGTAAAATATATATGCTTTATAGGTCGCATAAGTTCATTAATTTCATTCTTTATACATTCCATGTATTTATATAACGAGTCACATCACTTGAGGGGGCGGTAGTCCACACTTCCTCATATGAAATTATTGCATTTTCACAACATGCAAAGAATAATGGTGTGTTTTAAATATAAAATACAGAAGTATATGGAAAACATAAATACCATATATATCATATTTAAAATATAGTGACATCATAATGGCCACCATGAAATGTGTTAAGAGAAGATTGAACGATCATCATTTCCTGAGGCAGTAATTCGCCATTCATATAAACAATATGTTCATTAACCATTAGATGGAGGTGTGTGTGTAAGTGTAGCTCGAATCCTTCACATTAAAACATCCTAGTATAATTAATATACTTGTGTTGTTACAAAATAAAGTAATAAAAAGAGTTTAGGGGTTTGGAGAAGCAAAATAAAACAAAAGAACACTAGGGAAGACTTTACCTTTAAATCGGGTAACTATTTTTGATTTGAGCTCAAAGGATTCCTTGGAAATAATTCTGTAATGATCTTTAAAATTCAAGGGAAATTTTTTCTTAATTTTCTTTGGGATTTTACAAGAACGCAGTTTCTGATGGCGCCTGATTTCGAGGCCCGGTGTGGACGGAATTAATTTCCGAAGTTAGGCTCGGGTACATTCAGTGAACGAACAAGCGAGTTTTTCTAACTTTAAAACTGGTGCTCAGAATTGAAATCTGAGGGCACTGATGAACTTGCAGTGCCGGTAATTGCTTAAGAATACCTTTTCCAGAGTTGCGTTTTCTCGGGACGAGTTTTTTAGTTTTGTGGATAAAGAATTCCGAGAAATAAAATTTGTGCAACTAATTTTTATTTCTTTAAAGTGGTTAAATACTAAGGATGGAGGTTGGGTGAACCTAACTACCTATGTGAGGTTAAATGTGAGGTGGGGCCCACACGAACCCCACCCCTTCACATTCCTTAAACCTATAATAACTCCCCCATTAAGTGGGTGACCTCTCATCTTCCATTACTCTCTCCAACCCCCTTTTGACAACCCTTAAATTTAATGTGCCAAGTCCTTAATTCAATTCATTGAATTGAGTTTTTAAATTTTGAACTCTTGGAATGACATAATAAAATAATTGGAGCTTATTTTATATTTGGGTTAGTTTTTTGGTGTTAAGGTTAGGGAGAGAATACTCAAAAGATAGAGGAATCTTTATCTTCTTCATTAAAGAATGCGAAAAATGTCAACACCCCGACGAAGAACGTCGTCACCACACTGAGTGATGTCGTGCCTTTATTCGTTCTCCATGATCAAGTAGGAGGAACCGATGCGGAAGCTCACCATCGACGTCGCTATATAATCTTCTCTCCGCGTCAAAGGAAGGGATATGCCGCTTCCTCCTCAGACATTCTCCGTCGACGTATACGGAGCTTCACTCTACGACGTTCGACTTTCGCGACTTCGACGACATGCGACGTCTTTTCGAGGTAGGGAGTTAATTTGTGAATATTAAATAACCCTATGTTACTTCATTCTAAATCAATGAACTCAGATTAACTAATTATTGAGTTGATTCGCGGAGAATATTATTGCTAGTTGGGAATTTATGATTGTGGGGAAAACTGTTGGGGTTGATATCTTTTGTTCGTGAAAAATCCATTGTCTTTCTTCGTCTTTTGGGCCGCTTGTTATCAACTTAACGGGATGCGGTCAGACCGCACGAACACGACCAAATCTCCTCCCCCTTTTTTGTTTTGTTCTATGCGGCACGAACAAAGGTGGCGTGGTGAAACGGCACTGCGCAGAAACAAGAAAGAACGCGACGAAGAAGCGTGGCGCCGTCATGCCGCGTTGGAAAACCACGAAGAGACACAATTTGTTTATTCGGCATACGGATCGACGGCCTTCAGAAGAATGGGCTGCATGGGTGATTTGATGGCTTTGAAGCAAAGGGCAGGTCCTGAGAGGACCGCAGGTGAAGACGGAGTTGAGAATGGACCACCGGAGCAACTTCGGTGGTCCGTGGAAGGGCCTGTCGGCGCGCCTCGCCGGCACGGCGGCGTCCGGCGTGCCGCCGGGAAGGGCCACCGCAACTGAAGCCGCGGCGACAACCGCGTGGTCCAGAGGCCGCGCGACACCGAGGGAGACCGGGGGTCATAACCCCCGGTGGTCAACGGAGTGGCCACCACGTGGGGGGGGGGGCTTCAATCAAGGGGAAACCCCCCCCCCCCCCCTTCCGCAAAGGCACGACCAGCTGGCCATGTAGGTGAGCTCACGCCAGGCCGAGCTACACAGCCGGGCCGCACCGTGTAGTCGGGCCGCGCCACGCCCAGCCGGGCGGGACCCGGACCCGGGTCGGGTCGACCTAGGGGGGTTGGGTCGGGCCGGGCCGGGCCCAGACCCCTCTTTTCGGAATGTTTTCGTTCAAACGCCCCTAACATGGGCTACAGACCTCTGATCAATGCACCGTCAGTTGTGATGCAATCCTTGGATTGAGTCTGCTGTTTCAGTATATTACACTTAGGGTTTCGGAGAACTTTGTATACGGCCAGGTTGGTTCGAACATGAAACCAACCGGGCCCTCGGAGTGGAAACACTTATATCTTGAGCTCTGGATGTCCGATTGAGGTGTCATCGACTTTGTTGGACTTTTCTTGATGAGACAGAACATTATGCATACTTTGCCTGAGATTTGGATGCAGTTGGATATTTTCCGGGTTGGATTGTACCTGAAATCCAACCGGGCCCCTAGAACGAAAAAGCTGATAACTTTCAGACCGGACGTCCGTTTGACGAACCATCAGCGACGATCGTGATAACGTTGAGAAATGGTCCCTATGAGTATACCATATGAGAGCTCTGGGTACAACTGAAATACGCCCGGGTTGGTTCACACACGAAACCAATCGGGCCCCTGGGACGAAAAGGCTAATAACTCACAGATCGGGCGTCTGATTGACGCGACATCTGTCGCGTTGAGACCCCTAAGACGAGGAGGTCCTTTGAGATACTTCTTTGTGGTACGTTGAGATACTTGGAGTATCGACCTGTAGCTCATGGAGCAGACCCTCCCAGAGACAAGAATACGGAGTACGGAGACCGTGTAGCCAGTTGAGACCTGACGACTGCTTGACCGACTGGACTTGGAGTGAGTCGACTAGCCCAGTGGAAGGAGCACTACATTGTTTGGGTGCAGACCCACGGTGGACCGTGCACTACTGTGTGACAGTGCAGACCTGCGGTACTCGTCCAGAGAGTACCTCTGCAGGCTATTAGGGGGTCTGCACTACTGTGTTTAGGTGGCATTCCCCAACTGGAAGCACTACTGTGATTGGGTGGCTAACCCACGGTACTCGACAGGAGGAGTACATCAGAAGTCTTAGGTTAGTGAGCAGTACCTCAGAGTCGTGACAGGACCACTGTACAGTCCAGAGACAGGGATCTTCAGCAGTTAAAATTTCGATAATGTAAATCCTGGTTTGAGATTAGTCTATGATCTTTTATTTACTTCATGATTGAGATGGGTCACTTGATATCATAAGTATATATATGGGAATATACCTGGGTAGTGGTTATCCGTTGATTTCATAATCTTTGTGTTTCCTCATGATTGAGATGGGTTACTTGATAACTTAGGTATATGTATGGGTATATACCTAAGTATAGGTTATCTGTTGAGATCATACTTTATGGATATCCTTGTTGGATTTAGTGAGACCTTTAGGGTCTCGGGGTCCGTACTGAGTATCGTTATACTCACCCCTGCACGGGATATGCCTGCACCTCGTTGTATTGGTTGCAGATGACGGGCAGCGCTGACAGAGGCCGAGTGGTAGAGGACTGGACGTTACCCGGTGGTGGACTTCACGATGTGACGTTACTCGGAGGAGGTTGAAGGGAGAGGGTGTTGTGGAGGATATTTGTACCTACAATTCAGGTAGGATCTGTGGTGGACAATCCAGGAGCTGCGCTATCTGTACCTACCCATCAGGTAGGATCTGTGGTGGATGATCCAGGAGCTGCGCTATCTGTACTTACCCTTCAGGTAGGATTCGAGGTGGAAGATTCAGGAGTTGCGCTATCTATACCTACCGTTCAGGTAGGATCCGAGGTGGACGACCCAGGAGCTGTATATATTCTTCCAGCTGTTTGTCTTTTCTGGTGTACTTTCATTCAGTTGTAGATATACTATTCAGTTGGGTTTGTATTCTGGACTGTAATTTTTCAGCACTTCTTCTATACATAGTGTTTTACTTCTGCTTGTACTCTGTGGTGTATGGTTTTCTTTTATAAAGGCAATTCCTTCCCAGTTATCGGGAATTACGCCTTTGGTGCTAGTCGCCATCCCGTGGCCTATGGAAGGAGGGCTTGGGGTAGTCACGACACGGGCCCTGAGGACGGGTCGTGACAACTTCTGCCCAAAGTTAGGCTTCTAATAGTAAATGAGGGATGTGTAGAGACAAAATGGGAAGGTTTTGGCTGAGCCAAAGGCTTTTTAGGTGTGGGTAAAGAGGTATAGGTGTGAGCCTTTTATAAGAGAAGGGGAGAGGCACTCTTGGAAAGGTATAAAATGATACTTTATTTTCAAATGATTTTCGGATTTTAAAGGTCCCAAATTGATGTTTTTTGAGGTTAAGTTGATAAGGGTTCGAAATACACCCATACAATAGGTTTTTGACCTGTTTAGGTCTTAGATATTACATTATCTTTTCATTTTATTTAAATCGTTAAATAATGAAGAGATCGATGCATCATCACGGTATCATAAATAAAGTAATATATTTAATGTCTGAAAATTATAAAAAAAATATAATTATGTAGGAAATATTTTTATCTTTCTAAAGAATAATTATAGTCAATAATATGACTTGTATAACCCCATGTAAAAATTGTTTTAGTAAAACAACACATGTACATGACATTTTAATTTTATCTTTAAATTAAAATTTATTAATGTCGGTTTCCTACCAAAGTGGCTCCATGGGGTACCCAAGATGACCCATGGATTGTATTGGTCGGACTTTACTCATACAATAAGGGTAGGACATTTTTCAAGGTCATTTCAAATTACTAAAACATTATTTTTACCTTAAATTACACTAATTACATCTAATCGCGATTAAAACTTAAAAGTTACTATTAATTAAAAAAATTATTTTAATACCATTGAACCACATTTTACATCTTAATGTCAACCATGTATGTCATATTTTTGAAATTCAAATCACTGAAGTGGTAATGTTTCTTTAAACGAAAAATCAGTTTTTAAACTACCACTTAGTGGATTCGCTATTCATAAAAAAATTGATGTTTTCAGTAAAATAACAAAAATTCACCCTAAGCTATATTTGATATTCCGAATTCAAAAATAATGTCTATTTTAAAAAATTCAAAACATATAAGTTTCATTAATTAATTTAATAATTAATTCTTGCTATCAAAACAAATAGCGTGTTTTTAAGAAACAATATCTATTAAAAGATTGACACTAGTTTAAGTCTAATTTCAAAGATATATTAATTCCAATGACCACTATTGGATTAAATGGTTAAAATATAATCTATTTTCACTTTAAAACCAATTCAAAAGATAATATAATCATATAAATAAATTATATTAAAAATAGGTTTTGAATTAAAATACTACATTTTTCACTATACATAAAAAAATAAACTTTGTTGGAAAAATACCAAAAATTTACACAATGCTAATTTTGATATCCTGATTCTAAAGAAGAATTTTATTTTGTCAAATATAACACATAAAATTGTCAAAAATTGGATTTAATAGAGGTCCGTAATCAAAAGGCGGTTAATCGATCTTTTAAAGAATATTAGAATGTTTACGATTAAAATTGGATTCATTCGCATTTTTAATCCTCTAACATTAATTGTAAACAGTAAAAATAGTAGACAAACATATACAATAATTTTTTAGTTAGTTATGTAGAAACCCTGTAATTACAACGGCTACGTGTTAACTACCATTTAAAATAAAATTATTTTATTATTAGAGAGAAACGTAAGATTTCAAAGGAACTCGTTGTTGCATATTGGGTAAGTAATCGAGCATAGCGTTCCCATTATATTTATATTAAAATTTTATTCACAAATAAGGATAAATATAAAAATTTCATGTTCATTATTTACCTGGGGTGTTACATGAAGATTCAGAAATAGAATATAGAGAAATGATTTACTTTTTCCCCAACCCAATGATAATTGATTTCACTAATATTTTTGTAAATGTCATGTGGTATCATAGCCAGTTGTCTCCTCTTTTTAGTTTTATTTTTTAATAGTTCATATGGTTTTCAATTACTATTATGTTTTATATTTGTTTTGTTAATTTAAAATTTCTTCAAAATATAATTTAATATCAGATAACATCATCAGAATTTATAAACTTTATCTGAAATATTATCATATATGAGGTTATATTGTTTCAATGTCATTTATCTACCATTTAAGAAATCTTGTGATATAAAAAATAAGGATTTTACCTCATACTGATGGTGTTAACTTGTGATCAATAATCACGATTAATCTATTGAATATTTTACATGTTTGGAATGTTATTTAGTATTACATTTCTATGTGTCAATTTCTAAATGCCAATAAACCCAACATGGGAAAAATTATAATGAGAAAACAATGAGATCATATTTGAAGGTAAAACCAATGTAAAAAATGTACAAAAATGGATTTATTTATTGATTTGTAAAGATATATTTATATTGAATTCTAAAACTATACATGAAATATTTATATGTTTTAATGATATTATTGAATAAAATTATGATTCAGCATGATATTTGATGATTATATTTTCTTTATCTAATATTATTTAAATATTTCATTAAGTGTTTAATATGAATGTAGAATAATTAGAAGTTAAATATTGATATAAACATCATCAATATAACCTACAATACATTAAACAAATTATAATTTGATTAATGATAATTTATTCACTTTAAATGTTAAAGATGAATAATAAAAATAAGTAAAATACTATAATTAATAAATTTATAACATTATGTAAAATGATTTCATAACAACACATTAAAATATTGATTCAAATAATCATATTATGTTTGATAATATTATTTCTCTTATTTATGTTCATGTGATTATAATTAAGTGAATACTTTTAGAAAATAGTCCAAAAAATATTAATAGGGAAGTCTAATTTGAAATATTTTGAGAATATTTATATAGATAAATAAAGAAAAAATTAATGAATATAATTGAGAAATACAGACAAGAATGTTCTAGAATAAAGTGATAATGAATTTTTAATAAAACTGTTTGTCTAAAGGGATTATAATGAAATTTTTAAAGTTATAGAAGTTGAATTTATTATACATCTTTGAAGATTGTGAAATATACAATGAAATTAATGAATTCGGTGATAGATTTATTGATGAGGTGGATAAAATACTGTGATATCAATATTGAATTGAAAAAGGACAATTTTTATGAAAATAATCATTTAAGTAATGATTAACAAACTGAAATTAATTTCCTTCTAAAATGAGTAATGGAATAATGTATTATAAATATCATAAATATAGGTAAGCGTTTAATGAGATAGGTTGATGATAAAGAACATGACTGTAATATAAAATCTATTCCAAAAATGAGAATGCATTTTTATAGGAGGACATTAAATGTATAATGATGATGAAATATAATTAGAAAAATCGTACAATTAATTTTTAAAAAATGAGGAAGGATAAATAGATATAGAATAAACAAATTCACAATATATTTTCAATAAAATAGGATGAATGAAAATATTCTAAATAAATCATTATAAATTCTATTATTGTGGCATCATAACATTGAATTAAAAATGATAAATCTAATAACTATGATAAATCACACTATAAGAGTTAAACAAATCCTTAAATTGTGTGAGAAATGATTGAGATGATGAATCAACTCATGAGATAAAATATTTTTATAAAATGATATGAGTTATAGTAATAATAAAATTTAGTAAACATTTAATAAAAGTAAATATATAATAATATAAGTAAATATATAAATATAAATGGATGTTTTTAATGATTAATGAAATATAGGATTCCATGGTATGTATGATTGAAACACATGATACCATACCATGTACTCAAGAAATGATTAAAGAAAATTCCCAATCTCTGGAAAACATATTAGTTAAGAAGCTATGTATACCCTAAATGGAATATATAAAAAATTTGTTTGATCTCATAATACATAATTTAGTTTTTGGATTAATTAAAAATTTAATAAAATGATTTTATTTTTTATGTAAATTTTATAAGGGGTTTCATCCCTCTAAAATGTTGTATATTCATAAATATATTAAATATTATTTATATAAAACAAAAAACATGTTAATGTTTGATTAGAAAGCCTACAAAAGATTTTACCGACCTTATAACTATGAAAATTAAATCCATATACTTCTTGAATATAATATAACACATGTTTAATTAATCAACATCCTTGTCATATAAAAAATAGAATGAATAATGTTTTTGATGTGAAAGTGGCATAGAATGATTAAAAATGACATATTTCATTGATTTTTAATAGTTGATGTAATTCTCAAATTAACGGATATCTAATAAAAATATATTGTTTTGAAAATTTAAATAATGTATATGTGACCTTTATAAATTAACGTTCACTCAAAATGGACATTATTTGGAAAAATATTATTAGAAAATATCAATATAGATTTAAGAAAATATTATTTTTTAAATGATAGAAAAAAATTATGGGTATCTCAAATTTTGGTAAAAAAGGATATAATTTGTTCTTCCAAGGGTTGTATTTTTTTAATATCATGGAATATAAATATACCAAAAATATCATAATTTATATAGGATGTAATATTTTTTGGGTTCGTAGTTCGAAAAATTCCTGTAATTGTTTTTTTATAAGAAATCATTTCTTGGAACTCTGTCTCAGTCATAAAATCCAAAATAATATGATTTCAATTAATATAGTTGAGGTTTTTTGTGATATTAAAATGAATATTAGATAATAGATTTATATTTTCATAGCCTTAAAAAAGGATAAATTTATAATAATTGACACATAAAAATATAAATTAAATCTACCCAATATCTAAAAAACAATCATTTGGATATTTGTGGGACTGTGTGAAAAAGGTATATATATATATATTTATATTAAATGGAATTTATTAATATATGACATTCCACATATTACATGTATTATTTTTATGAATCATAAATATAAGTATAAGGCCCTGGCCTTAAACATTACTTATCATTGAATTAAATGAAAAATTCACATTGAGGATCTTTTCAGTTTAGAGTTTTAGAGAATTATTTCATAACAATTACATCTCAAAAGATTACATAGTAGACACTTCTACTTTGTTTCCATAAAATAAAAAAACACTTAAAAAGAAACATGTCTAGTTCCATGTTTTAGATAGCATGTCTTTCCTTGATCCCATCCTTGACCCTATTCATCTTTAAGTCCTATGGAAAACATATCAAAAACATGGGATGAACATAAAAATCCCAATAAAGGATACACAAAGAAGGAAAAATATTAGTTTTTAAAAACAACAAATAAACGAAAAATACTTTATCAAAGTAATACTTTCAACTTTATGAAGTAGAAAAAACACTCTTCACTTAATAAAAGATCATTACTTACCCCTTTTGTAACCAAAAGATTACCATAAGAACCCATATAATGACCACATAACATATAAAGGTAACTTGGGACATAAACATACTTAAATGGAATAACCATATGGCCGACTTCCACACATATCACTTAATGGAATAGCCATACGGCCGACTTCCATACCCAATGCATTGGATGTTATAATGTAACCACTCGTCCTGGTATCCACGACACCACCCGTCATATGGTTTATCACGTAACCACCCATAAAATGTCCAAGTACCATCATTACAAATATTATATTGAAAATATAAACATTTCAATAACAAAATTTCTTTTGCAATCACAATAAGTAATTCCAAGATATTTAATTAATCAATACATTTTCAAAAACCATTTAAAAAAGATTTTTGAATCAAAGTGTCCCATACAACTTTGAAGATTTCAATGGAATTATAATTTCAAAACATTAATTTTCATATAAATAAATACTGAAAACCATTTTTAAAACATGGAAAATAAAGATAGTGATTTATAATAATAAATCGTTAAAACATTTAAAACGATATTTTTGTTAAAACGTTTTTAACAAAATGAGAGACTCTTGAATACAAATAATTGTTGAATAAAATTTAATCCGAACTTTATAATATCATAAGAATAAAGGGAATCATGATATAATATGTCAAAGGACATTATACATACCATATAAGAGTGAATTGGTGCATAATAACAATGAAGTCTCAATGGAAATGTAAATTGAGATGAAATCCTTTATAAAGATGGTATCCATAAATTAAGGATAAATCTATCACATAATTATGTGTGAGAAATATAAATAAACCCAATATAAGTGGATATTAACTGTGAAACAATCAGTGGTCATTCACACATATTCATATGATGACATGTTCGGGAAGTACAAGTTTAACCCAAAGAAATCGAAATCGGGTTAAGATGTTCCCCTGTAAAATTTCGACAGCCTAACGGCATCACTTCAAAATTCAGAAATTTTTTTGATGAAAGAGTTAATGGTATCTCATCACTTGTACATGAACTTTACATCAATAAGGATATAGAAGAACATATCCCAACATAATAAGATGAAAAATAAAATACATAACAAAATAGGTCTTTTAAAAAGAGGAGGGTGAAAGGTTTCCTTAATGACTTGGGTAACTTTCGAAACGTACACCCCATGAAAGAAGGACTATAAAACATTGATTTAAATTCTCATAACCTAAATTATATTACAAAAGGATTAGAATAATTGGAATTACATAAACCACTCAAAAGAAAATGGTAGAAAATGTTGGATAAATCTCACAGGCATAAAAGTGAGATGAAAAATCCCTTACGAAAACTCGGCAGCCTAACGGCGCCACTTAAAACATCCAAAAATGGATTTATGAGATAAAATATGTTCTCTCGTAATATTAACAGAAAAATTACAGAATGAGGAAAATAAAATAACATCCACAAACATAATAAAGATGAGCATAAAAGAAATGACATAAAAGGGAGTACTTAAAAAGAAAGAGAGAGGTAGGATCCCTTACCACGTGTCTGACATGACTCGATCGTTCTTTAATCTCATGATTAATAAAATTTGGTCAATTTATAATTTCATAGGTACCTACTATAAATATTATTATTCAGTTCATATCACATATTATAATGTTATTATAATTGGTTAATAAAGTGAGTTCATATCAGACGTTTTTGTCGATGTTCGGTACATGAGTAAAAATTGAATTTGTTGGAAAAGAATTTTCCATGTAGTTATAGGTAGATCATCTCCAGAATAATATTAATGTTTTAAATATCATATATATCCATTATATATTCATTTTTTACTATTCCATAACATTTTAATATAATAAAATTATAAGCACCGTTCATGGAGACGGTAGGCCGTTCGTACGCATGAACGCTACTTTCATTTTTTTCATATTAATGGAATTAAAGTTAAAAGAGAGATATATATATTATAATTCCAGAATTATATCAATAATTTATATGTAATATATGACATATATATACATTATATATATGTAATTATAATAGTACATAACATTTGAAGATAAGAAATGAAATGTACCGTTCATGGAGACGGTAAGCCGTACGTACGCATGAACGCTAATTTCATTTCATTGGAACATTAATGAAATTAAAACTAGATGAGATATATACATATATATTATAATTACAGTATAATATATATGTTATATATATCAAATAATTTCACCAATTTCATTCTGTATACATTTCATGTATTGCATGAACGAGTCACGTCACTTGAGGGGGTGGTAGTCCACACTTCCTCAAATGAAATTATCGCATTTCCACAACATGAAAAGCATATAAGTATGTATTAAATATAAAATACAGAATCATAGAGAAGAATTATATATAATATATATCATAAATAAATATAGTTCCATCATTATGGCCACCATGAGAGGTGGTATGAGAAAATAGAACAATCATCGTTTCGTGAGGCAGTAATTCTCCATCCACAGAAACAGTACGTTCTTTAACCATTAGCCGGAGGTGTGTGTTAGTGTATCTTGAATCCTCCTCAGAAAAATATCATATTATATTTAATATACTGGTGTTTTTACAAAATAAATAAATAAAAAGTGTTTAGGGGGTGGAGAAGAAAAATAAAACAAAATAACACTAGGGAAGACATTACCTTTAAAACGTGTAACTCTTTTTGATTTGAGCTCAAAGGATTCCTTGGAAAGGATTCTGCCAAATGTTGAGGCTTCAATGATGAAGAGAGGGATGTGGAGAGATGAAATGGGCAGGGTTTTTCTGAGCCAAAAGCTTGAGAGGTGTGGGTAAGGTGGTAGAGGTGGGGGCCTTTTATAAGAGGAGAGGAGGGGCACTCTTGGAAAGTTATAAACATTTACTTTATTATAAAATGATTTTCGGATTTTAAAGGTCCCAAAATTATATATTTCGTGTCTAAGGTAATAATAGTTAGAAATAAACCCATCCATTAGGTTTTTGACAAGTTTTCGTCTTAGATTTTACATTATCCTTTCATTTTATTTACATCGTTAAGTAATTAGGTAATCGCTTCATCATCATGGTGTCATAAATAATTTAATTTAGTTAATGTCTAAAAATAATAAAAAAATCATGATGTAAGAAATATTTTAAGCTTTCTAATGAATATTTATAGTCAAAACTATGACTTGTATAACCCCGTTTAATTTTTTTTAATAAAACAACTCATGTTTGTGAAATTTTTATTTTAGATTTAAATAAAAAGTTATTTATGTAATTTTCCTACCAATGTGGCTCCATGGGGTCCCCAAGTTGACCCATGGATTTTCATGGTCGGCCATGACACATCAAATGAGGGTAGGACATGTGTCTAGGTAATTTCTTATTATTAAATCTTTATTTTTATCCTAAATTACACTAACTACCTCTAATCGTGATTAAAAACTTAAAAGTTACTATTCACAAAAAAATTATTTTAATCCCATTGAACCACATTTTATATCCTAAAGACAACCATGTATGTCGGATTTTTTAAAATAAAATCACAGAAGTGGTAAAGTTTCATTTAAACGAAAAAATCAATTTTTAAACTAGCACTTAGTGGTTTCACTATTCATCTAAAATTGATGTTTTTCAGAAAAACACAAAAAATTTACCCTAAGCTATATTTGTTATTCCGAATTAAAAAATGATGTCTATTTTGAAAAATTAAAAACATATAATTTGTATTAATTAATTTAATAATTAATTCCCGCTGTCAAAACAAATAGCGTGTTTTTGAGAAATAATATCTATTAAAAGATATACACTCGTTTAAGTCGAATTTCAAAGTGAAATTAATTACAATGACCACTATTGGATTAAATGGTAAAAATATATTTTATTTTCAATTTAAAACAAATTAAAATGATAAAATAATCATATACATAAAATAGATTAAAAAGTGGTTTTGAATTAAAATAGAACATTTTCAATGTTCATTAAAAATGAACTTTATCGGAAAAATACCAAAAATTTACACAAAGTAAATTTTGATGTCCCGATTCTAAAAAAGTATTTTATTTTGACACATATAACACATAAAATTTTCAAAAAGTGTATTTAAAAGAGGTTCTCCATCAAAAGGCGGTTAATCGACCTTTTAAAGAATATTAGAATGTTTACGCGTAAAATTGGATTCATTCGCATTTTTAGTCAACTAAAAATTATTGTAAAACGTAAAATAATTTGAAAAAAATATATATTCATTTTTTAGTTAGTTCTGTTATTTCCAGCCATTACAATGGATAGGCATTAACTACCATTTAAAATAATATTATTTTATTATTAGAGTGCAACGTAAGATTGAAAAGGAACTTGTTGTCGCGTATTGGGTATGCCATCGAGCGTAGCGTTCCATTAAAGTAATATTAATATTTTTTCACAAATAGGTATATATTTAAAAATTTCATATTCTTTATTTACCTGGGGTGTTACATCCTTCCCCCCTTTTGGGAATTGTGTCCTCTCAATTTTAAAATTGGGCTCAGAAACATCATTTAAAGTCCCACATCGGAACAAGAGTCAGTAAAACAATCACTTTAAAAGAAAGAAAGAGAAGTACAAAGGTCACCCAAGCTAACCCATACTAGGATTCCATGTAGGAAAACATGGATATGGATGAAAATTCAAAGGGTTATGTTCTGAGGGAGTGTGATAGAAAATATGTTTAGGAGAAAGTTAACCACAAGAAAATCACAAACTTGTGGTGGGTTAAATGGTATTCGATTCCCTAGTAGGAAAAGTTAACAGAAAACATTTTTTTAAGTTACTTTTCATTGAGGAATTTATTTTTGATCTTAAGGATACATACATACTTGTCATGTTGACTTTCATCTTTTACTATATTTCTTACAAAAACTCATACATTCCCTAGATAATGTGTATTTAGGAAGGCTTATTCACATTAAGAGTACTATAATAAACTTCCAGAGAATCACCTAATCCACAAAAGAGAACTATATACTTCCCATGCCTTCAGACTTTAACCAAAACCAAAAAGGATAGTACAAGATCTGATAATCCAGAAAAGGATAAACCTTTATAAAAATAAAATCTATTCTTAGTCTCCATAATTTTTCCAACAAAATCAAAAGTTCAACTAAGACCATAAGTAAACCAAACTAAGATTGAAACCCAAATATTTGAAGGATTTAATCACATAGTCCTCCAAGTTAAATCGTATCATTTATCTCCAAACTACATCCGTTTCTCTTAAAGTCTCGTATTGAAAAGTAATTAACCTAATCACATATCCTCCATGATAGGTTAATAATATCCATAGATAACCCAAAATCAACATACTATTAATTCATAAAATCATCTAACTAAAAAGAGTTAGTCAAACTAACCAGGGACGTCACGTAGTCCAGTGGTAGGCAATAAATACCAGTCACACTTTGGTTGTGGGTTCGATTTCCACAACTTTGTCCTACACGATGGGTTGTCACACAGTCTGTGTGTTGTCCTTTTTCCAAATTATATAATTCTCAAATCATTCCCCAAAAAGAGATAAAATCATCAAAAATAACCATAACATAATTTAACTTCAATTTTATCTCATGCATTTCACTTTCCATCATAACATATAGTAACCCATTATTACCTAAAAAGTAAGGACCATATAAACCCAAATGGTTCTTTATAACTATGTCCACAAAAGAACAGATAACTATTCCTTGCATAAAATTTTCATATATCAAACATCAGGGTTACACATACTATAAAAAGTCTTCTAATGTAACCCCATCATCCAAAGAGACTTAATACTATTATGAATTTCACCATAACTCTTGAAGCCCTTATTTGTTGACTTCTTACTCATTCAGCATTCTTCATGATCCATTAACCATTCCTTTCCAACTTATTCTGAAATACTTATTTTCTACAAACAAAATCATGAATCATATCCTAAGATTCCAAAATAGGAAAACAAATGTTAAGAAATAATCCATACCTTTGATTGGTCATTTTCAGTTTCTTTATCCTCAATCAGAATGGCATTAGGTATTGGTAAACGAATATTTGTACGATCTTGGTGATCCCATTCCCGAAACATATTCATAGGACATGTGTTTGCATAATGACCATGCACACCACATTTAAAACTATCAATTGATCCCTCAAAAAGAACTTATTTCCCTTTACTCAAGTCAAATGGATGCTTCCTTTTTCCAGGGCAGGTTCTATCTTTATGAAATTCATTTCCACAACTATAGCATATTTCTATCCCTTAGAAACATTTTCCTAGATGTTTCTTTCCACATCTTTGACACATAAGTTTTTTAACACACATACCGTAATGATTATTACCTGTAGTTCTGTAGGGATTTGTTTCTCGCATATATGATGCCTTATAGAAATCACCAATGTTTAGGTGGTTAATCATGACTCCAAATAGTTGGTTTAGTATAAACACAAGAGTTCTTATTACAGCTCCCATATCATTCAGTTGCTCACTGAGAAAACTGTCACAGTTTCCTTCACATCCACTATTACTTTGGTGCCTGCTAGATCCAGCCATTTACTAAAACCAAAAAGGTCGGTGTGAGTATATCAACAAAACCATCATGTACTAGTGAGGAAGATAAACACTAAGATATAGATACTCATTATCTTTATCTAAAACTAGTAATATTTCTGAAATCCTAACCATTATGGTAATGTCACTTATGCTTAGAGAATACACTAACCTCTAAAGTTATCTAAACCGACCTCTGATACCAACTATAAGGCCATGTCCTTAAACATTACTTATTATTGAATTAAAATAATAATTCACCTTGAGGATATTTTCAGGTTTAGAGATTTAGAGAATTAGGTCATAACTATTACATCTCAAATGATTACACAGTAGACACTTCTAATAAGTTTCCATAAATTAAAAAAAACACTTAAAAAGAAACATGTCTAGTTCTATGTTTTAGATAGGATGTCTTTCCTTGATCCCAACCTTGACCCTATTTATCATTAAGTCCTATGGAAAATATTTCAAAAACTTGAAATGAGCATAAAAATCCCAGTAAAGGATACACAAAGAAGTAAAACTATTATCTTTTAGAAACAACATGTAAACCAAGAAAACTTTATCAAAGTAATACTTTTCATCTATATGAAGTAGTAAAAAAACTCTTCACTGAATAAAAGATCATTACATACCCCTTTCATAACCAAAATATTACGATAAAAACTCATATAAACAACACATAACATATAACGGTAACATGGGACATAAACATACATAAATGGAATAACAATATAGTTGACTTCCACTCATATCACATAATGGAATAGCCATACGGCCGACTTCCATTCCCAATGCATTGGAGGTTATAACGTAACCACCTGTCCTCGTATTCATGACACCACCCATCATGTGGTTTATCACGTAACCACCCATAAAATTTCCAAGTACCATCATAACAAATAAAATATTGATAATATAAACATTTCAAAAACAAAATTTCATTTTCAATAACAAAAACTATGTCCATGATATTTAATTAATCAATACATTTTCAAAAACCATTTAAAAAGGATTTTTGAATCAAAGTGTCCCATAACACATTGATGATTTCAATGGAATTATAATTTTGAAACATTAATGTCCATATAAATAAATACTGAAAACCATTTTGAAACCATGGAAATTAAATATAAAGATTTAGAATAATAAATCTTTAAAACATTTAAAATGATATTGTTGTTAAAGAGTATTTAACAAAATGAGAGACTCTTGAATACAAATAATTGTGGAATAACATTTCATCCGAACATTATAATATCATGAGAATAAATGGATTCATGATATAATACGTCGAAGGACAATGTACACACCATATAAGAGTGAAGTGGTGCATAACAACAATGAAGTCTCAATAGAAATGTAAATTGAGATGAAATCCATTATAAAGATTGTATCCTCAAATTAAGGATCAATCTATCACATAATTATGTGTGATAAATATAAATACACCCAATATAAGTGGATATTATGTGTGAAACAATCATAGGTCATTCACACAAATTCATATGATGACATGTTCATGAAGTACAAGTTGAACCCAAAGAAATCAAAATTTGGTTAAGACGTTCCTTTGTAAAAATTCGACAGCATAATGGTGTCACTTCAAAATTCAGAAAATTAGTCGATGAGAGAGTGAATGGTATCTCATCACTAGGACATAAAATTTACATCAGTAAGGATATTGAAGAACATATCCCGACATAATAAGATGTAAATTAAAATACATAACAAAAGAAGTATTTTAAAAAGAGGAGGGTGAAAGGTTCACTTACTGGCTTGGGTAACATTCGAAACGTACACCACATGAAAGAGAGACTATAAATAATTGATGTAAATACTCATAAAATAAATTATATTACACAAAGATTATAATAATGGGTAGAAAATACACCACTCAATGAAAATGGTGGAAAATGTATCATAAATCTCACGGGAATAAAAGTGAGATGAAAAATCCCTTACGAAAACTCAGCAGCCTAACAGCGCCACTTAAAACATCCAAAAATAGATTTATGAGATCAAATAGGGTCTCTCGTAATATGAAAATAAAAATTACAAAATGAGGAATATAAAATAACATCCACAAACATAAGAAATATGAGCTTAAAAGAAATTACATAAAAGGGAGTACTTAAAAAGAAAGAGAGAGGTAGGATCCCTTACCTCGTGTCCGACATGACTTGATGGTCCATTAATCTCCTGAATAATAAAATTTGGTAAATTTATAATTGATTAAGGACCTCCTGTAAATATTATTATTCAGTTAATATAACATATTATAATGTTATAATAATTGGTTAGTAAAGTGAGTTCATATTAGACGTTTTTATCGATGTTCAGTACATGAGTAAAAATTGAACTTGTTGGAAAATAATTTTCCTTGTAGTTATAGGAAGAACATCTCCAGAATAGTATTAATGTTTTAAATATCATATATATCCAGAATATATTAATTTTTTAGTATTACATAACATTTTGAGACAAAATAATTAAAAGCATCGTTCATGGAGATGGTAAGCCGTACGTACACATGAACACTACTTTCATTTTTTGTCATATTAATGGAATTAAAGATAAAAGGGATATATATATATATTATAATTAAATAATGATATCCATAATTAAATGTAATATATGACATATATATCCAAAATATATATGTATTTATAATAGTACATAACATTTGACGATAAGAAATGAAATGTGTCGTTCATGGAGATGGTAAGCTGTACGTACACATGAACAATACTTTAATTTCATTGGAACATTAATGGAATTAAAACTAGATGAGATATATATATATATATATTATAATTCCAGTATAATATATATGTTATATATATCACATAATTTCATCAATTTCGTTCTTTATACATTCCATGTATTGCATGAACGAGTCACATCACTTGAGGGGGTGGTAGTCCACACTTCCTCAAATGAAATTATCGCATTTTCTAAACATGAAAAGCATAAAGTAATGTATTAAATATAAAATACAGAAGCATAGAGAGGAAATAAATATAATATATATCATAAATAAATATTGTTCCATCATAATGGCCACCATGAGAGGTGGTATGAGAAGATAGAACAATCATCGTTTCGGGAGGCAATAATTCGCCATCCACAGAAACAGTATGTTCTTTAACCATTAGACGGGGGTGTGTATTAGTGTAGCTCAAATCCTCCTAATAAAAAAATCCTAGTATATTGAATATACTGGTTTTGTTACAAAATAAATACAAAAAAATAGTTTAGGGGGATGAAGAAGCAAAATAAAACAAAAGAACACTAGGGAATAAATTACCTTTAAAACGGGTAAATCTTTTTGATTTTAGCTCAATAGCTTACATGGAAAATATTATGCCCAAAGTTGAGGCTTCAATGATGAATAGAGGGATTTGGAGAGATGAAATGGGCAGGGTTTGGCTGAGCCAAAGGCTTGAGAGGTGTGGGTAAGGTGGTAGAGGTGGGGGCCTTTTATAAGAGGAGAGGAGGGTCACTCTTGGAATGTTATAAACTTTTACTATATTATATAATGATTTTAGTATTTTAAAGGTCCCAAAATTATATATTTAGAGGATAAGGTGATAAGAGTCAGAAATGAACCCATCCAATAGGTTTTTGACAAGTTTAGGGCTTAGATTTTACATTATCTTTTCATTTTATTTAAATCGTTAAATAATGAGGTAATCACTGTATCATCATGGTGTCATAAATAATTTAATTTATTTAATGTCTAAAAATTATAAAAAAATATCATGATATAAGAAATTGTTTTATCTTTCTAATGAATATTTATATTAAAAAATATGACTTTTATAACCCCATTTAATTTTTTTTAGTAAAACAACTCATGTTTGTGACATTTTTATTTTAGCTTTAAATAAAAACTTATTTATGTCATTTTCCTACCAAAGTGGATCCATGGGGTCCCCAATTTAACCCATGTATTTTAATGGTCGGCGATGACACATCCAATGAGGTTAGTACATGTGTCTAGGTCATTTGATATTATTAAAACATTATTTTTACCTTAAATTAAACTAATTATCTCTAATCGTGATTAAAAATTTTAAAGTCACCATTCACCAATAAATTATTTTAATCCCATTGAACCAAATTTTCCATCATAAGGACATCCATGTATGTCTGAATTTTTATAATCAAATAATAGAAGTGGTAAAGCTTCATTTAAAAGAAAAAATCAGTATTTAAACTACCACTTAGTGGTTTCACTATTCATCTAAAATTGACGTTTTAAAAAAAATACAATAAATTCACCCTAAGCTATATTTGATATTACGAATTCAAAAATGATTATATTTTAGAAAATTCAAAAAATATATGTTTCATTAATTAATTTAATAATTAATTTCTGCTGTCAAAACAAATTGTGTGTTTTTAAGAAACAATATCTATTAAAAGATTGACACTAGTTTAAGTTCAATTTCAAAGTGTAATTAATTCCAATGACCACGATTGGATTAAATGGTAAAAATATATTCTAATTTTACTTTAAAACCAATTCATATGATAATATATTCATATAAATAAATTATATTAAAAAGAGGTCTTGAATTAAAATACAACATTTTTCACTATTCATTAAAAATGAACTTTATCGGAAAAATACCAAAAAATTACACAAAGTAAATTTTTATGTCTCGATTATAAAGAAGAATTTTATTTTTTCAAATATAACACATAAAATTTTCAAAAAGAGGATTTAAAAGAGGTTCTCCATCAAAAGGCGGTTAATCGACCTTTCAAAGAATATTAGAATGTTTACGCTTAAAATTGGATTCATTTGCATTTTTAATCCTCTAACATTTATTGTAAAAGGTAAAAATATTTGACAAAAATATATAATGATATTTAAGTGAGTTTCGTTATTTCCCACTATTACAATGTCTAGGCATTAACTACCATTTAAAATAATATTATTTTATTATTAGAGTGCAACGTAAGATTTCAAAGGAACTCATTGTCACATATTGTGAACGCCATCGCGCATATCGTTCCCTTTAAAGTAATATTAATTTTTTTTTTCAGAAATAGGGATAAATATAAAATATCATATTCTTTATTTACTTGGGGTGTTACAATAAGGCTATAACTATTTGTAGTTATTTAATAATACCTTTGTGAAATTTTTGGGTTTTTTTATTAAGATCCAATCATATAATTATGCTGAACATAAAAGAATTTGATTTGTCCCCTATCCTGATATTCATGGGATTCAAAATGAATCTATAACACCATAATCCCCAAAATAAATTAATAGATTAAATAATTCAGATATGTTTTGGAAATTTGATTTGAACGATTAAAATAGTGAAATAGCTTGATATATTAAAATAAGAATATGATTGATAGTGTTAACAAGATGAAAGACTTGTTGTAAATTAACCCCAAAATAATATTGTTTAAATATGAGAATAATTACCTAGAAATTTAATTTTTTGGTATTAATACGGTTAACCACATAATTAATAAATGTATAAATGTTTTATATATTTAGTTTCAAAATAATAAATAAGCACACAATTTTAGAAATAAGAATATTATTAATACAAAATATTTTCCAAAAAATGGTAATATTTTTATTTTTTGTGATGAAATGGTAAATAATTTTTCCATTTTATAAAATTAAATTTTACAAATTGAATATTATTTTTTATATCATGGGTATTCCCCAAATTTTTTCATTCTTTTTAGTGATGTTTCTCTACAAAAACATAATTTCAAACCACATTTATGTGTTAGGAAAGTTGTCCCACATTTATTCAAATAAAATTTCATAACATTAGTTGGATGGATGATAAATATTTTTTTTTTGTAAAATAAATAATATTTATATTTATTAAAAAATTTATTTTTATTACAATAATTTAAATAGTTTCATTTTTAAAAATGTTTTAAAGGAAAATTAATTCACATTTATTTTCAATATTCAAATTACGTTCATTGGAGTAAAATTTAGGTTTTAAATTATAATAATAAAATAAATATAATAAAAAATTTATGTCATTGAAAATTATTTTTCATTTCATTTTTTCATTAAATATAAAATAATTATTTGACACTTATTGAAACTTTAGATCAAAAATTTAATTTAATATTTAAAATAAAAAATTCAAAGATTGGTAAATAGGTTCCATTCATTTTTATAAATTATGAATTTGAACAATGCTAACTATGTGTCACCATTTCTGTGTCAAAACATATAATTACTGGTAAAAAATATATTATAAGGACTATAATGATCAATTAAAATTTACCATTTTATATTTTATGATTTGATTGCAGCTATTTCCATCCATGTTTGTAAATCATGGAAACATGTTTCCATATTCCCTTATTTATTATTTCCTAAATTTTTATGTTAAATATTATGTAAAAAATGCCACTTTATTTATCTTAATATTTATAATATTTCATGATAGGGAAAAACTAAAATTATATTTTTAATAAATGTATATTATGGAATAAAATTTATTTTTTAACCAAGGTAAATTATTTTTAATGTATTTTGGGATGTAATTTCTTCCAGTTCATAGGAAACATTAGAACATTATTTAATTTATAAATAGAAATAATCATCATCATTATTTTTAAAACACTAAAACTAGTATTTTTTTATAGAGTTATAATGGCTAAATATTTTAATAGATATATATCTCATATTATAGATGTATTAAAAATATAATTTTTAATAAGACATTTTCTTATTGTCATTAATGTCAAACTAAATAATGAGTGTTTAAAAATATCAGAATTAAATTGAGTTAAACATTTATTAAATTCTTTTAAGATTATAAATAAATTTAAAAAGTATAAGGGGATAATTTATTTTCTAAAATTTATTCCTCTGCCTATTTATGAGCACATTATTTCTTTATATGTTAAATAATAGCCCATTCAGTGTGAAAAAAGTGTTATCATGGTAATCGATAATATATGTAATATTATGAGTTATGCAAAAATACATAGTATAAAATACCTAATAAACCAATCCAAATTTGACTATTTTACATGATTTAAGAAATATCCTATAATTACATTAAAACGACGCAAAAATTATACCACATTAACAAGATATTTCATTTTTTATTATTAAAAAATTTATTAATTTAATTTTTGTCCTTTCATTATCAATAAATGAAATAGTATTTACCCTATTATTTATACAAAATAGATTCTATTATCTCAACAAACCCATAATAAAATATCATATAAAAATTCATATCCTACTAATATAGGTAATTTCAATTCCAAAACAGTATCTACAGTTCCCTATATAGTTTATCAAAATGATATAATTCAAATATGTGGTGATCTTCATTCATGAATCAATCAAATATCATTCCTATTCAGTTTCTCCGGAATATATTTTATCTATATCGAAATAATTTATAACATATCATAAATATAATGATAAATTATCATGATTATGGTAAAAAGGTCTATTTCCTTTACATCTAATTAAAAGAGAATACATGCCAAGAACATACATATGGACTACCCTCCCCTTGTATCAATGTAATTTTTTTTGTATCACATTACATTGATTGATAATTAAATTTATGTAATTAATATATATAATATATATGAAATAAATATTATTTTATGACTATAATTTATATATACATATAGTATAATAAACCAACCCATGTCAACCAAACCATAAACAAGAGACAATCGTCACCTGGTGAGGTGAATCAAGAAAATAGAATGAGTGTTATTCATAATAATAAAATACATGAAACCAATGTAAAATTTGGAATAAAATGATAGAAACATATCTATACAATCCATTGCAATCAGGAAAATTATCATTATATGAATAAGAAACCCAACAAGCCATTGTGTGACCAATAGTCATCTCCAAAACAACCTGAACTGAATTGAAAAGGACGACGATGTATATAAAAATATTAATTATTCCTTTCACATTTCCTATATCACCAAATACAACATCTATAACATCCACAAGGTAAAATGTAGTGTTTTAGAGAAATACCGAGACATATACTGCCACAAAGACTATACCTAATTACATTAATTAAATAGTTTTATAATTTATAAAATTATTACATGCATTTTAATAATTAGAGTTCATTTGGAAATAATTTCCCCCTTTTGGATTGTATAAAATCAATTAATATTCTCAATATAGACACATACCAAGTATATGTAACATAAAACAAATGCATATCCATGCAGTAATGGGAATGTTTTAAAAAATTTATCAATGAATCAACCTATAAGAATAAAATATGTGGTATACCCTCATATAAAAACATTTGAGAAACAATATATGTTAATATATACCATGTTATAAATAAATATAAATTAAAAATCACCTCATATTGGCTCCATGTCTATTGAAAAATACACACTTGAAAATCAAGATTCTAATCAATCATAACATTAGATCTAACCAATATCGAGTATTGAAATAGTTCTTTGACATCCCAAAGGATTCCTCCTTGAGGATACACACACAGTAAGGCCACCCATGGATCTTTTGAGAAAAACTCAAGGTTCCCAATGATACAATTTTATAAAAAAAAATTAAATCCACATTCATAAAATTATATAAAAATTTTAATTTGATGAAAATCTACACTAGGGATTGAAAATATATTTCCAATAGAAAAAAATTTATTTTCAAATCAAAACATCCTTTTTAGAACATTTTCCATTTCAAGAATACTTTTGAAACCACATATCACTTCATATCAATTAGAAAATAAAATGAAAATTTAAAAGAAAAATAATATATTCCTTGTATTATAACATTTCATAGAAAAACCTACCTCAAAATTGTATACACCCAAATTCCTCTGATAATGGTTATTGGATACCATGAGATCAACCTCCAAAAGATAACAAGATATATGAACCTGTAACAGATCAATATAAAAAATTTTCTGATCCTAAAATGGAAACATAATAAAAGAAAAAATTAATATATTTCTCCAAAAGTATGAAGAACGATATGTATTACAATCATGGAAAGATTAAACCAAACCAAAATACAGATTAATCAATAAACAATGAGTTAAAAATAGGATTCAGACACAAAATAAAATTTCTAATTGTGAGATTTGGGTTGATAGAGAATTGTATGAGGTCAAATGATACATTAACCACTAGAAAATATTCATAAAATTTTAACTGATGATAATTATATGTTGTGTAATTCCATTACACATTGAGTAATAAAAAAAATTAATAATAACAAGATCCCCTTTTATTAAGAAATAATTTTTATTACATTACACGATGTGAACAATCTACAATAAATGTGAACCTATCATACCATGTACTAAATTCATGTCATTTAAAATGTGTTGATTAAACTTCATGTAACCCATTCAGATGTATTTTAAACACCTAGAATTTTTTAAAAATTATATTTTAAAGAAAAAAACAAAAAAACCCATTACATAAATTATATGATCATATGAAAACCCATACTATGTCTCGAAAACATTTCAACTTGACTCAATAAATTCAAATAAATTACATCCTTGAATTGATGGTCATATTGCGTAAAAGGGTATCCATACTCAAGAAGAACACAAGTCCACAAAGAAATTTATGAAAAAATAATAAAAAATATTTTCTATTATAAATAATAACTGGGATTCCCAATATCCCCACCATAAATACTTTTTTCTACCATAAATCCCTTAGAATCCTAGAATAACTAATAGTCAAATCCATTGTTGCCTCATCAAAAATACATTATCCCAGATCTCATGGCTATCCCATTTTCACTTCCTCAATTGCAATAATAGTTGAATCATTTTACATCATAATACCTTCACTATATCATCTAATATCTGAATTGGATACTGATAAAATTTTGTTTTGGTATCAAGTTCAACACTCTCATATATAATTACATGTTAAGGATCTAGTAAAAAAATACCTATATAGGGGATGTGATTCACGCCATCGATATATATCAAACTAAATGGAAATTTTTTCTTATATGACACCTTTCACAATAATTCAAGGATCTCAATGCAGCTCAACAACCTCAATGCCATTTTACTCCCTACAGAAACAATGATATTCTAGATGGGTGGAAATCTATGAAAAAACTTGATAACCAACCTGATTCTCTAGCAGCTATAGATGTTGTAACTCCAAATATTTCTATCATATCTCTGTCCTAATCAGTATCATCTTGGCCAAATGTATTATATCCATCATATACCGAATGTGCCTTGGCCTGACCATGGACCACTCTCTTAAATCTATCGAGGAGATGACAGATTTACATGTCCTCCAATACAAATCCTTATTTGGTACCATCATAATCAATTTGTCATAAATATTATTATAGAAAACTATTAATAGAGGTATTTTTCCATGATCATCAATCATCAAGCACACCATCCCATATCATATAATCAATAACATATATATACCTTTCTATATATCCATTTATATGAGAATTATAAGTGATGATAAATCTATTCTATGAACCCATTATCTCATAAAATCCATTAAAGAACTGTGATGTTAACCTCATATCCCTATCAGATACAATATCACAAGGAAACTCATGAGGTCACATAATCACTATAATAGACGTGTCCCCAATCTATTCAACTATTTTAATCTCCCATTTGGTGATGAAATTTAAAACATTCATATTTAAATCAGTGATCACCCAAATCACATCCATCCTACAACCATTATATTGAATCCAAATAATAAAACCCATGGAAATGTTTGCTCACATCTATTCCATAAAGGGTATGATCTTAAAAAATAGGGTTTCCCTTATGTTATGCCTTACTTTTTAAAATGTAATACATCCCAAGTCAAAATATATAAATTAATTAATTTACCCTACTACTAGTAATGTCATATTAATTTGAGATACATATGGGTATCCATATGGTAAACTAAAAAAATGTCTGGTTTCCACATCTTAACAACTCCTTTCTCAAGGAAAACATAATATCCAACCAACCATAGTAGAAAAAAAAGTTCATTGGGAGACCCATAAGAGTCACCCAAGGAATCCACACCATATATTGTTTCACTAAACTATTGTCACTCTATTTCAATCAATTGGTCATGTGTAACACGTTCATTAAAAGAATAGTCATCATTTCAACAACCTTTTCCATACCAAAATCTCATCACAAAAAATCACCATTCACCAATGTTTAGTAGATTCAATCACAACATACATCATTAATTTTCTAATCAATTAATCAACAACCAAATTTCCTTTCCCAATAATGAATGAAATTTTAAAATAAAACTTGTGAAGGTATTCCACATATAATATTTGTTTTCTAGTTTATATCTCTTTTAATAGAAGTTTATTTCAAGAATTTTTGATATAAATAAACATTGAAATTCTCCCAAAAGATATTGAGATTCCATATTTTTAGTTTATGCATAACCACTAAAAATCACGATCATGGGTAGGGTAGTTATTTTTCTGAGTTAATAACTATTGAAATTGATAACCCACAACCTATTTTCCCTAAATAGAGACACATACCAATTTTTCAATTGAAGGATTTCATAAAACATTATAACATATTCCTAATTTGGTATGATTGAATATAGGTTCTAATGCATCATCATCATCATCTCTTCAAATAATATATGAAACATGTCATTCCAATTTAATATGAAACCATTTTGAGTTAAAGAAATCATTGAAGAAGCATTCATTGAATAATATAGTTCAAAATTCTTATAGTAAAAAGAAAAACCCACGATGTTTCGGATCTCAAAAACATTTCTCAAAATCTACCGAGACAAAATACCTCGTATATTTTTTGGATTTACTAAGACTTACCTTAATGTTATGTTATTAATTATAAATTTCAATCCCTAAATCCAAAACACACATTCTCAATAATTACCATATAGATGATGATCCTTAATGGAATTAATATTGAAATCCAAATTGTAATGGTTCTCCTCCTCTTAGATAGAGTACACCGATATAACATAAAGGAAAAATACAATTATTAATTCTACGAACTGTTAAAATATATTTTATATCAAATCCATAAACAACACATGAGAATTAGTTATTCCAAATAACGGAGTATGAAAATGAAAATTCACATTGAGTATCTTTAATTTTGTCCTATGAATATCATATTCTCTAATTCTCAGCAAGATGTACTTTAACCACATGTCAATTTTTGAAAACCAACATGGCACTGTATGTATTTAAATGATAATCTAACCCTATAAAATGATATTTCTAATTAACTATTGGTTGAATTATCTTAAGATAGTCAACAAATTTTATATGGCTATAATCATCCTTATTGAAAATAAGAATGTTGAAGCCCATGGTTTCATGCTAGTAAAAGTAAATATTTTATCATATATCCCACTAATTATTACCATATGATCAAAAAATACATTATATATTACTAAATAAGGTGGTATATTAATGGGAATCATACTAAGAACATGTTCAATTGCACACATGACCTCTCTCTATGGAATATAATAGAAACAATAATCTAAAATGTACTTGGGATACAAATTGACCACCTTTGAATTGTGAGAACCAAAACAAAGGTCATCTACATAAGTAGTATACCAAAAAATTGAATGATATTTATAAAAAATGTAAAAATATTCCATGTCCTTCTAAATAAAAATACATACTCACCTTGAAAGATATTTGTGACCGCATCAGTAGATATGAACTATATTCATCGTCATAAAAAAGAAGTTGTTCTTAACAATGATCTTATAAACCATGCAGATAATTATGTAAACTATTTCATGATCAGGCACAAATATTTCCCATTCTAACTCAGTGATAGCTATCTTTCCCAAACACGTGTAACAATAGAAAAAAAAATTCGAAGTCATTCTCAATGTATTGGATATTTCTATCAATTATGAAATAATATTCAAACTCAATTCCCCCCGTTAAATAAAATTTTTACTGTAAATAATTACAGGAAAAAATTTAAATGAATTCTAGAATAATAAAGGATCATAAAAATGAAATAACATTAATAATATTTTCCCTCATATTAGATTCAACATCAAAAAACATATTTATATAACAAAATATGGTCTTATCCCCATTAGAATCTTACATGGAATATGGAATCAAACAACCACCCTTCAATGAATCATAATAATCCTTAGATCCTTTGGTGAATGTGGTTCCTTCCATACACTACGTAGACATAATTTTAGAGAATCTCTATAGATGATTTAATAATCCACATTGATGAATCCCCTTAGATTATTCTGTAAAATGAGGTTTGGTATAAACAGTTTACCCACACGCATATCAAACTACCTTATATTATCCAAGTGAAGCTTTTAGAGATGATCCTAATGATAAATGACTAACCGTACATTTCATATTCTATGTAGATTTTAAAACCAAGATGAAAATTGTACCTAATATAGCACTACCCAATCATGTATTGTCAAATATGTCTTCCTTAGAAAAATATGGTAATTAAAATACCTCCACAATTTTTGGAAGGCACACTTACAAAAATTGAAATTATATCCAAGCTCCTCACAAAATCATACATACAATACATTATTTAGTAATAATTGACATGATCTGCTTCTAGATGGAAAATATCAATAAAAAGAAGAGATTAATATATAATTGGACACAACCCATTTAACAAGGATATCAAATCTCATGTATTTTCAACATCTAACACCTCAGGGTAAAAATTCATTTTAAATATTTTTTGAATGAATGACAAGATTTGTCTTAGTGAAATCTACTATTTAAAATTGAGTCCCATCATCTTTTTTAGTCCCTCATTAACATATGTTGAAAAAACCTTTTACCCATCAAATAACATTATTAAATTGAATATCCTTTAGATCCACTCAATAAACTCCTCAAATTCAGGTAGTCCTTTGCCTCTTTGATAAATTTGTGGGTTATTCGGAGTAAACACATTTCTAGGATCCACAACATGTCCTATAATCCAACCCTCCTCCTAGAACAGTGCATAGATATTGGATATAATTAATTCTTCCATAGAAGGGTCCACTATAAAATTCACCTTTGAATCTCATATCACATATTCCACTATTGGTTTTTGAGGATATATACTAAAAGTAATTTTCTAATCAACACAACTACATAACAAATTAAACCATGAGAACGATCAATTTTTTTCATTTCCTCTTCCATAATTCAAATAAATTATTTAAAAAACAAGAATTTAATACAACTAATAGTTATATCCATTAAATTATTTACCATAATTTAATAGTTAAATTTGAATAAAATTCCAAAACATTTCATCCATATTATCCCAAGCTCCACATCTAATACTTTGACAAAATTCCTAACCACCCAGGGTAACACTTATTCAGTTATAGATGTGAGATTTATAGGATCATTTTCAACACATTTTATATGAATTTTGATGTTCCATACTATTGTCTACCTAATAAAAAATCAAACATAAAATATATTCAACACCTAGGATAGGACATACCACAAGTACCAAATTGTAATAATCAATCCTAGTTCATCCAAAAAATACACATTATCTGGTAATCGCATGGTGATGTCAAGAAATAAAATAAAACAAGTATTGTATATAAAAAACACAATGAACCAGAGTACTATGAGGAATAAAATGATACTATTAGATCTATAGAGTAAAAAAATCATAAACCCAAACATATGAATATAAATGTACTACCCATGTAAAAGGTGACAAATAGTCACCTCATGTACAACCCAAAATGGATTTTGAAAACCAAAGGAGAAGCTGAAATTATATTTGAGTCTCTTACTATTACATATATCCTACAATACATCATTTAAAACCACACCAAGCTATGATTTTCAGAGTTAGAACAACATATATAATAATATCACCACATAGTTTATAAATTCTCGAATATCAAGAATGAAATATTTATATCTTTTAAAAATATTCTAACAAGAATTTTCATAAATATAATTAATTTTTAAATCAATTTCCTTCATTATTTTTCATAAAATCCTTTTGTATTCCTCATAAAAATATTTGAAATATAGAAGTTATATAAATTGGAATGTATATATATGAATCTACAGTAAATTGAGTAAACACATATCTAATCATAAACTATTCATGCATATCTACGTGATAAAACCTCATATAATAACATATAAGAAAAAATACAGGAAAAAATTACATTGAAAAAAAATTACTATAAATTATATTGAATGTCATATTGGGTTGAATAATATGTAGAAATTCATTCTAGTATATTAAGTGCCAAAATATACCTAAAATTATATATATCCCTTATTGAATCCTTCATTAGTTCACCAATATAAAAAATGATACCCCATAGTTGGTATATATAGTCAAAGGATAAAAATTTCTATTTCTCGATGCATTCAATGTTCCAAATTTTCCAAATGTAAAAATAATTTATAAAAATTGTTACCAAAATTTTATATAACATTTTCAAACATATAAAAACTCTTTAGGTTTATGAAGATCTATTTCTGAATCAAGAAGATCTATTTTCAATGAAAAATATCTTTTTTAGAAAATATTTCATTCTATGAAATCCTTTTTAACAATATATCAAATCAAATGAATGAAAAACCTAAAGGTAATTAAATAGGAAAATAATAAATTTCATGCATTAGTTAACTAAATTAAAAAAATTACATAAATTCATTATAAACATAGAAGCCATCGATAATTTTGATTGGTAACCATGTGATCAACCTTAAAATGAAAACCCATGAAATGAAACTGACAATTTATGATAAAAAATATTATCCCGTAAAAAATATGAATCCTAATAATAGACAACATAATATCCACAAAAAATGAAATATAAAAAATAAGGAATGCATAACTATATATAAGAATCCCAACCACAACAGAGATCAATCACTAAATGATGTGATTTTTAAGAGAGGAAATCATCAAAAATTTTATAGGGTGATATCTAGTTTGATAGAGAATGGATTCAGGTCGAATTAAATAATGTCCACAATCACAGAATAATACATTCAAAACAAATGAAAATTACATGACACTTAATCCCATTACATCTTATGTAATCCATAAGGATTGAAATGTCTATAAAATATCTCCTTATAATTAATATCCAATTTTTTACATTAATTGAGGAGATTTCTATATAGGTGATGTTATTCCCACATTTGTTAAAAATGATTATATACCTCATATAAGAAATGAATACACATCATGTAACCCCATTACAGTTCACGTAAACACCTATAATTCTATAAAAACTATAGGTTTAATTAGACGAACTCAAAAACACATTCATTGAATTATCAGAATAGGGGAAAATCCCTTATAAGTGATTCTAAAATTAATAACTAACTCTATTAATTAAAACAAACAAACCACCTAGACTATTAGGTCAACTGTTTTAGAAAATGATATCCATCCCTTAGAATATTGAAAAAACAATGAAAAAAAGACATCCAAATCCTAAACAAGGGATCACCTAGAATGTGTAACATATGGTTATATCATATATTTATTATCCATAGATAAATGATTATTTCAATCATGAATATTTGTGGAATATCACACCCAAAATGGGATTTGATGTCTTACTCATTTAGTATTTACATATTTTGTAATAAGAATTTATGTAAAAAATATATATTATTTTTTTAAGATTGAAATTATAAATATTAGGTAACTATCATGAACCATCTTGGTTTGACACTGAATCAATTACCCTATCTGATTCATGGAAATTACCATGAGTCATTCCTGATCATCCCATGTCATGACCCGTTCCATGACTACCCCAATCCCACCTCTCAAAGGCCAAGGGATGGATACTAGCACTAATGGAATCAACCTACAAGTGGGACACCTTTTCCTATGTTCCTGTATGTAGAAACAAACCCATCAAAGTCAGACACTCTAAAAAGAAAATAATTATCACTAAAACAAAGTCGGGTACACATACAACATATATAAGTGGGCCAGAATAAAATCCCAAAAAAAAGATGAAAATAGAAAAGTACAAAAAAGAAGCTCTAATGGCCATCTGTGGAAAACCCCACCTAATCATGAGTGTAGTGTACCTGTTATAATCCATTGTAGAGATTCATGTACTCCCAATAATAATGGGACCCACCTTATCTTAGAACACAAATTCCACGTTCGAAGCATCTGTCAGTCATATGTCTTTGAACACCATTAGGTCATAGTCCCCCAAAATATCTGTCGAAACATCGATCGTATGCACTAGACAGAACATGTCCAGGCGAAGCCCAATCATGGGTGAGTAACCATTTACTCATTAGGGAAACAAACAAAAATTAAAGAACACACATCAATCCTCAATGTATGTAATTAATCACAAGACAACTCAGAAAAAGTATACATTTGAGGTAGTGATAGAAGAATTATCAATCACATCATCGAACACCTCAATTACTAGATAACTCATCCTATATCATGTATATTGGGAAATCCAAGTCCCACAAATGTGTTTCCTACTAACCATGGTCTACTTAAGTACACATCCTCACCATGTACTTTGGGCCAGTAATGTCACACATAAGCGCTTCCCACTAATCATGGACAACTGAGGTACTCCTCATCGCATACCATGGTCATGTAATGTCACACTTAACTTCTTTCATGATGTTACTGTAATTTCACACCTAAATATTTTCCACTAGGACTTAATTGAGTCTCAGAGATTCGAAAGTCAACAGTCCTCAAGTCTCATCCAACCATAGGGTTCCATACGTAGTGCGCCTAGGAGAACCAACGCTCCAGCCATTCATCGCATCTATATATCAATTAAATACCCCTCAGGGCATGAAAAAATATGGAACACATCAAAATGGCCTCATATCTACAATTAGATCATCAATAAGACACCCAATTTTCATGTAATTATTGTCTTAGTAAACTGGGCCCGTTTGCCTCTAGGTCCGGTCTAGTCTAGCCAAGCCAATGGGCCTTGCAAAACCTGACTATGTTTGGGAGTGGGTCAAGCACACCACGTCTCCCGGTGACCTGGTATAGTCTTATACACCTGAAGGGAGTGGGTCTAACCTATAGGTGGGGGTCCGACCCAATGTGGTTGAGACTGGCCATCTTAGTCGTGATTCCAGCCTGTTGGGGGCACAACCTTCCTGCCCTAACCCTAACCACATGGTGTGGCCTGTGGTATGCCATCCACCCGAGACTCGGTAGGCTGCGACATCTGACCACATATGGCCCCATGGGTGAGAGGTATCACCTCCTGCTGCAGTCAACATAACGCAGCTTACAAGCCACCTGGACGACCCGGAAGCGGGTCATCCCTCCATGCAGTGACCGCCTAGCGCCGCACCTTCCACTACGGTGTCCATTTGGTTGCAGCCTCATTGCATCATGTCATGATGATTGGTGTGCTGCTCATCCTGACCACTGGCATCCATGACGGTCTACTATCCAATAGTATGGAACATTGTTGGTGGCGCCATATGTCGCCACCACCGGCGCACTGGTAGAACCTTTAGCGGACAACTAGACACACTCTCATGCTTTGTTCCTCACGTCGCATGCACCTAAAGTATCTAGGGAGCATCCACAACATCGATAAGTTCATGAAATAATTTTTCCTCCATTTTGAGGGTACAACCACAAAGAACACACATGGAGGAGGTGATCACTCCTTTTTCATTCCACCCCACAGCCATCACGTTAGATGTTTAAAATAGAAGGGATGAAAGGGGATTTTTTATCAATCATGTCATGTATTGTTTGAATACAAAATAGATAAATCCCCAAATAAAGTTTCCCTCCAACATAAATGCATGAATCGTGGATCAAAATGTTTTTTGATGGATCTGAATTTATTGTTTCTATAATATAACTGGGGATATCCTCAAAATAAAATAGATCATACCTATTTGATGTTTGAAGTCGCGCCGTTTTGTCCTTGATTATTCAATATGCCATCATCACTCCGTGCTTCCAGATCCATTCTTCGATGTGTGTAAAAGTCGGTGAAGATCTACCAGTGTGTCATTCTTCATTGGAGAGGAATAATATTTAAGGTTCATTATATAATCACCGTTGTTTAATCCTCGTCCCACCAGCGCATCAAACAATTAAAAAATAAAACATGTCATAGTGTTTCAACTACGTAGTGATGTCACGCTATTACCCTTTTTCATTATTGAAACAACATCTCTGTCATGATTCCACTATTTCACTATTAAACTTTGTGATACAAGCTATTAATGAGCCTTATTTTATGTGCCTCGTCGCTGCCTCATCAATGCACTACATCGTCTCCGGGTCACTGCTCGTTGGTTGGAAGAAGAATTAAATTACATTTTTAAAGCTACTTTATTATTTTTTGAAAATTATGAAAATAATATTATATATTCTGCCATTGAATGACATATTTAAGAAAATTATTAGGGAATCTCATCATTTTGAGTTCAATGTTTCCCTCTGATTTATTATCCAACCACTTGTTCAATGGTTTGAATAACCCGCTCACATGTTTGTGGAACATACCTCAAAAAAATGTTCAAAATTATATTCTTGGATATCCAAGCTAAGAATAAGATGTAGTTAGATTGTGTGGCCTCATAATAATTACTAATAATTATATTAAATTACACAGAATTTCCATGACATTACATTCTCCCCAACTAAGGTCATTATGTCCCTAAAATCCAAAATAAAAACTAATCAAACAGATGGGGTACTGAGCAAATATCTGAGCCTCCATCTCCCATGTGCTCTCTGGAATATTCCTATGCATTCACCAAACTCGCATCAGAGGAATAAACATCATATCTAGTACCCTCTCCACTCAATCCTCTATCTCCACTAGGAACATAGATAATGTCACACCATCTTCAATGTCCAGCTCTCCCCAATCAATGACATTCAATAGATAATTAACGTACCTCCTCATATATGATACTTGTAAAACATTATGCACCTTGTGCATCTGTGGGGGAAGTTCTATGTAGTTCACAACCTCTCCTATTCATCCTCAGATCTGAAAAGGTCCAATAAACCATGGATATAGCTTTCTTCCACAGCCAAATCGTCACAATCCTCATCATGGTGAGACTCGAAGGAACACATGATCATCCTCCTCAAACTCTAAGGGTCTTCCTCTCATGTCAACATAATACGTATGCATTCTCTGTGGAATATTCATATTCTCATGGATTATTTTCACCTTATTGGTGTTAGATCGTACCAACTCTAGGCCCATTAGTGCAGACTCCCCGGGGTCTGTCCAGAGTAATGGTAATCTTCAAGGCCACCCATACAGTGCCTAAAATTGTTCCATGACGATGGTTGAGTTATTATAGTTTTTTTATACGAACTCTACTAAAGGAAGGTGGTCCTCCAAACTCTTACATATGTCAAGGATGCAATCATGAAGCATTACATCCATGGTATGTATGGTCCTCTCAAACTGACCATCCATATGGGGATTAAATGTTGTGCTCAAGAATTGATACCTCCCTAATGACTAATGTAATCCCCCCCACAGCCGAGTTGTAAAGAATGATTCGCGATCTAATATGGTCATCGAAGGCGCCCCATGTAACCTCACTATCTCCTAGATGTAGAGGATTTCTAATCTCTATACTGGTCCCGACTCTCAGAACTGTACGAATTGAGTCAACTTGGTGAGTCGATCAGTGATCACCCTGATAGAGTCGTGGAATCATGAAGTGTGTGGAAACCCCATCAAAATGTCCATCGAGATACCATACCATTTCCATTCAAGTACCTCTAGTGTCTGGGCCAACCATTACTGAACATGTTGCTCGGCCTTTACTTGCTAACAATTGAGGCAATGTAAAACAAACTCAGCCATAGTTTTCCTCATCCTTGTCCACCAGTACTGACATTAGAAGTCCTTATTAATCTTCTCCCCTCTATGATGTACTACCAAAAGGAATGTATATAACACCACAAGAACCTCCTCAAGCAACATCACTAGAACTACAGCAATCCCTCTTAAAAGGATGATGTCCTACTCACCTAAAACAAATCCCCATATATCTCATCCCGAGGATAATAGAGCACAACAGTCCTCGTAGTTATCATCCTCCAGTTGTGCCACCCTGACTAGATGTAAGATTTTATTAGTAATAGTCATCAATAAAAGGTAAGAATCTTCACAAACATCAATGATGGATATCTGCGTCGCATCCAAATGATCTTTCAACTCACACATTAGCTACAAATAGGTCCCCCGTGTGATTATGACTTAGAACATGTTACTCTTTAAAAGAGTATAGAATTCATATTTAGAGCCCTGTATGATCTTTATCCAGTGATGGTATGTCATGTATAAGTCATTTTGATAGAAGATATACTTGAGACTCTTGTTTTTGGATTACACCATATTTTGTCAACCATCAAGAAGTGCCACCACATTTTAACGGAAAATACCCCTACTCAAAACTCCTGGTCATGGGTGACATAGTTCTACTCATGTTGTCTCATCTTCTATAAGCCACCTACGATCACTGCTCACTCCTACATCAGGATATAACCCAATTTGATTCATGATTTATTGAAGTAATCTACATACACAACACCCTCCTCTGGTAGCCTCATGAGTGGGGCACTAGTTCGTCTCTGCCTGAGATACTAGAATCTATGCTAACATATCTCCATATATACGATGGAATTTCTATTATTTTTTACACCAAACAAGGGTGATGATACTCTTTAAAATTTGGTCTCAAACCTCTGGTACTATTTATCCAACCCAAAGATAATCCACACCTCAATCACACTTATGGGGGGCTCCCAAAAAATCATTTCCTCAATATATTCCAGAACCAATGAAACTCTAGCCTCCGATATGACGTTTAATAGAAATTTGAACTCCTGAATCCAGAGCTAGCACATCAAGAGGTTACTATAATGATGGTTCTCTTAGAGTGTATATATTAATACTTGCTGGTGTGGAACATGCTTCTGGTCTGATGTAGAGTATAAAAATATTTAACTAATGAAGACAACAATAAACCATTCAGGGTATGGCTGGAAAATCATATTCATGGGTCCAATGAACACTAATGGGGTGCTGGTGACACCGAAAGTAATCACCAAGAACACATAGTGGGTGTATCAACACATGAATGATATTTTTAACACATCCTAATATCATACACAAAGTTGGTGACATCCTGATCTAAGGCTTATATTTGGTAATAACATCACACACTTCAACTAGTCGAAGTGGTCATCGATCCAAAAAAGTGGATATGTCTTCTTCAGGGTCGCTTGGTTGAGGTGTAGAAAGACCATATAAAACCTCAAAATCATGTGTTCCTTTTTGGAAAAAAGAACCAGGTCTTCCCTTGGTGAAATGATAGACCTTATGAACCCATTATATTACCCATCTTGACGTTGTACCCTCGCCTCGAGACACCCCGTGGGATCCATCCAATATTCTGATGTGGATATAAGTGTTGTCTAGAGGTACATTTCAACGAAATAATATATACCCCTACAAAGAGGTAGTATCATAAGATCCTTTGGAAATATATTTTCATACTATTCCACCACTATTGGGATGCTTGGACTCCTCACATTCCCTATACCTAGGGTGAGCCTAGCCAAATGTTAAGTGATCGGTTTCACCATCATCCGAGAAAGCATGTCATGTGCTGTAAGGGATTCCATGTCACAGGTGAACGAAAAAATAGTCCCATATCTACGGATACAACACATTGTATGCCTAAAACATTCTATCTATGCATTGGATGTACTTAACATTTCCAAACCTAAGAAGGATTCGAATGACCTCAATCCTACATATAGAAGATCCTTGCCATAGTTCTCGCCTAATAGAGTAAGATCAAACTGCCAACACCATGGTGTAATCAACCAATCCCATCTCGTATGAGTCTCCTTCAATATAGATCGAGCCAAATGCTCAACTATAATTTATGCACCCAGAACGAGAGTCGTGGAACTGATGGAATGACTAGAACCAGTGTCTATAAGTACTGCAGCTATGGTGGTTAAGACACAGATCATACCTCAGATCATCTTTAGAGCACCAATTTCATATTTTTTTTACTAAATAGAGTTGATAACACCTATTTTCTCTTGATCACTGAGGTCAAGGTGGACCACCTTGGGGTGGTGTTTGTAGCACATCAAAGCATCACCCACCACTGGCTGCTTGACCTTCTCCCATTCCACAACTATCTGCCTACAGACCACCTCACCAGAACTGTTTCCACTGTCTCGGCGATCCCTCGACTATCTGCTAGTCATCTTTATGAAAGGTCAGGTAGTCCGGAGGCATGTGTCCTTTCCCTTTGCATGTGAAGCCATACATGGCTCCTGGATCACTCTCTCTAGACTGGGGGCCCAATACTATCGACCCTGAGTCTTGGGGTTTTCCCCCAGAAAAACCTGTCCTGCATGGTCCCTCACTTCTACTGTCAGATTCTGGATAAAGACATTGCCACCTGGGGTATGAGGGTAGAACTATTATTCAGTGCCTTTTTTTCAAAATGTAATCAACATGAAGGGCTCACTCAAACACACCGGCCAGAGTAGGGATGCTGAGATACAACACTGATGTCATGATCTCCCTCTGGTGTCTCTGATCAATATCTTGAGCCCTGATTAATGGGACATGAACCATGTCAGTGGTGTAGCTTGTCAGCTCCATGAAGCACACTAAGTACTCACCCACCATCATACTACACTGATGAAGTTGAATCAACTTCTGAATGTGCACAGAGGGAACGATCGTGGGAAAAAAACACCTCCTGGAAAATCTACTCGAAGTCTACCGAGTTATGGGTCACCATATCATGCTTGTAGGAGGTAAAGCTCCACCAAATCCATATCGAGAACCACATAAGGATCAATTCTATGATCAACATCTGATCAAGTAGTTTCCTCACTACGTTGAAGACCCATGTCACTGCTTCCAACCAGTCCTCAGTAACATAAAGATATTGAACTCCTCTGAACCACGAAGGACTGTATCTATAAAACTCATGTAGGACACTGAGTGTTTGAAAATAATAATTTAGAACAACTTCAATTATATGTTTATCCTCATGTGGTGGAAAAACTTGTGCACCACTCAATGGGGCCATCTCTAGAACTAGTCCCGAAATTGATGCCTCATCACTAGGCGGGTATCCTCATGTCCTCGTATTGGGATCCTGTCTTGATGTCCATGTAGAGGAATCCTAATATAGATAAATATGTTACATGGTATGATAGTTATACCTAGTGAGATGAATTTTATTGAAAATAATATAACGATAACCTTATGCAACCAATTTTTTTCATGTATTGATACAAAAAGGAAAATGCATGGTCCTGGTGTATGGATATGTCTGCCACTACAACAAAACTTGACTTACTGAATCAGAAATTCAAACTCTCAACACATAATAATGCTTCCCCAAAACAAAAAAATGGACTCTCGGTCATTGTGATAGGATCGAACTAACTTTGATATCACTTTATGATAACCCATCCCACGAGGCCCATTCCATGACTATGCAAATCCTTTCTCTTAAAGACAAGGGTATGGAAACTAGGGTCGAAGGCCTTAATCTACATGTGGGATGCATTTTCTTACGTACATGTACGCACAATCAAGACCAAAAACTTCCCTCACACTAAAAATGAATCGGGTATCACTAAAAACAATTGGGGTGCAAGTGAAACAAATATAAGTTGTCCAAAATAACCAAAAACAACTGAAAACCTCAGAGTAAATAATGAAAAATCTATTGACCATCCACAGAAGACCCACCTGATCGTGAGAGTAGTGTATCTCCTTGAAGCCTATGTAGAATATCATGATCACCTGATTTAACTATCACCCGTCTGGTCCTCGGCCACCATGTCCACCGTTGTAGCATCGTTCTCATCATGTATCTCTGAGCACCTCTAGGTCATGGTCCACGAATGTCCCTATTGAAATGATAATTATATACACCATACACAACTCTTTCAGGCAAAGCCTGTGAAGGGGCGAGTAAAAAAATACTCAGTAGGGACCCAAAAAAAAAAGGAATTACCACATTACAATCAACAATATAATTCCCAATGTAGAAGACAATATACATTTAGTTTAGTGGTAGAATAATCATCAGTCACATCATCGAACACCTCATATGATGGAAAATTCCTCCTCTATCGAGTACACTTGGCCATAAAAATCACACAAAAGTGCATCCCAATATCCTCAGACTACATAGTCACACCTTTTCACTAAGTACCGTGAGCCTGCAAAGTCAACCAATGTGATTCCAACTAATCTTGACCAACTGAGGTACTCCTCATCGATGTGTACCATGTGCCTACAAGGTTTCACAAATGTGATTCACATCTTGGGCCCGCAATGTCACACATATATTCTTCCCAATCGAACATAGTTGAGTCTCAAAGAGTCGAATTTCAGTAGTCATTAGTTCTCATCCAACTGTAATGTTCTCTAAGTAGAGGGCTTCGGAGAACCGCTCACAAATCCATTTTTCACATCGCAAATTTCACGAAATACTCATTAGGTCATGCCAAAAGATCCAACCCTTTGATAGGGTCTCATAACCGCAAATGAAATTTCAATCAGATTCCCATTTTTTCAATTATTATTATTTTAGGTAACAAGGGCCGGTTGGATTTGTGTTCTGTCCAACCCAGTCATACCGACTTGACAAACTCGGCATTGGTGTCCCACATACCTTGATTCAGTTCTGACTTACAAGACATGACCTGGTTTGGGTCTGGGTTAGTTTGGTCTAGTCTGATGAGTGGTCCTGAACTAGTGGGCCTTTCATGAGCCGGTTCAATATGATCGATGGTCCAGAATGCCAGGTCAACCCATGACCCATTCTAGTTATACCCAACCTTAATGGAGATGGTCTGAAAAACTGATGTAGGGCTGGACCACTAGGGGTGCGACCGCCTGCTCAGCTGCCCATATGTCCCACTCGCTGGGGGCGTGGGCTTCCAGCCCAATGCACAATCTATCAATGTGACAGATGGTACAATTTCCAACCGGGACATGGAATGATTTTGCGTGTAGCCCCAACTGGCCCCATAGAGGTGGGGTCAGGCCTCCTTCCATGGGTGGCACACCGATGCTCACAAGCCAACCGAATAGCCTAGATGTAGTCCGTCCATCATTGTTTCATGTAACGTCCTAGTTCTGGAAGCCACCCAGAGGGGCCCCATACCCAGTTGGTCACATAACCTCAAGCGAATTTCCACGAATGCTAGAGGCTACCGACTAGCAGCGTGGTTAATGAGTGTGATAGTGTGGAAACAATTCCCTCATTGGAGTAGTACACAGTGGATGTTTGCAAACACATACAAGAACAGAAGTGGTAATAATAACATACAACAGAAAATTGAGAGAATAAACTAGAGAACACATATATAAAATGATGCATGATACACATGTCTAGGAAAACTGCCAAACAAGTCACAATGATGTAATCATATAGTGATAAATCAATGTGAAAATAAAGAAGATAATATCCTCAGCATCGTAATCCATAGCATGGTCCCATGCTCTCCAGCTCAACAACATGTCAATTACCAGAATTATATTGGAGATTTCCCTTATCTATACCTCCAACAATATAATCTTTTTGGGACCAAAAGCCTGGCCCAAACAGGGTTAAATACTAATTCAAAGTAGGTAATCACCATGAGATTTGTGCCTAACAGTCAGTGAATATATGGATGGTAAAATACAGAACGCTGTAAACAAGAAAGTACTCAGTAGTAAACAATCCATAGTATCAAAGCATTCAAAACACCACACAACATGCAATAGCTAATCAAAGCCGATAAACACAACATGTACACCTATGGGAAGTACCCACAACCTATCGCCTATGGTCCTAACTAGAAACCAATGAATGTAGCTAAGTACAAGGTAACCCTCTGGGAAGTACTCATAGCCTATCCCCTCTGGTCTTACCTAACAAGTACACGCAACCCTCTATGAAGTCCACTCAGTCTAACCCCTATGGTTCTGCTTAGTCATAGACTCTCTAAGGAAGCAGTCAATGTCAATTCCCCCTATAGTATCGTAATGGTACTAAAGCTGTTCTGGGGAAGCACTCAATATCTCATTCCCCCAGAGTACTACGTCGAGGAATTACATAATCTCCTGGGAAGCACTCAATGTCAATTCCCCATGGGGTCTTGCATTGTAAGTAAAACAAACACTCTCGTGAAGCCCTCAACGTCCATTCTCCATATGGTCTAAAAAACATGTTCTCAAAACCCCTATGTAAGTCAATCAACTGAAGCAGTGCATAACGGCCAAGGTAAACCTCATGAACTACTTGGATAGCATTCTACATCACAACAGGATAACAGATCAAAATTCATAGTATCATACAATACTAGGCATTGGAAAGTATACAATAGCCTAATATGCAGACTATATTCAAAGGTCAAAACATGTAAAACATTAATGGGAAACACATCCAAAGAACAAAAATTAACCCTATTCATAATAAAATATCATCTACTGAACCATATCAGCATAATATAAAAACAATATGGATAAAATGGTAAACACACAATACCCTATTGATGTCTAATAGGAAACACTTCACATAAAACTCAAATACATCCAACTAAAAGGAACAAACCACCCACCTCGGGGATAGAATATCACTATATATGATCCTTGAAGCCTGAATCTCTTTAGAACACAATAGATCTAATAAAATATATAAAATGTTCAACCCACGATAATTTGGAAAAGAAGAGGAATCATGAAACGATAATCAATCATAAGAGAGAACTCACCGATGTGATTCCAAAGCAACCGACAGTGTTCAATTCAGAGGATAGATGGAGTCTCGGGGGATCATCGAAGATCTACGGCCTTAAGGAGCTATCGGTTGAACAGGACATAAAAGAATAGCATTCTAGGGACTAGTCGTGACCCCAATGAGTTTAATGAAAAAAATACATGACATGTACTTTTTATGTACACGGCTTGTACTCATCGTTTCCACACACCGCATTAGGTGGCCTCCAAGTCAATCCCACACAGCTGTGTGTGTGGATACCATAAGACAAACACACGGCCTCATGAAGCATGGCAGTACACATTGTGTACTCTTAATGTACATGTCGTGTACATAGAAAATTTCCAGAATTTCATTCTTCTTAAAAAATGACCAGAATAGGAATTTCATACCAGAAAAGCATGTCTGGGTTCTTAAAACCTTCCCCCCTTAACGATATTCATCCTCAAATTTCCCTAGTGTGGTATAGAAGAAGAAACCTCGAATTGATCCTGCCACAATGCTCGTACATCGTCCTCCCTCTCCCATGCCTCATCCTACACTCGCTTGTGATGCCATATCACTCATACCAATGGAATAGACTGGTCACAGATAACCTTTGTACTATGATCCACAATCCGGATAGGATGCTCCATAAATGACACATCCACTTTGAGCTCAACCTCCTCAGGTTGAAATACCTATTACAGGTTTGAGAAGTACTGTCGATGCTAATAAACATGGAAGATGTTGTGCATAGTTCGTTACCTCTGAGGTATCTACAACTGGTCGGAAACACGCCCAACTCTCTCCAACACCTCAAACGGCCTGACATACCTCGGTGAAAGAATACCCTGTCTCCTAATCCTCTTGTGTCCCAACATCCGTGTGACACATATGAAAACATGATCCCCGACCTCGAACCCCAGTGATCGTCTCTACTGATCAGCATAAAACTTCTGTCAAGACTGTGTAGTAGCCATCCTCTTCTGAATCAACTCTATCTGCACTGTGTTATCTTGAACAAGATGAGGTCCCAACTAAGCTACCTATCCTGCCTCCAGCCAACAGTTGGGTGATCGAAATTACCAACCGTACAAATCCTCTTATGGTGCCATCTGAATAGTTTCTTGAAAACTATTGTAGTAGGAAATCTCGACAAGAGGTATATGATTCTCCCAAGAACCTCCAAAATCCAGGATTCATGCTCAGAGCATGTTCTCAAGAACATTAATCGTACGCTCGGACATGCAATCTATCTGGGGGTGGTAAGATGCACTCAAAAGTACCTGTGTACCCAAAGCCTTCTGAAGCCCCTGCCAGACCCAAGAAGTAAAATATGCATCCCTGTCTGAAACGATTGAGTTTAGAACTCCACGTAGTCGTACAATCTCTCAAATGTACAATCATCCCTGTTCATCAACACTGGAGGTATCCTTTATCGGAAAAAAGAGATAATCCTTCGTGATTCTGTCAATGACAACCCAAACTGCATCATTACCAAGAGGTGACCTCGGAAAAACCATCATGAAGTCCATCAAGACGTCATTACCCTTCCACCTGGGAAGGGGTAACTGCTGTAAATGTCCTGATTGTCTTCGATGCTCCACCATCACCTGCTGACAAGTGGAACACCTCATGAAGAAACCAAAAACGTCCCTCTTCATACTTGATCACCAATAATGATAGTGTAGATCATTATATATCTTGGTGACCGCAGGATGAATTCCACAAACTGAGGAATGAATATTCCACATTGGCTCCTCACATATATCTACTGGCACCCATACACGGTGCTGGAAACACAAGATATCATCCTCGCATATGGACCATGTAGGAATAGGGTCCTCTCCTAACACACTCTCCCTTAGGACTAGGCCTTAATAATCTGATAGGTAAATCATTCGAACTCGATCAAGAAGATTAGATGGTACCAGCTACAAAAGATAGAAATGTATGCCCTTGATTTTCATGCACTTCCAAATGCATCTTAGAGAATAGAGCCACAAGCTGCCACTCACTACTGTCCTCCTGAACTATAAGTATTTGAGTCCTCCTGGTCAATGCATCAGACACTTTGTTTCCCTTCCCAGGCATATAGGCAAGCTCAATGTAGAAAAAAATATAGTTACTCAACCCACATGTGCCATCTTGAATTATGATCATGATGAGTGAAGATGTACTTGAGATTTTTGTGGTTGGTGAAAACCATAAAATCCTCTCCCGAAAGATAATGTATCCAACAATGTAGGGAATGAACAACTGCTGCCAAATCTAGATTTTGAATAGTGTAATTTCCCTCATCTGGCCTCAACTTCCAAGACCTGTATGCAACGACTCCATATCCCTGCATAAGCACAACTCCCAACCCAATACCTGACGCATCACAATAAATAGTATATCTCTTTCTCGGCTCTGGAAGTACTTGTATCGGTTCTGAAGTCAACCTCCCTTTTATCTCATGAAAGTTTAACTCACAAGAATATAAGTATAAGAACATTTCACCCTTCATATTCTGACTCATTAGTGGTAATGGTATGCGTGAAAAGTCCTAAATGAAACGTTTGTAAAATCTAGCCAGACCTAGAAAACTATGGCCCCCAAAGACGCTCTCCGGCTGCTTCTAGAATACTATTGCTCTCACTTTCTCTAGGTCTACTAATACTCTTGCCTCTAATATAACATGACCGATGAAGTAAATTTGATCTATCCAAATGTGGAACTCTGAGAGCTTATCATATAACTGATTCTCTCTCAGTGTACTCAAAACAATTTCAAGATGGGTATCATTGTGATGTCGAGTGTGAGTGTACACCAAGATATCAACCATGAAGACCACTACAAAAGAATTCAAGTATGGATGGAACTCATGGTTTAACAGTGCCATTAAAACAGCAGGCGTGTTTGTGGGACCGAACGGCATAACCATATACTCATATAGACCATTCCATTTCCAGAAGGCTGTAGAAGTAATATATAATGGTCTAACTCTCAACTGATGATATCCGGACCTCAAGATAATTTTTGTGAACACCCAAGATCCTAGAATCTAATCAAAGAGATCATCAATCCTAAGAAAGGGATATAGGTTCTTGACCATGAACTAGTTCATCTTCTGATAATCCACAAAAATCCTGGGGGTACTATCTGCATTCTTCAAAAACAGGACAGGTGAACCCCAAAGAGAATTACTGGGTTGGATGAAACACATTGCCTGCAACTCCTCCAACTGCTTCTTGAACTCCTACAACTCAGGTGTAGCCATCCTATATGGAGGAATGGACACGGTTTCCACACCTAGAATGAGCTCAATAGAAAATTATACCTCATGCTCCGAAGGCAAACTTGAAAATTCTTCTTTATAGACGTCTCTTAAAGAATTCACTGTTCGGGGAAACTCAAAATGTGAAGTCCCATAATCATTCGGATATAGAATAGAAATATGTGTTTTTACACCTACCAACCCATGATGCTCCAGACGTCCTCTGCTTCCCTAGACATTCCATTCGCCCCTATGAAACTCACCCTGCAGCGATAACTATCGACAACTACCTGTAAGGGAAGTAGGCAGTCCATTCCAAGAATGAAATCATAGCCTTTAATCTCTATGACATAGAAGTCCCATAAATAGCGACACCCACCAACCTGTAGAGGTAACTCTTGGCCTTGATGTACACTAGCCGTTCTAGTCCCCACCAGAGTGTCTAACATCACGATATAAGATAATAAAAGATGCAGAGACCAAGGTTGATCACGAAAGAAACACGTATAAAGCTATGGGAATCCCATGTATTGAAATTAACACAAGATAAAACATAGTATAATAATATCCTACCTCGAACTGTAGAATATCAGGGATCCTTCTCCTACGTGGTCTGCTCCACATTAAATGTCTGGGACATACCACACCCCTGTGACACTACCTGACCACTCTGAGATGATCCTTTTGGAGGTAAGTAAAAACCGGGCGACTAGTTGCCATAGACACAACTCCACCTCAGCCCGAATGACTGGAAGAACTCTACATTTCAGACTGGTGAGAAAATGATGGTTATTCCTCTGAATGAGGAGTCCTAGAAGAACCCCTGTCACCAGCTACTGGTAAAAAGATATGATAGAAGAACTGAAGATGACCCATCTTGCTACAATATTTACACTCCACTAGGTCTCTCGGTCTGTGTGGCCACGTATTCCCACACTTTCTGCACTGTTAGCACACCACCAGGGTACTAGAAGAAGTGTCTCGCCTCCTCAGATCACTACGTGAAAAATCTCTGTGGTGCTTCCTGCTATTTGTAAGAGGAATACTACACCCAGATATCGAGCCTCCCTGGTTCATAACTTCAGAATCCCACAGATTGTGCTCTGTGATTAGCACCTGGTTGACTATAGAAGTGAAATAAGTCAATAAAAAGATGTTCACCTATGATATGATGTCATGCCTCAGGCCATCCATGAACTTCATTGCCATGAACAACTGATCAACTCCTATAATAGGCGTGAAGTACTGCATCATGGTAAAGTAGGAGAAATACTCCATTGCTGAAAGATTACCATGATCAAGACTCGTAAACTCCTAGGCTCGATCAGCCCTCAGGGTCTCCAGATAGAAGTAGTCGTAGAAGATGCGCAAAAAACTCATCCCATGACATAACCTACTGAGTCCCTCAAGTGAGATCATATCCAACCACCTCGTGGAAGATTCCCAAAGCATATAGGTAGCGAGAGTAACCCTCCTCTCTAGAGGTGTCTCCAGATGCTCATAGATCAGCAGCATGGCTTCTAGCCATGACACTGTAGCCTGAGGTCCTCCTTCCCCTGAGAAAGAGGTAGGATGCTGCTGTTGGAAGACCTGCCTCAAATCATCCATCGATGGGGTAGATGGCGGTGCTCCCTGAAAAGTATGCATCGTCCTCATGAAGCCTTCTCTAAAGTGGGCATCAGCACCAGTATCAGGTATAACTGATGTTTCCAAGACTGGCACAACATGAGGATCTGATGGATGTCCCTGATAAGCAGTATCTGGCGTATGATCCCTTCCCTGTAACTGGGGGACAATAGGAAGACATATCGGTTGAATGACACTCCATGGTCAAGAGCAAACCATAGATCTGAATTAATAGGGACTGAAACAAAGAAGTGTAAGAAGGGAACAGGAGAATGAAAACATTCATGTTTTATAAAACATGACTACATGGCATGTACAATTAATAAATGGCACGTTCCATGATGTAATTCACATGGGCATGTACTCCTTCTTAAGTTGGTCATTTAACACCCGAAACACACAGTGTGTTTTCATAACATGTCACTAACTAGGTCGGGTCACCATCAGAACCAGTGCCCGACCTGGTCCGCGACATGACCCGAAGGGATTTCCCTATCACCATGGGCTGGAACATGTTCACGGGGATCAAAACTAACATATGGGGAGGATTTACCTGAAATAGTAAACACAAAACAACTGATAATATAATAAAACTGGAACTGAAAATAGATAACCAAACAGGGACCAAAATTAAAAACAAATTCAAAGGTTTCAAACATGAACCAACATCCAAAATTAATAACAATAAAAGAAACTCAAACTCAATCTCAAACCTTCTAGAATCAAGAGAGGCGCAACATCCACACTCCACAACACCATCCTTCATGAGAAGACCATCAATGACTAGAACCCTCATCACTGAGCACGATGTCACAACCTGAAATACATAAGAAACAAAGACTACATACACCAAAAGGTTTATTTAGTGTGTGATCCAAAATCCCAGTAGGACATTACCCAATAAAAAGGTTCCACGTATAAGCATTAAATGACAAATACATTTGCAGGATAAATAAATGAAAGGACACCAAAGCTTAAACAACATTAAAGAAATAGTTTCTAGGATGAAAACACTTTTAAATAAAATAACATAAATAACAGCGCCCTTGCAGTTATGAAATCTCAAACATTCAAGAGAACCCAAATGCTACATCGCATACCGATGGTGAGTGTATAGTAATCCAGGAGCACTAAAAGTGGGAGAGGTCCTATAGGTACTAGAAAATGGAATGGGACCCTAGAACATCACGTCTCGGTGAAAAACAATATAAGAACCACAAAAAAAATATGTTCTTGTGCATGAGCCACTACTAATGAAACACATCCACAACTTAGTGGTCTCCAATCATCATCCAATGTTTAGATACTATAGTAATCTTCAAACTAGCTAAGTGAAACTGGGCCAGATCTGCTTCTGAATCACTAGCTTTCTAGATATAGTCCACCCACCTAGTACCCAGGCTTCCACTTTTTGTGCTCAAGATTTTCAAATTTAACATTTCATGTCAAACTCTGACAAATAAAATGGTGAGGGTGTAACATAAACCCAACACGACACTTCCACACACACAGAAAACAATATTAAAAAGTACGCATGCCAAAAGAATTTAGACCACTCAATTAAAAGAAATTTTTATTTACTAATGATTCTTTTTTAAAAGATATAAAATAATTGTCAACAAATTATTTGAAAATAATCATAACACGACTAGCAGAAAAGAAACAACTCAACCCTCCACCCTGACAAAACATACCTAATGCCACATGAAGAACACAACAAGCACCACTCGCATCAATTAATAAGGCAATATCACAGTTAAAAGACCATTTTCTCAATTAACCAAATCACTAAAAAATTTATAACACAATTACAGAAGATAAGACATGTCTTTAAACACTAAAGACGCACTCAAATTCCATTTTTGAACAAAATGCATATGAATGCTACACCAGAACATAAACAACGCACTTTGTTCATTTTCACAAAAACAAACGCTAAATTTATTCAAATCTCGGAGATAACTCAACAAAGGTTTTCACAGAAACAACCATCTCAACCAACACAACTCCTTAACTTATGACCAAGAACAAAGAATTCTATGTTAACATTGCAATTAACATCACTTTCCCAAATGAAAAGATAACTGCACATACTATAAAACACTAACAATTGACATAAAATAAGATTTCATCCAAATGAACGCACCCAAACATATAAAAATACTACCAAACAAATTTTGACACATGAAAAACATCATGAAAACCAAATTATCACCGCACCTCAAACGAACCACGACAACCCAAATAGAACCTAACAAATAAGGCATTAGACCAATTATACCAAATTGAACCAAACTCAATTCAAAACACTAAATGCACTCAACCATAAATAATCAACCAGAAATAAATGAAAAACACACTTACATCGGGTATGTGGGAGGTCGGCCGGAGGTCGATGGAGTCTACCGGAATTGCGCAAGGAGTTGAAGGGCGGCTGTCTAGAAGTGCAAAGGGGTGCGTGGTAGCTATTGGGCAGCGCATAGGGGTGTGGGGAAGGTGTCCGTTAGTGTGAAGGGGTGTGGGGCGGTCGTTGCGGGGCTGGCCAGTTGGAGGGGTCACTGGAAAAAGGTGAGGCGGCACCGGCAGGGGTCGAGAGACGTGGAAGAGTGTGGGAGGCCAGACGACCAGGCTGCACGGATGCGGCGTGACAGATAAGGGTAGGGCGGTGCGGGTTGCTCCGGGGCAGTGAACCGGTAGTTGGAGGTGGAAGGGGAGGCGCTGATGATATGGAAGGGTAGGGCAAGGATGCATGCACGGCCTGGGCAAGGAGGAGCATAGGTGAGGGTTGCTCGAGCGGGAGAAAAAAATGAAGAAGGGGTGGGGGGCGGCCAAACCCTAACAAGGGGGAGGGAAAAATAAAAAATAAAATAAAAATAAATCTAAAAAAAATATAAAGATAAAATGAAAATAAAATACAATAAAAATAAAATAATAATAATAATAATAATGATATAGATAATAATACTAATAACAATATCCCTATATGACATTTTTATTAAAAAAAATCTTTCAAAAAAGCTTATTTTATTTCATTTCTATTACCTCGAATTCTTGATAGTTATTTCTTTATTAAAATTAATTTCATTTAATTAATTGAAAAGCAGGCAAGTTGTGCGATAAACTGAGAGAAGTCGCGCAGAGACCTAGGTGGGGTTGTGCGGCTTCGACCGTAGTGCGCTGGACACATTGAAGGCCAAAACACACGTTTTAAAATAATAATTCTAATTTTTTAACTCAAGTTTCAACCTGAACCACCCGAGGTCATAAAATTTAATGAAATAAAAAAATTGAACATGATGGGTGTGACAATTATCCCCACCATAAGGCTTTCCATCCCTAAAAAGCCACAACTATGGCTAAGACTCAAATTTGGAAATGAAACCCCCTTAAGGTTCAAGAGGATCCCTATGAAAAGAAGCAGAAACAGAAAAAACATCGTCCTTGGAGAGAGTGACTCAAAGGCAACTTCCAGAAACTCTTAAAACACTTTTCTCTATGTGTCACCCACCCTAGAGCGCATGAGCACCTCCAGTTTATTTCTTGAGGAAAGGAAATCTCGCACCCATGGAAACCAATTTCACAAACCGAAACACCTCAATCATCATTGAACGAAAACCACATCGTTTGTATGGAATGAACAAATGAGAGCGAACACAGCCCAGAATCACCCTTACTACCAATCACCAACTCATCTTTTGAAATATAATAAAAAAGGTCAATGTGGGGAAACACGAGGGGCTCCCCACCATTAAGAACCTACTAATGCCAAAGACGAGACAGGAAAACCGACACGGGGAGGTTCGAGCGGACTCCCCACCATCCAAAAAAATTCTATCACCGATTCATTCTATAGACATTTGTGAGAGACCCAATGTGGATCTCCCCACCATTAGAACTAATAGAAGGTATAGAACATTGAAATTTTCTCGATGGCGACCAAACACCCCACCAAAAGGGGTGGGGAGGGAGGGACCCAACTACCGGGGTTTCAAAAGCATGACCCAAGACAAACCACCATTTCCACATTCCTAGATGAATATTATTCAAATTTGAGACATATTTACTCAACATAATCCAATAAGGTCCTCTAAAGAAATTACATCCATTGGGATGCATCCCCCAAGACATTAAGTTGATGAGACGAACATGCCTCCACATGGTCACAAAAACCTTATGCAACCAGACTGTTCGTTTGTAGAGGAACAACCATAGAAACAATTTAAACTGCCTCTACCTTCAACACCGATGATTGAAATAATTTTGGGATCCAATACACTCATAGGGTTCTTGACCACGCGCCAACTTCACTCTGAAGCCTTTGGATGGAGCCCTGATGTTTGAAGCATCTAATGCCTCACAAAAAGGTATTGAAGACTCTTGAACATAGATTCAAATTTTGGTGTCACACACATCCACACTGCAACCGAGACAACACCAAAATATTCAACAACACACGAGTTGAAATGGTTCATGCACACCACCCTTTGTCACACTGAATGGGAACACTTCAGAAAAATCTTCACCTAAACATGACTATTGCTGTTGAGTGGAACATTATATGGAGAGGGACTTCAAACTGAGTCTTAAATAACATGTGATTTCTGCAATTGACCATAGAATCCCCAGGTGACTGTGTCTGCCACACTAGTGGCCTAACAGAGACCATTTCTTAAACGAAACCAAAGAAGGACCAAAGGTCATTTAGAGTAGTTGTGAACACTGACCACTCCAGTCTGCTTCCACCTTTCCCCACTGGAATATCCTTCACTGTTTCTAAATAGAATATCCAAATTAATGAGGTCAAACTTCACCATTGACTATGAAGAAGAACTCACACAGTAAGGAGTCCCCAAACATGACCCTTGCAACCGAAAAAAATACAACAAATCCCTTCGAGACACTAGTCAACACTGATAATTCTGAATTGCCTTCACCCTTCCCCACTGGAATCCCTTTGGCCGTTTCTAGGGGTAACGATCAAACATGATAGAGGAAAACTTCATACCCGACGAGTCAGACACTCAAAAGACCAAAACACCATTCAACTTCCCTTGTATCTGTCATCCCGCTGCGAGAGGATCCTCTTAGTTGTAAAAAAGAGAGGTGGGTTTAATTCCAAAATCCAAGAAGAGGTTCCTCTGATCAACTGGAGGGCCGAAAAAAGGATATTTGCATGTGGCCACACTGAAATCACATGTCAACGCTTTATGGGGGTATACACCAGTCAAGAAGGGACACCATGGACCCAACAAAACTTGTCCAATTGTCAAGACAAACCACAGGCGAACACCAAACGTGCAGGGGAACCACTGCAAGGGATCCCCGATGTACTTTTGAAAAGAAATCACTAACTACATGCTTGAATACCAACATAAAAATATGAATTCAAACTCGAGACACAAATCCGTCAAAAAGGATTCATGGCTCAAAATAAATCACATACAACATGTAAATATCACAAGGACACACCATGCAATCATTGGTTACTAAAACACCACATTCTAATTTAACAAAACTTTTTGAAAATAAGCAAAGCTAGTGGGTTGCACAAACACCAATGGTGTCCCATTGGCCTTACACATGCATGTTTCTGTGCCACACTGGCACCCACCTCACATCTATCCAGGCACTCATCCCCTAATGCCATTAACCCTTTACCTTTCCATATACACTCATGAATGTGGTTTCACACGAGAAAAACAAGGATCAAAACCAAACCTTTCCATTTTTTTCGATACCAAAACATTCAACCCAAAATTTTCTAACCTTTCAAATCATTTTAATTTTAAAGCGCTTCATTTCAAAAAATTATCGAAGACCAAATAATATTTACTTAAAATCCAAATTTCCACAATTCCAAAATAATGAAATGAGAAATGGTGCAAGAGAAAAATAGTGTCAGCGGGTGACCAGAACATATGGTTGGCGGCCATATGCCAATCATGCCACGACTAGATAGAGTATTATAGAACAGCTTCAATGTATCCACATGGCTTTCCAGACCATGCGAGCTCACTAGGACCACTGACCCTACCCCCTTTTCATTTCCTCAAAACGAAACTAACCACACAGTCCAAAGATTTAGAAAAATGACAACTTACTATGGTAACTCAAGTCCCACCATGAGGTGTGATGGCCATGCACCTTACTCATAGTCAGGACGTCAAGTCCTGACAATCTTAACTTTGGTTCACCGACTCCATCTCAAAAGAAAGCGACCCAAGAGAGAAAACCTGCTCTGATACCATTTTGTCCCGAACCAGGCCAGGTCGCCATCTGACCTGGCACCCAACCCGGTCCGCGACATTCCCCGAAATGCGTTCCCGATCCCCACGGGCTGGCACAAGTTCCCGGGTATCAAAAATAACACATGGGAATGATTTACCCGAAATAGTAATCACAGAACAACTGATAAGATAAAGAAATCGAAACTAAAAATACACAACCAAACAGGGCCTTAAAATAAAAACAAATTCAGAGGTTTTCAACTTGAACCAACATCCAAAATTAATGACAACAAAAGGAACTAAAACTCAAACTCAAACCTCTAAGAAACAATAGAGGCACAACATCCACAAACCACAACACCAACATGCACAAGAAGGCCATCATTGACCAGAACCACTATCACTGAGCATGATGTAACAACCTAGAATACACAAGAATCATAGTCTACATACTCTCAATGGATTATGTAGGGTATGAGACAAAAGCTTAGTAGGATGTCACCCAATTAAAGGGTTCCACATATAATCATTAAAATACTAGTACATTTGAAGGCTAAATAAACGAAAGTACACCAAAGAGTAAATAACTTTAAATAAACGGTATCTATAAACACAAAACTTTTAAAGAAAACAACTTAATTAAAAATAAAACACCCATGTAGTTAGGAAAACTCAATCCTTCAAGAGAATCCAAATGCTACACCGCATGCCGAAGGTGAGTGTATAGTAATCCAGGAACACTAAAAGTGGGAGAGGCCGTATATGTCCTAGAAAAAGTAATGGGACCCTAGAACATCGTGTCTCGATGAACATCAGTATAATAACCACAAAAAAATTATGTTATTGTGCATGGAACACTAGTATGGAAAAACATCCATAACCTAGTGGTCTCCATTCATCATCCAATGTTTAGTTAGTGTTGTAATTGTCAAACCACATAAGTGAAACTGACACAGATCCGATTCTAAATCACTAACATGCAAGATCTAGTCCGCCCACCTTGTACCCATGCTTCCCCTTTTGTGATCAAGGTGTTCAAATTTCACATTTCATGTCAAACTCATACAAATAAAACAAACAGGGTGTAACATAAACCCAACGTGACACTTCCACACACACACAGAAACCCATTTGTCAAAGTACACACTCCAAAAGACATTAACCAAGTCAATTAAAACAATTTTTTCATTACCAATGATTCTTTATTAAAACATATTAAATTCATTGTCAAAAATTAATTAAAAAGAAACATAATACAACTAGCACAAAAGAAACAACTCAACCCTCCACCCTGAACAAACATACCTGACGCCACATGAAGAACACAACCTACACCACTCACATCAATTAATAAGCCAATCACACGGTTAAAAGACCATTTTCCCAATTTAAAAAAGCACTGAAATTTTTTTTTACACAATTCCAGAAGATAAGATAACACTTTGAACAACAAAGACGCACTCAAATTCCGTTTTTGAACAAAATGCATATAAAAGCTACACAAGAACATAAACTGTGCACTTTGTAGATTTTTACAAAAACAAAGGAAATATTTATTCAACATTAGATGATAGCTCAACAATGGTATTCAAAGAAACAACCTACTCAACCAACACAACACCTTCACTTATGACAAAGAACAAAAAAACTATATCGAAAACACAACTAAAACCACTTTCACAAATTAAAAGCTAACATCACATATGATAAAACACTAACAATGGACTAAAAATTACATTTCAGCAAAATGAATGAACCCACCCATATAAACATACTACCAAACAAATTTGGACACATGAAAAACATCAAGAAAAAAAATTCACACCCAAAATAATTAATCAAAGAGCATTATAAATTAACTAAGCTAGAAATTTAATTCAATAAATAATTTTTAAACGTGGAACCACCTACCTCAATATAGGGAAATGCGAGACTTCCGTGTGAAATCCACAGCGCACCTCAAATGCACCACTACAACCCAAATAAAACCAAATAAATAACGCATCAGACCAATTATTCCAAAACGGAACCAAACACAATTTAAAACTATAACATCACTCAACCAGGAATAAACAAGAAGCAATCAATGAAAAACGCAGTTACAGTGGGGGTGTCGGAGGTCGACTGAAGGATGACAGAGGCTTTCGGAATTGCGTGAGGTGTAGGGAGGCTATCCGGCGGTGAGAAGGGGTGCGAGGTGGCTATTTGTGGGCTTAGAAGGGTGTGGGGAGGATGTTAGGCGGCACGATGGGGTGAGGGGCAGCTTGTGTGTGGTTGTCCGGTCGGAGGGGTCACCAGAAAAAGGGAAAATGGGACCGGCAGGGGTCAGGAGACGCAGCGGAGTATGAGAGGCCGGACGTTTGGGATGCGTGGGTGTGGCGCAGAGGTTAAGTAGAGGGCGGTGTATGGTGCCGCGGGGCGGCGAGCCTGTAGCTGGAGGCGGAAGGGGAGGCACTGGTGAGAGGGAAGGGCAGGGCGAGGAGGCCCGCGCGACCTGGGAAAGGGGGAGAAAAGGGGAGGGTGTCCCGAGCGGGACAAAAAAATAAAGAATGGGGTGGCCAAACCCTAACAAGGGGGAGGAAAAAAATAAAAAAAACAAAAAAAAACACAGATAATGATAAAATGAAAATAAAATATAATAAATATAAAATAATAATGATAATAATAATAATGATGATAATAATAATAATAATAATATCCCCAGATGAAATTTTTATTAAAAAAATATTTCATAAGCACTTATTTTATATTATTTCTATTTCATAACATTGTTAGTTTTTATTTAATTATTAAAATTCAATTCATTTAATTAATTGAACGCCATGCAAGTCGTGTGGTTAACTAAGAGAAGTCACGCGAAGACCCAGGCGGGGATGCACGACTTCAACAGCATTGTGCTGGAGGCATTTAATGAAAAAACATGCATTTCAAAAAAAGAAATCATAATTTTTAACTCAGGTTTCAACCCAAACCACCCGAGGTCCAAAAATTTAATGAAATAAAAAAATGAAACACGACGTGTTTTACATAACACATGAAGTGTACTTAAATCCTCTTCCCCTTCCCAAGTCCTTCTACACCATTATGCAACATAGCTCTCCTACGACTAGAGTACATGTCATGTTCAAGATAGACACAGTGTGTACTAGACAAGATTAACCCTGACCATGTTGTTAGTGACATGAACTAACACATGACTCACACTACATGACAAGTTCCAGACATACATGCGGTGTACGAGAAGGGATAACACCGACCTGTGTTGTTCATGACATTGCTGGGTACCTGGGTCTGACTACACGACATGTTCAACACGGACAAGACGTGTATTCCTTAAGGTTTTTTCCACTTGTGTTGATAGTTACACGGGCCGAAAAAGGGTCAACTATACACAACGTGTTCAACTGGTACATGGTGTGTTCCCACCATACATTCCCCATCCCGTGTCTCTGCCCACATGGCCTATGACAGGTTTAGAAACTACACGGCGTGTACATAAAGTAAACATCATGTACTTAATAAAAATAGTTTCATCCCGAACAGAATAACACATTGCGTGTACTTAACATTACACAAGATATATTCTTGGCTTTTCCAGATAGTAAGCCTCAGAAACTACTCTGGAACCTAGAAAAAACACGGAAATGAGCATTGAAAGTGCCAAATTACGAACCGTGAGGGCCCATACTCCCCACGAATCAATGTTTGGAATCTTATACACATATTAACATGGAAAACAAGGCAATGATCCACCAAATTCGGTCCATGGGGGCCCATAACAGACTATGAACCAATGTTTGGAATCCAATCATGCAAATCTCTACACAAAACTATACCCTATCAAACAACATGTAATTTAATCATGGTAACTGTCAAAAAAGCGTGCATATTTTACTCATCATCTATCACAATAACATGAAATCAATAATTCATCTTATATGGCATGATAAAAATAAATGTCATTTCATTTCTAGAAAGTTCCTATATGATGCATGAGATGACATACCCTCATCTCATCAGATATCAACAGAAATAGAACGTCAATAACATCGACAATAACAGCACAAATCATGTGAATACCTCAAATTGAAATCAGATCAACTCTGAAAATTGCAAAACTAGAGAAAAAATTTCAATTTAAACAAGGTAGTTTTTATTTTATTTTGTACACAGGTTAGCTACTCCTGAGAACAACTTATTAGCAAGTACCTATTCCATTATATCCTAGTATATAGGCTCCAAATAGTAAAGAAAGAAAAAAAATTCCTCTGATACTACTTTATAACGTCCCGGTTCCGGAAACCACCCACACGTGCCCCGTACGCGGTTGGTCACATGGCCTAAAGTGTATTTCCCCAAAATCCATAGGGTGCTGACTAGAAGATGGGGTCTTATGAGTGATAGTGGGGAAATTATTCCCTCATTGTTAGAGTAACCAACGGATGTAATGAAACACATACAAGAACGGAAGCAGTAATAATGAAATACATTAGAAAACATTGAGTAATAAAATGGAGAACACATATATAAAATGATGCATGATACATACATTTAGAAAAATATCCAAAAAGTCACAATGCCGGAATACAATAATGCTAATTCAATGTTCACCAGAAGGAAGATAAAATCCTCTGCATTGTAAGCCATAGATTAGTCTCATGGTCTCCAGCTCCACAGCAAGTCAAGTACTTGAAGTAAAAGGAAACTTTCCCATATCTATACCTATAACAATATACTCTGTGTTGGCCCAAAATCATTTCCCAAATAGGGTGTCAGACTAAATCCCAGTAGGAAACCACCATGAGATCTGTGCCTAATGTTCAGTGAATATATGACCGATAAAATACGTAACAATGTGAACATTTATGTTCTCCGCAGTAAACAATCCATAGTTTCAAAACATTTAAAACACCACACAACAAGCAACAACTAGACAAAGAAGATTAACACAACTGGTAACCCTCTGTGATGTACCCACAACCTATCCCCTCTAGTCCTACCTAGAAATACAAGAAAGTAGCTAAACACAAGGAAAACCTTTGGGAAGTACTCATTGCCTATCCCCTCTTGTCCTACCTAACTTTTACAAGCAACCCACTGGGTAGTACACTAAGTCTAACCCCTTCGGTCAGATTAAGTATAGACTCACTGAGGAAGCACTCAACGTCAATTACCCATATAGTCTCATAATAGTAATAAAGGCACTCTGGGTAAGCACTCAACAACTCATTCCCCATGTGGCTCACACCGATGTATTACAGACACTCTGGGTAAGTAATCGATGTCAATTCCACATATGGTCTCACATTGAAAGTAAAAATGACAGTCTGGAGAAGCTGTCAACGTCCATTCTCCCTATGGTCTATACACCAGGTTCTCACGACCGTATGTAAGTCAAGAAATTGTAGCAGCACGTAACAGCTAAGGTAAACCACATGAACTATATGGAAACCATTCTACAGCAGAATATCATAATAGAACAAAAGTCACACTGCCTTACATTACTAGGCATGGGAAACACAATCAAAGCACAAAAATACACCCTATTCACAATAAAATATCTTCTACTCAATAATATCATCATAGAAGTGAAACAATAGGGCTAAAACGGTAAATGCGCAATACCCTGTTCATGGGTATTTGGAAAATTTTCACAAAAAACTCAAAAACATCTAACATAAAGGCACAAACCACCTACCTCAGAGTTAGTAGATCACTATATGTTATCCTAAAAGCTTGAATCTCCTTAGAACGATATAGATATATGAAAAATTATAAAAATTTCAATCCCTGATAATTTGTAATAGAATAGGAATCATGAAACGAGACTCAAGAAGAAGATAGACCTCACTAACGTGATTCCAAGGAAACCGACAGTGTTCGATTCGGAGGACGGACGGATGCTCGAGGACTCGTCGAAGATCCATAGCCGTACGGAGCTCTCAACTGAATTAGACATAAAAGTAGAGAATTCTGTAGATTAGACATGAAAACGGTTCATTTAATGAAAAAAATAAGGTACATGGCTTGTAATTTTGAAGTACACAGTGTGTACTCACCGTTTCTGTGATCCTATTTTATTGGCCTCCAAGCTATTCCAACAAGGTCGTGCGTGTGGATACTGCATGGCTTGCACATGGATTCCTGCAGAATGACAGTACACGGCATGTACATAGAAAATTTCCAGAATTTCCTTTATCCTAAAAAACGACTAGAAAATGAAAAACATACCTGAAAAGCAGGTCTGGGTTCTTACATTGCACCTCCTAGAGATACACCTTCCACCACCATGTCTAAATGGATATGGCCTTCTATCCTATAGTCTTTAATGTGTATGGATCCACCTCATGATGAATCTTCCACTGCCACACCAACAAAACCATTAGCGGACAACCAGACATGCTTCGATGGTCCATTCCTCAGGATGCTCTATCCTAGGTTCTCATGGGAGGACCTCTTCACCGCGAAGGTCCCAAAATCATCTTTCATCCATTTTTAGGATATTACCACAAAAAATAACCCTGGAGGAGGTTCTCATGAATTTTTCATGTCATCCCATGACCCTTACATTTGCGGTTTAAAATAGGGGATGATTGGGTTTTGTTGTCCAATCATGTCATGTAATAATTGAATCTCATATAGTGAAATCCCCAATAGAGTTACACTCCCTCTAAAATGCTTGAATCACGGATCAAAATATTCTTGAGTTTATCTGCATTTTTCATTTCTAGAATATAATGTGGATGAAAATAAAAAAAAACAACACCTACCACATTGGTTTTTGAATTCGTGTTGTCCCATCCTTGTGGTTTCAAGATGCCATCATCATTTGTCTCTTCTGGCTCATTTCATGAAGGTTTTTTCAATGTCAGTGATTATCCACTACTGTGACATTCTTCATTAGAGAGAAATACCACTGGAGGATTATCATAGAATCACCCAAGATTAATCCTCATTCCAAAATTGTGTTAAATAATTAAAAAGAAAACACTTCGTAACTTTTCAATTATGCTTGAACGACGCGTCGTTACCCTGTTTCATTAATGAAACATCGTCGCGGTTATGCTTAGTTTATTTCATAATTAGGCTACGTGAAATTGGACACTAGTGAGAATAATTAATACAATTCATCACTGTATTGTCATAGCAATTCATCGTCACAGTGTCGTCTCTCATCTATTGAAAAAAATGACATTTTGAATGTT